>JAPMOQ010047785.1:1223106-1235028 GCA_026543055.1 Argiope trifasciata | reverse complement strand
TGTGTGTGTGTGTGTGTGTGTGTGTGTGTGTGTGTGTGTGTGTGTGTTATAATCGTTTGCAATATCTGTATCATTAATAATTTTTTCCCTTTCTTTAAAAAACATAGTTAACATTTTGGCAATATACCGAAAAAAACATTTTTTTATATTTTGGAAGCATAATCGATAAATTATTAGAGCATTAAACTCAAAAAGTTTTTCCGAATAAAGTTACCGACTCTTTAACTACTAATAACTGAATCTTTTAACCTTAACTATTTCTTAAATTTTGGCTAATGAATAGGTGATTTAATTGAAAATTTTGAACACATTACTCATGGCGAACCAGCTGGTCGCCAAAGACGTCTAGTAACAGAATAAAAGCAACTTTTATGAAAATTATGAAATAACTACGATTAATTATATTATTTTTATGTTAAATTTGACGCGTTTGTTGTCGAGAATTTTATATTAATAACTTATTTAAATTTAAATAAAATAAAATGATGACGGTTAATTTTTTGTCTTGTATTTTACTTCTTAATTTTTTCTTCTTGTGCAATCGTTAGACATACAAATAATTATTCAGTTTTTCTATTTGATTTGCTTTATTCTTTGCATATTTATAACAGGAATATTCCGAGTACTTTCATCTTTGTGATTTAGAAAAAAATTCAAAAATTAAATGCAATCATACATAATATCGTCAGTTTGGTATTAAACGTACCAACGTGAGAAACTTGAATAAATTTCTACCTCTGCGAAATGAACTTTTCCTATAGTTACCTGTTGCTATAACACCCGCCGTAAACATAGACGATCGTCTAGCAGAGTTCTTGTGATGGAGAGACAGTAGATACTGTCTGTGTGACCAAGGAAAGTTACATGGAACATCTGCACCAGTTGGGGTTACGCAATGCAGATTAGAAATTTTTTATTTCCTTTATTCTGTTTTATTTTAATTTAAAAGTACTTCAGAATGAATCCGAAAGATCGATTAATTAACAGCATTTGATTTGAAATGCATCACTCACGTAGAATATAAACAGAATCGTTTGAAATAATCGGTCGAAATCATGCTAAGCCTAACGTGATTTCTGTTGGGGGAAAAACTAGTGCCTTACTCATCTTTGGCGGAATTCGGCCTCAACTTTTTATCGCGAAAGCTATTTTTTAATTAATAAAAAATTAACCGGAATAAAAAGTAACCTATGTTCTATTCCTGACTATCATCTATCTTTGTGCTAAATTTCATCAGTTCAGCTGTTCTGGCGTGATTGAGAAATAAACATCCATCCAAACTTTCGCATTTATTATATTAGTATAGATTTCTTATATCAGGGCATTTCTCCTTTTTGTTTCTCAATATCAGTAGTTAATTTGAAATTATCTTCAAATCATAGACCATTTATACCGAATCAAAGTCTTAAAATGTTATTTTTTTAACTCAAAATTTGTTCAAAAAATTTTGATGTGCAGGATAGTTTTATGTTTGATAACTTTTTTATTATCATTCTTTTTGTTTAGCTTCTCCTGTTCTTCCTGTTTCTCAACATCAAAATGCAAAACTTCAGAAGGCTTTCTGTAATGCTTGGTACATAAATGATTCTGGAGTCATAGGAAATGAGAAATCTGCATGTTCCTCTGCCTTGAGTATTGAAGGGGCAGAAAAAAATATAAGTTTATCACAAGATGTTTTTCTAAATGAAGATTATTCTCCTCTTACTGACTGCAATCTGAATGAACAACTGATGGGTGTAACCAGTACTGAAGGATGGTGGCAACCTTCCTCTGAAATGGTATCGTCATCTGATCCATACTTTGAAGATAATAGTCCCCTCTCTTTTTGGGGTACTTGCCCATTGGATTTGGAAACGATGAAAATAGATGAAGTGTTTCAAGTAGATAAGGATGATCTTGTTCAAAGCCCAACTTTAGCTGAACTGAATGCGAATGATGAATCTTTATTCGATTCTTTTGATTGTTTTGATGGCTTCCTTTCAACAACAAAAAAGGCAAATCCATTCAAATTACCTGATTTAAACTCTGATTTTAAGATTTCTGCTTTAAATAGTGTTGACCAGTCTAAGCATTCTCCTATATTAGAGAAAGGACCTGAGTTTCATCTAAAGGATGAATCATCTTTTCCAAAAGAACAATTAAATTTGAATTCTGCTGAAATCAGTTTCAAATTATCATCAAAATCTAGTCTTAATGATACAAAATTACAGACTGTTCCCACTTTAGTTGAAGAATCTAGAAATCAAGAAAAATTTGATTGGCCACCAGCCAGCAAATGCCTGAAAGCTGAATGTGATGATGAACCCTCAAGTATAGAATCTGCTATTGAACATACAGATAAAAAATTTGCTGAGAAAACTGATCGCATGCCAAGTTCGTCTAATCATGAAACCTTAGAGAGTGATGATGATTCTGAAATTGATGATGAATATTCCAGTGATGCAGGTATTGTTTAGTTTCTGCTTGCTAACATGTAGTTTAGTAGCTGCTTGTGTATAGGCTCTTTGGAACAGCAACTTCCTCAAATTAAGGAGGGGTGCATGGTTTTTTGTTAGAATTCCTCTACCCAATGAAAAAAATTAAATACTTTCCTCCCTGGAAATTTGTGACTCTCCTAAAGTTTTTTAATGAATAAAAAGAATAAGTGCTTAATTAACAATAAATATCAAACTAACAAAGTTTTTGCATTTTAGTTTAATTTGAACAAAACTTTTTTTAATCTAAAAGTTTTTTTTTTTTTTTTTTTTTAATATTTTTTACTAACAATTGAAAATTCTGAAAAAAAAGTAATGAACATTTATGCATTTTCAATAAGATATGCTTAATGTTGTGATAAAACATGTTTTGTGGTTGTAATATATAGTTTAAGCCCTTACATAGAATAAAATATAGACAAATTGAAAGAGTGTCAGCTTCTTAAAAATAATTTCCTTATTTAGAGGAAATCAGTGGTTACCTGTTGAAAGACCATATGTTGATTTGCAGATTTTTCACTAAGTAGCGATCAAAATTTGCAGAAAATCAAGCAATGAATCTCAGTCATTGTATTGAGGTAATTAATGACCACCTTAAAAAAGACAAGTTGCATATTAATACATCCTTCACAAAGTTGCTGTGAAATGGTCTAAAATATTGAAATTTCACTTCTAAAGTATTGAAACTTCAAAAATTTGATCAGTTTTAAATTGCATTTCAATGAAGTGTTTTTAAAATTAAAATTTCAATGTGAAAAATATAATTGCTAAGTAGGATTACTAATGAATAAAAATACAGGTTCCATAATCTTTTCATCAATATATTTACTGGCTGAAATAGCTTAATGTTTAAAAATTCTTTGTCATTTAAGGCATTTTTCATTTCCAGTTATACACCTCTCTACTGTTTAAAATTAAATTAGCAAACTTAGCTATCAGGCTATGATTAGAGTGGCCATTCTGTATAAATATTGCATTGCAATCATATAAAGATGCCAATACTTTGCAATCGCTGGTTGTCCCCTCCTTTATTATTTAGAATCCAGTTTTTCTAACAACTTTTAAACATACTTATATATAAACAAAATAATTAAAGATACTTAATCAGGTAAAACATAGCATGCATTTAAGAAAATCTGAAAAAAAATTCTTTTTTATATTACAAACTTTGTATTATTGATTTGAAATGCTGAAAACAGAAAAATGTATTATGGTTTTAATTATGATTAATTTTTCTCAAAATTCATTTTGTAATTTTTTTTGTTTGACTGCTGTTTAATTAATTTAATATACTGTTAGTTAGTATAATTACTTTTAAACTATTATCTTTTCATCCCCCCTACTTGCTATTATATTAAAATTTTAAAGAAAAGCATAAACTATTAAAGAATTTTTAGAAGTTGATTGAAACATTATTTCTAAATTTTATTCTTGATACAATTCCTCAGTACAATTATTACTTAAAATATCATGCTGCATTTATACTTCTTTAAATTATTGTAGTTTTGATTAATATTTTTAACAATAATTATTGCACCATGTTTGTTCCTTCTGTTTTGCCATAATTATTAAAATTTACATGAACTATCCCTTAACTCCATAAACAAAATTGTCATGAGTTAAACTTAATCATCTCTTACTATGTTATATGCAGTTTGTAAATTCAAGCCTGATTAATTGTTCAAAATTTTTTTTATTGATTTTATTGTTTTCCTACTTCGTCTTTATTGTCAATAAAAAAATATTATTCTTTCAAGCTGCATACTATACAAATATTAAGAGAAATGCAACCATAAAATTCCTTAGTATAGAAATATTGAGCAAATTAAAAGGATAACTTTTTTTTTATTGTGTATTAAGTGCTTTCATTATTGTGTATCATTGTTGAATTCTCTTAATTCCATTATATGCACATATATTATTCTGTTAATTATTTCACTGTCTTTTCCCTAGATGATGATTCAGAAGAAGAGGTCAAAGTAACTTCTAAGCATGCCTCTACCAGCAGTGGTAGTTTTGAAAAGAAAAGATCACGCTACTTTTGGCAATACAATATGCAGTCTAAAGGTCCAAAAGGTTCGAAGGTGAAAATAGCTGGAAAAACAAGCAATATTCATGACTTGTCAGGAATTGCTGATCCAGTTTTCAGTGTGAATTGCCCTATTGCTGGTGTAAAACACTCTGGTAAAGCAAGAAGAGGAGATGGAAATGATCTTACCCCTAATCCAAAGAAGCTGTATAATATTGGACTGGAATTAGAGAAACTTAATAGTCTCATAGATGGTTTGGTTCCTGTGAATGAATTGCCTGTAAATGCTCGAACAAAATCAAGGAAAGAAAAAAACAAATTAGCTTCTCGGTAAATAGTCAATTATCTTTTAAATTTGTTGTTTTTTCTCTGTAATTATTGCTTTTAGTGTATTGGTTTGTTGTTGTTTCACCTAAATTTTTCCTGTACATTTAAATATTATAAAAAATGTGCTCTTGTTTCTATTTCAAACTACGTTGGCTTCCGAAAATTAATAGCTGTGTCAGTAAATTCAAACAAATTTTCAGAAGGTTTAATTTGATTGACTTCACTCTTACAGTTAGGTAGCCAAATTATATATATATATATATATATATATATATAATATGATGTATTTACTTCATGCAGGCAAAAAAAAAAATGCTGTAAAGGTTAAGAAAATTTGGATTATAGATATTTCTCTTGAAACTTTTTTTTTGTTTGTTTGTCATTTCATTTACTATAAGTGACGAAGAGCGGCACCAATATTCCTGTAAAACAACTTGAGATTTTTAAATCGAAGATTTAAAAAATAGAGTTGACATCGATATGTTAATGTCTTGATTTCAAGATATTTGTATACCCAGAGTTGCCACGCCACCGGGAGAACAGGGAAAGCACAACAAGTGTTAGAATTGTGTAAAAGAAAGTGGAAAAATGCAGAGAGATTTGGAAATTTTCTTATAGGGAATTAAAAAGTTTCGTAGTTATTATTATTATTTTCAATTTCCAAAAAATGCCTATCTTTAAAAAATGCTAGAATAAAAAATCGTATTGATGACTCCGTAAAACAAAGCACCACCATTCGCGATTGAGCTGTGTGTAAACTCATCCCTTTTCTCATTGCCCCTTTTTTTTCTGTATAGTTCATTCCAGTTTTAATTTGCGAGACAGTTATTCTTTTTCCGTCAGTTTCCCGAATTGCAATTGAGGATCATGCGCGAGACATCTGCTATTGCTCGAAAGAACTAAAGAGTCATTGTTGAAGCCGGACTGAATACCTTCAAAGAATGTCATGTCAAATCCGAAATCGTTAAATTTAATGTCAAAAATAAACTGTTTTCGAATTTATTTTTTCTAAGATCGGGAACAATAATTTCAAATTGAATTTTTATAGGCCTTAAAAATTGTTGCGTTTCATTAGTCCTCGAATTTATTTAATAATATACCTGAAATATTTTCTCATATGTTCACTGAAAGTAAAATAGCTAAAAAAAATTGTATGTTAAACCATACAGAAATATCGTACCTTATTTGTGTTATGGATTGGGTCCGTTAGCTCCTTGAAATTGATGGCTGGCAATTCTGCAGAAATTCATCCTCAGTTATTTGAACTGGCAAAAATGAATAAATAAAAATATAATCTTATTTTGTGTTTTATTTCACTCGAATCTTATTTTGGTGACTTACAATTAATGAACATGAGAGATGATATATCTCCCCCCCCCCGCTTCTTAATATATAAATTCAGTCTTGCTAAATTCTAGACAATAAATAAATAAAATTATTTTTTTGTAAACACTTTCTTTTAATATGCTATTATTTTGAATAAATTAGATTGTCCTTCCTTTCCTTCTTAAAACTATATTCCGTTATAACTAGCAAATGAGTGCTATTGGTGCATTTTCTTCTATCTTGAATATATATAAAGGTATTTTTTTTCTAGAATTATGTGGCAACCCTGCTAGTTGTTGCCTTTATATATATATATATATATATATATATATATATATATATATATATATATAATTTTGAAGAAAAGAATATTTAATTTATTTAAGTAATAAATTCTACAAAGACTTCATGGTGTTATAAATAGATATCGATTTGGAAGCTGTAAAGAAATTTTTTTGTATTAATTTATGGTTGTATTAAAAAAAAATTTAAAGTGCTCTATTATTATTTTTTCTTTGGTAAACTCCTCTTATTTGTTAAGTTTGTTGAACTTGTCATATACATATATTTCTTACCTCCTTTGTAGTGCCTGCAGATTGAAGAAGAAAGCTCAGCATGAAGCAAATAAACTTAAATTGTTTGGATTACAGCAGGAGCAAAGTATGTTATTTTTGCTTTAACCGTTTTCTTCCTTTCAAGATAATTAAACATTTTTATAATATTTAGATTGAGAAATAATGCTTCCAATCCAAGGATAACTTAATGGTTTGTTTAAGAGGGATTCAAACGTAGAATGATGGGTTTTTTTTAATGCTTTTTAGAAATGATGGTAACTAAGCTTCTTTCAAGTCTGAATAATAATTAGATGCATCATTATTTGTGAATTCAGTTTTATTCTTTCCTCTTTCCAATCTATTACATTTTGATTAACTCAGTAGCAAAGCACTTATTTACAAGTACATAACCCTCTCCCACCCAAATTAAAAGCATATTATTCAGGTTGTGCCATTCAGGCATCACCGGTCTAGTATAAAATGTTTAAAAGGTTTCCTTTACTCATTTACATTATATTATTGCCAATTTTTTTAATTAAATTAGAAAGCCACTTTTTACAGTATGACTGAATGATATATCTATTTTAAGCTAGTTAAATTAAATTTCACATAAACATTCTGCTTTTTATTGTTATAACATTTTGGTGTATAAATAAGAGATTATATTTCAAGTCATTGTTTATTTTTGGAGATGT
This sequence comes from Argiope trifasciata, assembly GCA_026543055.1. Lineage (NCBI taxonomy): Eukaryota > Metazoa > Arthropoda > Arachnida > Araneae > Araneidae > Argiope > Argiope trifasciata. Next base: position 1,227,623 of record JAPMOQ010047785.1, on the reverse strand, counting down.
ACTAAACTAATTTGCTACTTATTTTTTCAAATTGAAAATTTATTATTTTTTTGATAAAGGTTACAAAAATTTGTTTAGATAATTAATTTTTTAATGCAATTTATTCTTTTTATATTTTTTGTATGCATACATTTTTTGTGCATATCATCATTTGTGCTAATTCATTTTTCAGAATGTTTACTTCTGTTTATAAAGGAAATCAAGAAACTGGTGAAAAATAAAGTGCGGCATTTCAAGCAATTCAAAGATCAATCAATTGTGGCTTCTATTGAGGCTCTTAAAACAAAAAAGCGTTAGTATTATTTCCCTTTCTTTTTTTTATGAATCATCATATACAATATTGAAGCTAATTTGAAATGGTAAAACTGTCAAATTGTAATATTTCATGGATAATATAACCAAGGCATTAAAGTTATCTTAAAGTCTCTTTACTGCTACATGTTATTATTATGTTATTTAAAGTCATGTAAAATATTTCAGTAATTAGTGTTTCTAAATATTTATATATAAAAAAAATTACAGATGAGAAATAAAATGTTTTCTTTATTTTTTCAGTAATTTATGTCAGGTTTTGTTAGATAAAAAAATATGTTAACTGATTAGCTAATGATTAAAACTAAATAATTTAACTATTTTTTACATTTCAATCATTAAATTCATTTTACAATGTAAATGATTGAATAGTAACCAATTATTATTCTGATGTCGCCACAATTTCTGCACTTCGATCTAGACACTAGATATCAAGAGACCAAACTGCCAGCAATAAAAATTTGGTAAACAAAAATTATGAGACTAATGTGGAATATCTGGTCATTTTATACTGAAACTAAGATCTAAGGTTGTAAATGTCGAAGAACATGAAAATTCAGTATTCAAAGTAGCTGATGCTTGACTACCGATATACATAAACTCAGGGTGACTTAGACTATCCTTATAAATCTAAAATGGGTTGTCTTTGTACTGTCGTCAAAAAACAAAAATGGTGCACCATATAAACTTTGTTTACTTTCACATCTTCAAAAAATTGATGTCAATGGAAATTGCCTAAAAAGGACTGGTTTGTTGAGAAGGACAACTGATTAATTAAATTAATTAGCCATTGCTAAAAAACATTTTCATATAGAAAATCGACATTGTTTGATAATTCAATGCAGCAGCTCCTTATTTATATATGTGTATCAAATTTCATTTTGAAATTTGCAGTAAAGTCTTTAATCGCTTCTGTTCATATGAATTTCATTAGAATAAACAGCACAATTCAAATTTGTCCTTATTATGAGTATGATTTATCAAAATATAAATAATTTGTGTTTGTTTTTATTTAAATAATCAAGCATTTCCATTATTTTTAAAATCAGTTCATCATTTGAACCAGCCCAAAGAAATTTACATACATATAAATTTTTATAGTAAATGAAATACTTTGTTTGGCTGATTTTTAAATAAATCACTGATTAGTAAGGTGCTATTACTGTAAAGACATTTTAAGCCAATGGAATCACCGGTATTTATTAAAAGGAGGGAATTTTTTCTGTCGGGAGCAATTATTTATCGGATAGACAATTTATTAAGCTACAGAGGAATAAAAATATTGCGCGTATAATTTTTACATAGATTTAAGCAGTGCTTTAATCGTTTCATTCTTTTAGCTAATATTATTATTTAAAGATCTATTTGTTAATGCTGTAGTAATAAAATATTAAATTATGAAAACATTATACAAGTTCAATTGAATTATCTGGATGAAATTCCACTTATCTAGTTACAGAACTGCTTGAGGGTAATACTTATGTTGATGGAACAATTATTTTGAATAAACATTTTTACTTGTCCATATTCGAAATAAACAAGGCAAAGAGCTATAGTCTTCGACTAAATTTACTAATGGATTTCAGAAAATCTTTAAATTTCTGGTGACTCTAAACCCAGAGGTGGGGGGGAGGACATTTGAATTATATCCGTCTCTCTGCGAGCATGCTGACTCAAAAATGAAACGTATTAGAAAGATAAAATTATGCACTTTATAAAAATCATTAATTTGAATAAAGTTTTAAATGAAATCATCTAAAAGAAGTCTTTATCTAATTTGTGCAATTATAATAATTTTTTTATAAAAGGCTAGATGATAAATAAATTTTGTAGGCTTAACTATCAGACTTGTTTATATATATAGCACATTGTAAAATTCCAGTTCTATTAAAAGATTATCGGAATATTTAGGACACTTAATTTGATCTTTATCGAACTTTTTATTTGATCAGTCGAAAAGATGTGACTTAAAAGGTATCCTAGATTGAATACAATGAATGAAGAAGCATATTTTATATCACATGAAAAAACTTTGAAGTTTTAAATCGTAAGTTCTTTAAAAATTCCTAATGGAGTGCATGATACTTTTAAATTTTTTATTAGTGCGTTTGTTTTTACATTGGCATATTTTTTGTTAACCGCGTGATGAGTTGTGCAAAAACCATTCATCGAAATAGAAGGTTAGAAAAAGTAATACTATAAAGAGCTACTATAAGGATGACAGAGCGGTGGACATTCTGTTAAACAACTGCTGTTGTGATAAAAATATATAAAAAATAAAATGCACCAAGAACCACAATTTCTCCAACTAGCCACAATTTCTTGAATTAAATGTTCGGATGCCTTTCTATAAACGCAATTGGAAATATTTCATAAGTCTCTGGGAATTATTTTATAGCTGTTTTGAAAATACCTTCCACCTAATCGATGAAATTTATGAATGGATATTCTAGATTAAGTCATTGAATATATAAATCATATGCTCTAATTAATTTCCTTATTTTAGCTTTAATTAATTAACTGAATTATAAGAAACTGTATGGATTTCTTTGGATCTCTTTCATTTGCTTGCAAAGGTTAACGGTCGATAAACATTAAAAATTAGTGAAACATTCCTAGAATCAATTTGTCTTGCAATGAAATTTTATATCGTTTGGATAAGAGAAAAGATATTCATTTAAAAGAAGAATAAAGGAAAGCAAAATTTATGTTAAATTAAATCGTCTTACCTGAAAATAAATTTAATGTTTAACTAAAGGCGAAATTATAACGCATTTAAAAGCTTGTACTTCATGAAGAATAGATCTATGTCTACAAATAAATTTTATATACAATACTTTTAAAAGTGAGGTTTCCAAATAGACAATAGGACAGTTTTCAACTTTTGTGATTTTATTTATTTTTTTAAATTTGGCTTTTACTATGCCAGTTTTGCTCCCGTGCAAAAATTTTGCTTTGTTGCCTTTCACTTTTTTCTCTCACATTGGTTCTTTAAAATTCATTTTTAAAAACTTATTAATTGTGTATTATTGATGCATTTATTTTGTGATGTGATGAAATGTGATAATTTTTTAAAATCTGTGAAAAACAGTTGTGAGAAATATATAATAGTTTTCGAGATATCAAAAATTCATTAAACCCATTTAGTATTGAAGGTGTCATTTTCAAATGCTATAACTCTCAAAATTATCACAGAGTTCTATAAAATTGTATTTAGCAATTAATTGCATGGTGACAGATCAATTCATCAAAAAAGCACTGGTAGGCATATTGGAAAAAAATGAGATAGTAGTTAATTAACTTAGTTAATTAGTTTGTTGTTTGAAATAAACCTGCAGTCTCAAGTTATTTCCAATGACACAAAATTTGTGAAGATGTGATAGTAAATTTTTAAAAAGTTACAGAGTTGTTTCATTTTTTTATTATTGTTGTTGATAACTGTACCAGATTTATTTTAGAAAAGTGCGCATTTTTTTTCTGACTCTTACTCACTTATAATCATTTGACATATATCAAAATATTTCTAATAAGCAAACATTTAAAAATGATGAAAGTAGGGATGTACTTTCAGCATGGAATTAGTGGAGGCAGGGAGAAAGAAAAATATTTTGAAAATTAACTTTCTATCAATTAAATCTACTTAAATTATATATATGTGTTGGCATGAATCATATGCTTATAAGTAAAAAACAAGAAAAAAGAGATAAAATCAAGACTCTCTACCTGAATCAAATCCAACAAAGATATTTGTTCACTTTTTTTTCTTTGCTTAGTTTTAGTGATAATGCTATTGTTGTCGGCAAAAAAAAAAAAAAAAAAAACTTTTTACATCGCAACAAAGAAAAAAATTCATAAATTTTGTTAAGCCTTTTCTACCTTAGTGCATGCAGTTAATTTCTCATCATCATTAAAGAGATTTTAGAATTGAGTTGTACTAAAAAATGCTTAATATTTTCTAGCTGTCACCAAAGTAGCTGGATGTTCTGCTGATTTTGTCAATAATGTTTTGAAAATTGTAGCTTCTGGAGATGAAAGTGGTGCCCTAAATATAACTCAAGTACATGAAAATTAAGGGATGTTCCTGTTCAACCAAACTCACTTTTTGTCTTCTAGAAATATTTACTTCTCCCCTATATTAATCAAATTATTTTGAATGAATGTTTTCAGCTCCTGTTGTTCACTCATAAATGTGTACATCCAAATAT
>JAPMOQ010047785.1:1205986-1223006 GCA_026543055.1 Argiope trifasciata | reverse complement strand
ATATATATATATATATATATATATATATATATATATATAATGAAGCATTTAATTCTAATTTCGTTGTTTTTATTATCTTTACTGTGAATTCTTGTTAATTTATAGCTGTCTGACTGCATATTGAATTTTGGAAATTATTGTTATTTTATAGCTTTATGATAGCAAATTATCATTGATCTATAGTTAATGAGTGTTGCAAATTATCATTGATTTATAATTTTTGTCAGGTGTAATGCTTGGATAGTGTGATCAATAGGATGTTTCTCATTAAATTTTTTTAATTTTTGCTTTGCAAATCACACGGACTTCCACTGATGAACTCTACCTCTATTTTGATTTATTTCTGCAATTTGCTTACCTGTTTTGTTATCACCGTCTTGTGGACTAGTCTTTGTTGCAAGTGCATGCTGCACTTTGCAAAATAGTGAATTCCCTTAAATCTACAGAAGACTGGAAATTTTTTTATCTGTGTCATATGTACATATTTCTACTGTACATCAAGGCAGAGGATTGGTTTTTGATGTATAGAACATGTTTGTTACGATTTCGATATGCTGTTGATTTCCATTTTCTTTCTTTAAATAATTTAGAGAGAATAAATATTAAAATATATCTAATTTGAAAACCGGTTTTTACACTTTTTCCTGTATATAACACTATTTGTAAAAGTTGCTATTTGTAAATTCTTAAACCGTATTTTCTTTTTATGTTGTTTGTTGATGAGCATGAGAAGCATGTGATTTTGTCGAGATTGTATCAGAAATTATTACAATGCCCTTTAAAGTTCTCATGTACTTTTCGTCTTTGGAAATTTCTCTTCAAAAAAAAGTAAATTCTAGTTTTTAAAGAAAATGTGGTAGGTTTTCTCATATTTCCCTATAACTGCGATAATTTTTTTTAAAAAATAGCATTGCAATCAATGTTGAAAAGTTGCAGTTTTTGCATTATTTTAAGAAATAAATTTTGTTTTACTAGAAATTATATTCTAAGAAGTTATGTTTTTCCCTTAAGGGTTTCTACTTGCTTCCATGATTTTTTTTTAAATCTCTCCCTATAGTCCACTGAAAATAAAGTGTAATTAATGATAAATTATTGTTTTCTAATATAACAAATTAAATTTAAATAAATTCCATGTAATTTTTTTTCAATAATATATAGGTGTTTTAGTTTATACGAAATCATTTTGAAATAATTCATAAAAATGGAGAAAGAAAATGCAAATTCATGATATTGTTTTGTAAATGACCATTTAAAAAAATCAATTGATGCTCGATTTTTTTTTGTCAGGGATCATATGTACCTTTTTTTTATTTGATTTAAATGATAAATTCCTATAGTAATACTCATGTATACAGAAATATATGTGTATTGATTTTTTTTGCCATATCCATGTATATTTTCAGTATGTTTTAAAAATTAAATGTTTTTATACATATTTTTTATTGTCTATATATGTAGTTTTAATTTTTATTTACGAATGAAGTTCTTCACAGTTATTTTAATTTAGAAAAGTGTTCATTTTTATTTTCATGTATTATCGACGTTTAAAAGCTTTCAAATAGGGATATAATTGTTTATTTTAATTTGAGTAATCTCATTGTACCGAAATCAATGAACATCAAACAATTGATAGATCATAGTGAAGCATCTTTAAGCGTTTGAGATATTTCTTCTTTTCAGCGTTACATCTTTAAGTATAAATACAGGGAATGAATTTTACATTTTAAAATCTAATTTTCGCTTCTTTTTTTTAAGCTTTAAAGTTTAAAAATCTCAAATCAAAACTTAATATAGCAATATAACATTTTCAGTTTTATACTTAGAAATAACATTCGAATTTGCAAGAAGTAAAGACAAACTGTAAAAAAAAACAATGCATTTCTCTTTGTCTTTTGCCATAAATTTAATGCCATTAATGAATGCTGGTCCTTAAACAAGGCTGGTGTTCTTGTAGAATACTCTCAGAATTTCAAAACTACATATCAGTTTCTTATTGTGAAATTTGGCTTCAAAATATTGTTGTTTAAGGGGTGTATAATCTCTGCTGTAAATATCTTAGTCATGAATTTATTAAACCTTATGCCAAGCAATATTTTTTATATATAAAGGATTGTGTGAATGCATTTTTTTGTAAAAGAAATGTTTTAAACTTGTTGTTGTTTGTTTTGACTTGACTGTGAAAATGAACTGGTTGGAAATTACTAGTTATCAACCAATATTCATGTGCCTCTACTGAATTATATTTAATGTTTATCATAACTTCTGAGTATCTGGCTCTTTTGTAAGCTTAAAATGTACAAATGGAAGTTTTCAACTATAATTGCTATAAGTAGAATTTTCTTTTCTTCTCAGAATGATTTCATTTACTTAAGATGTGAAAGCATGGATACCTTTCATCTACATCTGGATTTTATAGCAATTTAAATATAAGGTTATTTATTTATAAACTTGAAATAAGTGACCAAGTAAAAGTACAATGATGTAATGTAAAGGACGATTTTCTGATGCTTATTCTTTGTTAAATAATTATTTGCTATTTAGATATTTTGGATAAAAAGCATTCTCAAGCAATATCGAAAATTTTTGCTTTTTTAGAAAATATACCAAATTAATACATAAAAAGATATTTGTTCTTTTTCACATCTTTTTGAAATTTCTTAGAAAGCTTCTGATCAATTTTGTTTTAAACTTTCATGTTTCAAAATTCTTTGTAGCTTGTTTTGCTTGCAAATTTATTATTATAGTGAATACCAGATCTGAAAAAAAATTAATATATTGTCGTGTTTAAGTGTTCTGCTTTTCAGTGTTAATTTTGTATATATGTGTTTGTAGAATAACAGTTGAATAAAAGGTCGATTAAATTGGTTTTTTTATGTTGCATTTATAGAGCTTTAAAAATTAAAATAAGTAGATCTTGATTTTATCAGATTTATTGAATTATGTTAGATTAGAATTTTTACTAATGTATATGGTTATTTCATTTCAATTAAATACATATATATAAGAATTTTTTAATATTAAAACTATGCAATATTAATAGAACTCATATTATTAACTTCTAATGTTTTACAATTTAACATATATCAAATAATTATTTTTCTAAGAGATATTCTGAAATAAAATGCACATCTTAAACTATGGAAAATGTTCTTTTAGTTTTTATACATGTTTAAACGAAAGGATATCTATCTTAATAGATCACAAAGTTGACCTAATCTATTTTTCCCCTAGAAAACTATTTTGTGTAACATTTTTAAGTAGAGTCGAAAGTCAACGAATTTCTTGCTCTTTATGTGCTTTATATTACCATCATGGTTTCTTTCATGCTTCTCATACCTTTTTGAAGCTTCTGAAAAATATTGTGTTCTCATACTAACTAATAAATGTTAAAAACATTAGTTATTTGTTTCAGAAATAAAGACAGCAGAACAGAAATTTAATATTTTCTCTATTTCTTGTGTTGAATTTAATCAAACTTGTTTTGATATTTTGTAGTGTGTTCAATGGATATATCTATGTAAATATTTTTCTACATTCATATATTTATAAAAGGTTGATAATTATTACGCTGTCTTTCAAATTTTTTGAATCTTAATATGTTTGCTTGTCTTTTGTAGTCAGTTTTCAAAAACTTTGAAGTATCAAATGTAAGCAATTAGAATTTAATATTTTAATTTTAACTGGAAAAACTTACAATTTGTAATTTCTTTGTTTGGAGTTGCGTTGCGACTTATATTACTTCAATTCCTATATTGAAAACGAAATTCAGGAATTAAAAAAATGCCTCAAATTTGTAGACATCCAGATTTGATGAAAATAAATATGGCGATATTTAGGAGTTAAAAAGATGTCTCAATTATGTAAATATTCAGATTTGAAAATATACTTTATATCAGATATGATTATTCTATGCCCAATTGCTTCTTTATTTTTTTTTATCTTATCGGTTTTTACTTAAATATATGTCTAATGTGATTCTCATATTTGAGAAGGAGCATCTAATGGAACTTGTTTTTAAGACATATAGCTATTAGTTGTATCGAAAATAATTTTATTTAAAAAAAAAAGATATATATAGTTCTAACTCTGATATTCTTAATTCAAGTAAATAAAGATAAATTGTTTCTCAAAGTTTTGTTTAATTATAAACTTGATTTTTTTTAGGTGTGCAGACTCATTTATCTCTGCCCTATAAAGTGCCATAAAATATTTAATAATCTGTTTTGCTATATTTTAATGTATTTTTCTTTAAAAAATAGAGCAAATGAGTAAAATTTGTATTTTCTTTGGCCACTTGATGATCATCACAATCTGTAACTGTTTACCTGTCTTATGCACTTTCTTTTTTTTGAAGGATTGGTTCTGTAGCATTTTGATTTATATAATTAGAGATTACATACTGTGTATTGATTGCTCTGCATTAAATTAAAAGATTATTTAGAAATGAAGAAAAGTGTTATGAATATACTCACATTTAGGTATAAATAAAACAGTTTCTTTGTGTTTGTGTGTAAAGATTATCTAATAATGGTTTAAGGTTCTCTCCCCCCCCCCTCCCTTCCTCTTGATTTTCCTTATTTGCATAATTCTGATTTTCATTTGTTAAAAGATAAACAGAAATTTATTATCTAATTTAAAAAAATTTTGGCAGTTATGAAAGAGTTTTTTTTATATTAGAATAATTATTTTATTTTATATTCCAAAAAATAGAATGAATATATCTATATAATTTTGTAGCTTACTCTTATCTTGTCACTTCTTGATTAAACTAACTTTAATACCTTTCTAATTAAATTCATGCTTATATTAGATTTTGTTTAAAAAAAATTTCTTTTTTTAAAATCATGTTATTAGTTTCAGATGTTTCTTATAATTTAATTACACATTAAGGATAAAAAAAGTGAAAAATTGTAAGTATTTATTTTTTATTATTCTATATAATATATGCAATAATTTTACCATGTAGATGTAATAAATGTGTATAATTTCTGTGAGATAACTGAACTGTGATATGCAATTGCCTGGAATTTGGGCTAGTGAGTAAATTAGAAATGAATTCAATATATAGTATATGAATTCCTGTAATTATGTATAAATAACATTAGCCAATTCGGGCTGTGTATATATTTTAGTTTATTTCTTATATTGGATTATTTGTGAACAGAATGTATATATATTAAAACATTCATTTGCACAAAACTATTAACAAGATTTAGTAAATAAGCTTATAGAAATATATATTTCTGTAATAAAAAAGACAAATTCCTCAAGAATATCCAATTATAATAATAGATGTCTATGAAATGTTATTTTATGTTTGAAAGACTACCAAATTTAAAAAAAATGATGTAATATTTTTGCTTGGTTCAAAAATAAATGCCTACTCTCTCATTTTTTGTGATTCTCTTTTTATTTGTAGATGTATACAGTTTACATGAGGAAATACATTATGGTCAATTAAATAGTAAATTTAGGGAAATTCATTACTTTATTTGAAATTGTATGCTGTATCTAAATATTCTGTAATTATTTTCCTGTCTAAACTTTATATTAAACTGTAAAACTATATATGATTAAAACTTTTCAAATTTTAATTGGCAAAAATCAGCCTTAAACAATGGTAATAATGGTTAAGCTCTTTTCTTCTCTTTTTTTTAAAAAAAAAGCTAATGTTATATTAAGATGACTTTTTAACTAGTTGCCTTAGGTGACTAATTGGCTCTCAGAATCGATTTCTATATTTTGTGTAATATTCTCTACAAAGTACTTTCAAATTTCCACTTTATATATATATATAGGTTATATTATTTTAGAAACCTTACACCTTCTGATCATTATGCTGTAAATTAGAAAAGGGTAGATTTGTTTAAAACTGGGTGCACTTTAAATATTTTTCAAATTGAAGCTAAGCCTTAAATGTAAGTACAACAAAATTTCATTAAAAACATTTCTTATATTACACCTACTCAACACTGAAAAGTTCAAATTAATGATATATTAATGTCCCGTTTGAGAGCTACATCAAGGTTATTTTTGGACCTCGTCAGTTTGAACGGGGCCTCCGAGTAGAGTGATTTTTCTTCTTTAAAAGTTTTATTGCTCTCTTTGTTCTCAGAAGCCCCGGTTGAAACTGCGGTAGATGACGAGGACGACAATATAGTAGAAAACTTCTTTCCTAAAGTCCGGACTACAGCAATAGGAGAATTGGCTAAGGTTTCAGAATTGGATCACGATACAGATATGTTGGACATGAGTTTCGAAACTTGAGGCCTTCAGTGCAGATGTCTAGATCTTACCTCTCAGTCACCATTACCTTGTGAGCGTTGCAAAATAAGCCTAATCTTCAGATCTTAATCTTCATCAATAATAATATTTTTTTTAAACCTGCCAGAATGAAATATAAGTTGCAATAAAAAAGGGATTTGAAAATTATTGCAACAATGAAATATAATAATATCCAATACTCTAATTTTTAAAACTTAATTAAGAATATCAGCAAATACACCAAAGAAATTGTAATCGTTGAAAAGATAATTTCTGAATTCTAATGTAACGAAAAAATTATTTCTTCGTCGTAATTTTGTCGTAGCTTTTTGGGGGAAAATGCCAAATTTCGCTTAATATTAAAAATATTGGTTCAAGTTTTAGAATAATAATGCAGGATCTCACCCTTCAAAGCATGTATTTAGATAGCTTAACACCAAACGGTCAGGTCTGTAGAACACTAACACACATACTTTTATCTTTATTATTAACTATCCGCCTTTGGCGACCTCCTGGTTCGCCATGAGTAATGCATTCTAAAATTTTCAATTAAATACTTGTGTGCCTTGCTCTCTTTATAACTTATCAGCCAAATATATTTAAACTTCAAACTCCGATAGTCAAGTTACCCATATTATTATAGAAGCTTTACGATTTTTTGTTCATTGTACTATTTATATCTCTGATTTGCAATCAGCTGTTGCGGATTTATGTGGAAAATATCTCATCTTATATTTATTCTATAACATAACGCTACCATTTCAACATTACACTTTCCTCGGTTTAATTTGCAATAAGAGTTAATTTAATCATTCCATTTAAGTTTTGTAAAGTAAGTGTAAAGCACTGGTACACTCTTAACGTGTTCTTGCAGGTTAATTTCTTCTTTCATTTTATGAGAAATTAATTGTTGAAAAATACAGTTACAATATTTTTTTTAAATCACTAAAAATAGAAACTTAATTTATAGGTTAAAACATTGTTATGAAGGGAAAAAAGTCATTTTTAAGAGGGTTTAAAAAACAGTTTTGTGCTCTAATATTTTCGGAAATTATCGCAGAAAATTTCCAAATGTTAGCTTAATTTTTAAATAATTAAAATTTCAGAAATTAACTCCGCCAGGGTATACTTTTTCATCCTCCAAAGTTAATATGTAAATACCAAGTCCGGTAGCTCTAGATCATATGGTCTGAGTGTAGCATCCTAACACGCGCCCATTCATTCATATAGGCAAACACATATCCATTTGATTATTAGCCTTGGAATAATTCCGGGCATTGATTGACCTGAAATTGGTGTCTTGTCTCAGATGGTGGAAGGAAAGATCTAAAAGAACACGTTTTCATAATAATATTCTTTTATTTTTATAAATCAGTCAGTTTTAATTATTGATTTAGAAGACTGATTGATGCAGCAGCTTTTATTTAAAATATTAATGAAAATATTTTGTAAAATAGGGTTCACTGAGCAAAATATGAAGAAATCTAATACTCATTATTCATCAATTCATTGTTTGACTTAAGCTACATAAAATGTAGTTATTTACTTCGTTTAGATCAAATTAGAAGGACTTAACAATATGTATGCCAATTACTAATATTTTACAAATTGGCCATTGGACCGGAATTCAAATACACATCCTGTATAAATTCAATCAGGTTTACTGTAAATAAAGATGATTTATTGAATTAATGATATTGCAAGCGATCTTAGAATCCTTTGCCTTGCAATTATTTTTTTTAGAAAATATCACATTTTATATTTATTTTATTTTATCGAGTCAAGTGCTGAAAGTTGCATTTCTTTAGATTTATTTTGCAATAATAGTTTTTTTTTATTTGAACTTCCGTCAATCTGATGGCAACACGCTGATAAAACCTAATTTTCCCCCCCTTTAAGATTAAATTTTATTGTTTTGTCCGAAATATATTGTTGAAAATATGGTTAAAATATTTCTTTAAAAATTCGTTAAAAATAGAAGCTTAAATTATATGTTAAAATACTGATACCATTAGAAAGTTAATTTTTTTTATCGTTAACTTGATGCAAAAATCATGTTTGTGCGGTGATATTTTCGGAAGTTATAGCCGAAAAACATTGAAATTTTGCTTAATTTTTCATTAATTCAAATTCTAATTAAAAATTCAAAAAAGGGGCTCCGAGGTGCACATTCCCGACATCCAAGTTATACATGTACCAAATTTGGTAGCTGTAGGTCCAACGGTCTGGCCTGTAGAGAGCTAAAACACACACACACACATTGAGCTTTATTATAAGTATAGATTAGGATATGGTTTGCAACTGTAGCTTTTAGTATTAAAATGGCAAACTTATTTCATTGTTTCATTAAATTTTTAAAACGATTGTTTTTCTATTGTTGAAAAATGTCGTTATAACCAAGGTAACCTGTGTAATAGAGAATTTCACTTTACTTTTAGTCAATGGGTATGCTGTAAGTTGTTGGCAAATTCGTGATAACGATTTAATAAAATATTTTTTTTATATATTGTTTGACATAGTTTTTGTATCGTTTTTGGGTCTTTAGTTAAAAAAATTAAAGACATACTCGTTTTAGATATTTTTTAACAGGGGGAATTCATTAAAATATTTATAAAATATAAATTTTGGGGACAGCAGAACGCAATATAATTTTTTAACAATGAGGTTTTTTTTCTCATTTTTTTCAAGCTTTTTTATTGTTTCCACAATTTTCTGGGGCAATATCAAAAGACTTATAATTTAATTTGTTACAAAAAACAGTATTGCCTTGAGCAAAACTAATAGTCCCAATAATTTCTTAAAACAAGCATTTAGAATTAGGCGATTTTCGTTCAACTGTAACTATAAAACTGCTGAACTATAAAACTGCTGAAATCGGCAATTCCTAATTCTGAGTGAAGGGATAAAAATACGTCAACCGAAAGAAGTTATTTTAAAAGATACCTATAATTCCCTTACCTAAATCGACACGTGTAAACAAATTCCCTCAGAATCTCATGATATATAATAATTACGGGAAATTATCTCTGTGACTATTTTCTCTTTTGTTCTTGTGTCGTGCTGTTGATTGTTGTATCTTGTCGCTTTTTCCTTGTACATAGATTAAGTCTCCCGGGATGGAATGAAGCGGAATTTAAAAAGTCAAAGCGTCTTCTCTCTCTTCGCCAAGAAATTGCTCAAAAATATATGTTTTACACCACGAACACACCCAATTTAGTACTCAGTTATTTTTATTTCGATAAAGTTTCAGAATGAAAACCATTAGTGTGTTTTACAGTAACTTGAAAAATGTATCATAACTCTTGCTACTAATTAAAAAATGTGTGTATGTGTGTGTGTAGAGATTTAATTAGCGGCCATTACCATTTCTTAATTTAGTTTTCTTTTAATGAAATAGACGGCACCAGGGATTTTACTAAAGTACCCTTGATCCAAACTCTAAGACGCGTGACGTCAGGATTCAAAAATGCGAACTGTGAGCATTCGCTCGACAGACAGAGAGAAAGAGGGTCATTCGATTCGATAATAGGATTCTTTAATACGCAACGGGGGTACATAGTGTTGCCATGGAACACTTGATTAGGCTTCATCCTTGGTGTCATCTAAAGGTATCTCTATTGTAAATAGCCTGTCCTGTCCTAATTGTTAATGTATTTTCTTTATTCTTTGCTGTTAATAAATTTAACTTTCTTGTTCAAAAGCGTCTTTTCTTCAATCAGTGACCCTAGACATTGATCTAAATGAGGTGAAATGGGCATTTTGTCCCATCCATTCTTACAAACTTGGGGGCACGGCCCCAGGATTTCGAATTTCAAATTTAATTATTTTTTTCCGGGCTAAAACTTTAGGTTTTCTTTCTTTTTTTTAAGAAAAAGCAGCTTAAGAAATAAAATTTCCTTTTAGTATTTCATACGTCATTATCATTAAACTCATCGGACGAATGATCCTATTCTCAACGAAAAAGAATTTTGATTCGTGTCTTACTGACACAGTAATTTTTCCCATACCGAGAATGGTTCGTCATTGTGTTCCTATGAAGAGATGAAAAATAAGTGAAGTCATCCCGATCATCGCAAGAGTCTCGTCACCACATTGACATCCTACCGAAAAGAATTTCCGAGTGTCATCATTTTTCTCCTCCCGAGAATGGTTCATCGTTGTATTCCAATCAAATGATGAAATTGCAGTAAAGTCATCCCAACGATCGCAGGAAAATTTTTCCACCTCAGCAAATTAAGAAATGTGTCGTCCTGATATCCAGTCCTCAAAATCAATCAGCTTCTGACCTCTTCCGATCTGTGATTTCCAGAGTTGAGTTTTAAATACTAACTCGTACAGGACATCGACCCCTGTACGGAGTATAATTTATCATTTACTCAGAAATCTTCTGTAAAAATCAGCATTCGAATCTAGTGAAGAAAGTGTGAGTGTGTTTTTCAAATTTCCAGCACGAAAAGATTCATCAGTTTTGTTTTGGTCGTTCTGTTTGATCCCAGATGAGTGCCATAACATCTGGGCGTTTTGTTTTGTTCAACTTCAACAGCATCCAGCAATTGATTCATTGAAATAAAACATTCCTTCATGTTTGAAAACTCCAAGATACTTCGTCGTCTGTAAAATGTTTTTATACTATTTAATACTTAATAATTTCTAAGTTACTTTTCTTTTAACAGTATATTCATCGTTACTATTTTATCTATCGAAATATTTGTATTGTGTTGATAGTTGATTTCAATCATTGAAAGTACGTAAGAATATATCTTTCTGATTAAGATAATCTAAATAAGGATTTTCAAGTTGTTGTGTATTTATGTATTTTATTTAAGCACAAATTAATTTATTATACTTCAGATGTTTCTTATTCCGTAGGTTTACGAACCGAAACTAAAACTTTGTAATCGTTCTGATGGAATGTAATGTGCCCTTGAAGCAACGCGTCATGTCTCAATAAGTATTCAAAAACTCAGTCGCTCCCCAAACGATAAATCAGTCAAAACAAGTATTGAATATATTTTCTTTTTATTATTTTTCCCTTTCGCGTTCGTTATGAAAAACTGTTCTGATTTATTTTATTTTTAGAGTAATGATTCTGCATATCCCATTTTTCAATCGTACAAAATTTTTTTATTTCTGATTCTTTATTTTTATGGTGAAGTTCTTTTTTTTAAAGATAATTCGTCTTCAATATTTAACTCAAATTTAATAGCAATTGTTTGCTGTATTTAATTTTCTTTTTACAGTGTGCATATATACTTAAAATTAACAATTGAAATATTTAGAATTTAATTTCCGTCTTTATGGAAACTTGCATCTAAAAAATAAACGCATAAAGTTATTTTGAACATAAATATTTTTTCCATTGCTGAAAGTTACTCATGGTTTTCTGATAAAATATTTTATCTACTGCTCATTCCAATAGCATTTTAAATTAGAGAAACTCAATGATAAAAATAATTTTATATATCAATACTGAAGATAACTTATTTACTTCTTTTTAAATCCAAACAATATTTTTGAATAAATTTTAAATTTTATTTTGAATTTTATATTTTGATGTAATTTTGGACTTTCTTACTTTACAGTTGTTTTATTGCCATTAACGTTGTTTTGAAAGTTAGTTTCAGTGTCATTTTTTCAATCTTGAATTTCAGTTGCATAAAAATACTTTGTGCATTTTAAGATCTGGTTTTAAGGAATTAGTTTTAAATTACCCAAAGATAAATTTTAGTTTCAAGTTTAAAGCAAAACTAATTTAATTTGGCTTTTATTTAAACACGCTGAAGTATAGTGAATTTTGAATAAATTTCAAAATTAATACAGATCTTTGATTAGCACCAAGCCCCTTTTTCTTTCAAAATGTCTTTCTTACTAAAAGGCAAAAAAGAAGATTTGGTTGCTCTCTCGAATCAATTCGGCGTAACTGTTGAAGCAGACTACGAAACCCAAAATTAAATATCTGATTTTAAAAAGAGGAGATTACGATGAAGAAGATGCCAAATTGATGTTAGATAGTATCATTGAGGACAGACGTCTAGCAGAAGTGGAGAAAGAAAAGCAAAACGAAAGAGAAGAGCGATTGCAGAAGGAGAAATGTGAGTACGAACTCAAGAAGTTGAAAATCCAAGGTGAAATAAATGTTGGTAATGAAAACAATTTGAGGAACAAGTAAGACTTCGAAAGAGATGTTTCACCGATTCAACATGAAAAATGACATAAGTTTAAATTTAGCACTGTTTGAGCATCATGACAATTTAGCGTTATTGCCGAACGCGCAATAGGTCCAGAAGCTACTAGGATTAATTCCTCTGGAAGTTGCTCATTTAATTGCTCGAGAATTTGAGAAAAAATCGAACGATTACGACTATGTGAAGAATCTGCTGTTAGAGAGATTCAAGTTGTCCCCGGAGAAACTGTGACAATTATTTGTTTCACATCAAAAAGCTCCTGAAAAAACATGATAATATTTCTATCACGAATTGCAGATTTACTTTGATGGATGGGTTACAGGTCTGAAAATAGACACCTACGAAAAGTTACATGAACTTATCACTGCTGACAGATGAAACGGAAGGCATCTCCTGAGTTTCAAAAATCACTTTCTTGATGAGTGGTCATCCATAAATTCACCTGCTGATTTGGCAGAAAAGTTCGAACAATATGACGATGTCAGGAGGACATTGAAACCAAAAGCATCAGATGCATTTTTCAGAAGCAAAGATGAAGCTCAAGGAGCAAATAAATTTCAGAAATACCCAAGCGAATTTCCGGGACGGAAATAATAAGTTCAAGAAGAGACCTTTGCAGCTAAATAGAAACGCATGCGTTGAAAAAAATAAACCATGGAGATCTGTGAATTGTTGTTACTGCCAGACACCAGGACAATTTTTTGTAGATTGTCCACGACGACCCAAAAATACTAAAAATAACCAGTCTTTAGCACCTATTGTACAAGCTTGCTCCGAAATTTCACAAGAGAAAAAGAGAACAAGAAAAGTAGCTGTAAGAAACAAAGTTTTCGATGCATTAATTGACACTGGTAGTTCAGTAACACTCCTCCGAGAAGAAATTAGCAAACAAATCACCAAGTCTTCAGAACTCTCAAGAGAAACGATTATATTATAAGGTTTGGGAAAGTCACAAGTCAAAACAAAAGGGTCATTTCAGCAAGATATCGAATTAGATGGACAAAAATATTCTCAGACATGACATGTGGTACCTACTTCATATTTAGATTTTCAGGCAATTATTGGGTCTGGCATTTTAGAACAAGTCTCACTTTACTTCACCAAAGAAGGCGTTAAATTTCGAAGAAGAGAAGATGTAGAAATATTTTCTATGTATGCGCAGCTTTTCGAGGCAAAACCACAAGAAGAAATCGAAATAGAGCACATTTCTAGTCCAGAAGTTAGAAAAGAATTATCGGAGCTAATTTCCAGTTACAAGTCTGAAAAAACTGAAACTACAGATGTATCCATGAGAATAATTTTGAAGGACAACATTCCAGTCTACCAACCTGTTAGAAGAGTCTCATTTCCTGGGAATCAAGCAGTGAATAAACAAATCGACGAACAGTTAGAACAAGGGATAATCAGAACCAGAGTACGCGAGTCCAATTGTATTTGAAAAGAAGAAAGATGGTACTACTAGGTTATGCGTCGATTATAGAAAATTAAATTAAAAACCCGTCAAAGATCGTTTCCCATTGTCATTGATAGAAGATATTTTGAATAAACTCCAAGAAGCTAAAGTATTCACTACCCTTGATTTAAAAAACGGATTTTTTTACTTCGACGTAGACGAAAACTGTAAACAGTTTACATCTTTTGTTGTTTCTGATGGACAATTCAAATTCAACAAGGTACCTTTCGGTTTGAGTACTAGTCCTAGCGTGTTCCAGAAGTACGTGCATAGTATTTTCCGAGAACTTATGCTTAAAGGCATTGTAATAATCTACATGAACGACTTAATAATTCCAGCTAAAGATGAATTTGAAGAGCTCGAAAAGTTAAAACAAGTATTTCAAGTGGCGTCCAAATATGGCTTAGAAATAAAATTTCAAAAATGTCAATTTCTGCAGAAGAGAATAGAGGTTTTAGGTCACATCGTCGAAAACGGGACAATTCGTCCATCTACAGCAAAAACATAAACAGTAAAAAAAAAAATTCCAGCACCGGCAACGTTCAAACAAGTCCAAAGTTTTCTGGGCCTAACCGGTTATTTTCTTAAATTCATTCCACAATATTTTTAGATAGCGAAACCACTGAGTGACCTGACTAGAAAGGATACTCCATTTGTGTTTAATCAGCCGCAGTTTGAAGCGTTCGAAAAGCTCAGGAAAATATTAACAGAAGGTCCAGTGTTAACTATATTTCGACAAGGAAGAAAAACATAATTACATACGGATACCATTTTACTGCAAGAAGGCGAAGATAGAAAACTGCATCCTGTCCAATACATATCTCAAAAATCCACTCCAGCTGAAGAAAAGTATAGCAGCTACGAATTAGAAGTCCTTGCTATTGTCACTGCTCTTAAGAAATTTCGCTCCTACCTTTTAGATAATCACTTCAAATTATGACAGACTGCTCCGCTTTCCAGAAGACTATGGATAAAACTTAGACTGGACTTAGTCACTCGAATAACCAGATGGGCACTTCTTTTAGAATAGTTTGATTACGAAATTATTCACCGACCTGGCAAAAGAATGCAACATGTAGATGCTCTGAGCAGAAATCCTGTAGCGATAATATCAAACAAAACTATTACAGCAAGATTAAAAAGAGCTTAGCAAGAAGAAGAAAATGTCCAAATTTTCAGATCGGCAATCGGCGGCAGTATTAATCAAGAATTTTTCGAAAGAAACAAAATCTTGTAAAAATATGAAAATAGTCATGAATTAATAGTTGTTCCATGAGACATACAAACCAAATTAATCAAATTAGCTCATGGAAAAGGACACCTTTCAACAATGAAGACCAAAAAAATCATCAGACAAGAATTCTTTATACCAAATCTAACAAAACGAGTACAAAATGTTATCTTGAACTGCGTATCATGTATATTAGCAAATAAGAAAACTGGGAAGAAAAAGGATTTTTAAATCCGATTCCTAAAGATATATCACTAAGTACCTATCATGTCGATTTTATAGGTCCTATGCCATCCACGAAAAAGAAATATCAACATATCTTAACAGTTGGTGACGTATTTATTAAATTTAAATGGCTATATCCTGTCAAATCTACTTCTACTGAGGAAGCGCTTGACAAACTAAGACTACAACAGAAAACGTTTGGCAATCTAAAGAGAATAATCACTGATAGAAGATCAGCATTTACCTCTACAGCCTTTAGTGACTGTTGTAACAAAAATAATGTCCAACATGTACAAATTGCAACCGGAGTACCTCGAAGAAACGGCCAAGTGGATAGAATACATCGCACACTCATACCTGTCTTGACCAAATTATCCATTGATGACCTTACAAAATAGTACAAGCATGTAGACAGACTTCAAAGAATCCTCAACAGTACCTCAAACCGCAGTACCAAATGGACGCCTTTTGAACTGTTAATTGGCATTCCTATGAGGAATAAAGAAGACCTCCGAGTACGAGACTTACTGTTGGAAGAATTAATGGAAGAATTACAAGAACAGAGAGATCCACTTTGACAAGACGCAAAAGGAAACATTCAGAATATACAGGCCCAAAATAAAAACTTCGACAGAAAGCGCAAGAAAGCCCCAACATATCAGAAAGGGGATTTGCTAGCCATTCAACGAACTCAATTCAGGATTGTACTAAAGGTAAGATCCTAGGTTTTTGGGATCATACAAAATTGTCAAAGTAAAACCAAGAGATTGGTATGGTGTTGAAAAAGTAGGCGACCATGAAGGTCCTAATCTGACCACATCATCTGCTGATTTGATGAAATTTTATTCAACAGGCTGAATAAAGCGAAATCAGGGCGATAGTTAACTAAATATTTTATTCTGTAATATATTTTATTTTTTTGTACATTTTAATATTCTAACAATTTTACTTCAATGAATATACACGTTTTTTCATGCTCCAAGCATTATATTTTCATTTTGTTCTGAACCTTTAGATTTTGCATTTATATTTTCGATGTTTTTTTCCAATGATGTATTTAGCAAATTATTACTGCTAGTGTTATATATCTTTCTCTTAAGAATCAATATACTTAAACTGAATTTCAGAATTTGTATTTTTTATAACAGTTTGGCCGAGTTTAATTTAATATCAATCTTGAGTTCCAGTATGTAAAAAAACGATGAGGTCATCGTTCTATCAGGATTGACCGAGCTGTAGAGATTTAATCAGCGGCCATTACCATTCCTTATTTAGTTATTTTATTGTAATAGTCGGCCCCAGGGATTTTACTAAAGTACCCTTGATCCAAAGTCTAAGACGCGTGACGTCAGGTTTCAAAAATGCGAACTGTGGGCATTCGCTCGACAGACAGAGAGAAAGAAGGTCGTTCGATTCGATAATATGATTCTTTAATACGCAACGAGGACACATAGTGTTGCCATGGAGCACTTGATTAGGCTTCACCCTTGGTGTCATCTAAAGGTATCTCTATTGTAAATAGCCTGTCCTGTCCTAATTGTTTATGTCTTTCCTTTATTCTTTGCTGTAAATAAATTTAACTTTTTTGTTCAAAAGCTTCTTTTCTTCAATCAGTGACCCTAGACACTGATCTAAATGAGGTTGAATGGGCATTTTGTCTCA
>JAPMOQ010047785.1:1165068-1195986 GCA_026543055.1 Argiope trifasciata | reverse complement strand
GTGCCTTTACTGACAGCACGACATCGCCTGCAGCGACTCTCCTGGGCTCGTGATCATATCGACTGGTCCCTAGACCAGTGGAAAACCGTGGCGTGGTCAGATGAGTCACGATTTCAGTAGTTACGAGCTGATGGTAGAGTTCGAGTGTGGCGCAGACCCCACGAAGCCATGGATGTCGCGTCTACCTGTCTTTTATTTGATATTGGTTTTGTTAACTGTGCATAATGATTATTGTTAACTGTAACCTAATTACTGTTTTGGTTTTCGAACGTGCAATGATTTTAAATTTGAGTTTTTTGTGTGTGTTCTGAAGAATAAACGTAATGGATGCAATTAAACGCCTGCTTATTTTTTCTTAAACTTTCAGCTAACTTTTTTAAAGGTCTTTCGAGTTTCTTAAAGCTTTTATCTGTAGGCACAGTTCATAGATGCGCTGGTAGCGCAATAGCGTATTATTTGTGATAATACAACATTTTTTGGTACCCTCGGCGGTACTGTGTTTACAATAGTTGCTGACATGGCAAATCTTGAAGCTTTGAAGAAATCACGGAAGGCAGACAGAGCTGCTTTTACGAAAGCGCAAAATAAATTATCAGAGCTGATGACATTGGAAAGAGTTGATGTTATTGAACTGGAATCGGAACTGAATGTTTTTAAATCGAAAGCAGAGCGGCTAGAAATTACTCACTCGAGCATCCTTGAACTTCTTTCGGAGATTGAATTTGATACAGAATTTGAAGTGGTTGAAGATTTTCGTGACAGAGCTATAAGGATTGAAACAAGAGCTGGAAGGATTTTAAATCGTCAGCAAAATTTAGGTGCTATCATGAATTCTTCCAAAGATAACTCTGTAATAGATTCTCATGAAAATATTATTGAAAAAAGGTTCAAATTACCTAGATTGGAATTAAGAAAGTTCGACGGTGACGTCAAAGAGTGGCCTTATTTTTGGAGCCAATTCGAAAAAATTCATGTTGATTCCGGTATTGAAAATTCTGATAAGTTTCAATATTTATTACAAGCTACCGTTGAAGGCTCTCGGGCGAGAGTAGTGATTGAAAGTTTTCCGCCAACTGGCGATAATTATCCTAAAGCAATTGATTGTTTAAAAACAAGATTTGGTCGCAACGATTTGCAAGTAGAGGTACATGTTAGGGAATTGTTGAAGTTGGTTTTGAAAAATAGTAATTGAAATTTTTCATCAAATAATTTATGTGCATTATATGATAGTCTAGAGCAACAGATTCGGGCACTTGAAACGCTAGGTGTTACTACTGACCAAAGTGCAGCTTTACTCTATCCATTAGTTGAATCTTGTTTGCCTGAAGATTTTCTTAGAGCCTGGCAGAGAAACTCAAATTTTGATTTTGGTATAGATTCAAAAGGTAGACTTGATAATTTATTAACATTTTTAAAAACGGAAGTAGAAGCTGAAGAAAGAATTAACTTGGCTATGAGTGGTTTTGGATTGAAAGATGAATTTTTACATAAAAGTGGAAATAAATTAAATAAAATGTGTACTGCAGCTAATTTACTAAGTACTACTGTTGATTCAGAAAAATTGTGCATTTTCTGTAATGGTAAACATGACGCTACAAATTGCTTTAGAGCTCAAAAAATGTCTCACATTGATAAAATCAAAATTTTAAAGGCCAAGGGCTGTTGTTTTAAATGTTTAAAAGTAGGACACAAGTCTGGAAAGTGCAAATGCTTTATAAAATGTATCATTTGTAATAAGATGCATTATGCAATAATGTATAACGAGGTAAATCGAAATCAAAATACAAATAAAGGTCAATTCCGTAATTTAGAAAAGGAGAATAAAGACCAGAATTTTAGGTCAGTAAATTTGGCCAGTATGTCCTGCAGTCCACAAATTTTGTTGCAGACTTTAAAGGTTAAAATAATAGGAGAAAATTGTAATTTAAAAGTAAGAGCAATGTTTGATTCGGGTTCTCAAAAGTCATATATTAGAGAAGAGACAGTCTTTATTCTAGGTCTAAAGCCCTCACGCCAGCAACTTTTGTCTCAAGCACTTTTTGGAGGAAGGAAAATTAGCGAGGAGCTTCATAATGTATATAAAATTGAACTAGGAAGCTTAGATGAAAATTTTTATTGTAACTTTGATGCTATTGATCTAGACATTATTTGTGATGACGTCCCTTCTGTTTCGCTCAATCCACGGATTGAGGAACTAAAATCAATGAATATACAAATATTTGATATAGAAGATAATTCAGGACCCATTGATGTTCTCATTGGAGCAGATGTCACGGGAAGACTTTTTACTGGAAAAAGAAAAGTTCTATCTAGTGGATTGGTAGCTTTGAAATCCTACCTGGGATGGACACTAATGGGGAAAACTAACTTGCCCTGTGAAAAAAAAGATGCTGCTATGATGGTTATTTCGATGTTTGTAAAAGAAGCAAGCATTTCGGATCTTTTTAGTCTAGAAGTCCTGGGGATTGGTAATCCTGCTCAGATAAAATCTAAAACGGAAACTGAAAATCTGAACAAGATGAATTTTGAGGAATCAAAAGATTAAATATTACATGACTCGTCAAATCAAGAGAATGAATTGAATGAGCATAAAAGGACAGAACCTAAAGAATATGCTAAAGAGCTTGTAATGAAGAACGAGAAGGCAGACCGTTCTCCTGAAGCAACCAAATTCCGAAATGCTGTAACCGTCGGTCAACAAGAAAATGCGAATCATTCATTTGATAGCGGTAACGAACCTAAAGAAGAAATGTCACTTGAGCCTGATCAGATGGCTGATGAAGATCAAGCAACAAATGACAGGATGAATCAATTTGTAATTCCTGAAAATGTAACACACTTTCAAACTGATGAATCTGCTTCTGAAGCAGAAACGAAATTCGAAGCCGATGAAAGTGATGAAATACAGCCGGAACCAGATGTCGCAAAGCTGCTGCTTCTGCCACAAAACAATATGCCCTGGGATGTTGAAGTTAAATATTATATGAAGTTGGAGTTTTTACAATGGTCTGAGGAGTTGTGCTCCTTGAACAATTTATCGATCAATCGCTGTTTTTCGCTTTTTACAAGTAACCAACAAGATATTAGTGTGCATGCCTTTTGTGACGCCCCTGTGAAAGAGCTATCTATTCCTCGTTTTGAGTTACTTTCTGCGACGGTGGGAGCACGACTATGCGGATTTGTGATAAGTGGTTTCCAATGGGATAGAGGGAAACGAAACTTGATCTTAAGAATGAAGTTTCGAAAGAAACTTCAAACATTCACACTGCATGCAACATTTGTAAAAGTAAAAAAAAATGCATTAGTGTAGTTTTTGAAAAAATTTTAAGTGTTTTTTTGTAGGTTAAGTTGTTTTCCAACAACTTAAGGTGGGAGGATGTCGCGTATACCTGTCTTTTATTTGATATTGGTTTTGTTGACTGTGCATAATGATTGTTGTTAACTGTAACCTAATTACTGTTTTGGTTTTTGAACGTGCAATGATTTTAAATTTGAGTTTTTTGTGTGTGTTCTGAAGAATAAACGTAATGGATGCAATTAAACGCCTGCTTATTTTTTCTTAAACTTTCAGCTAACTTTTGTAAAGGTCTTTCGAGTTTCTTAAAGCTTTTATCTGTAGGCACAGTTCATAGATGCGCTGGTAGCGCAATAGCGTATTATTTGTGATAATACAACAATGGACCCAAACTGTCAGCAAGGCACTGTTCAAGCTGGTGGTGGCTACATAATGGTGTGGGCTGTTTTTACATGGCATGGACTCGGTCCTCTGGTGCAACTGAACCGATCATTGACTGGAAATGGTTATATTCAGCTGCTTGCAGATCACTTGCAGCCATTCATGGACTTTACTTACCCACACAACGATGGGATTTTTATGGATGACAATGCGTCATGTCATCAGGCCAGAGCTGTTCGCGATTGGTTTGAAGAACATTCCGGACAATTCCAGCGCATGATCTGGTCACCTAGATCGCCCGATATGAATCCCATCGAGCATTTATGGGACATCATTGAAAGGTCTTTAGCGAATGGAGAATAAAAACCAAACTTCATCCATAAGAAAATAAATATTTAATTAATAATTACTAAAGCATTTTAAGCATTTGATGAAATAATATGAATACATATTAATGCTTCACTAAACTCGAAGTTTAAAAGGCAGTAAAATTAAATAGGAAAGGAGATAACATTTTCCAAGTTCCGTTAGCCAGTTATTCCAAAATAATAATCACTTCCTGTTGCCAACGCCAAAAGTAGAATGTACTTGAATTTTAAGAACTCCTGTTGCCAACGCCACAGGTAGCCCCCCACCAGCGATAGCGAGATTTTATGAGTACCGCTGATTGAATCGAACACGCCGTCCGGAGCGGGTTACAGTCTCTGGTCGGGTAACACTCTCTGGCAACTCTGCTGGTGCACTTTGCTGAGCCGGAGACTTTGAAGTTGAATTTCGAGTGTCGTCGCAATCTTGCAAAACATAAACAGGTTTCACATTTCCTATGGAGAACCCGAAATGGGCCTTCATAAGGAGGTTGGAGACTTTTCTTGAGCGCATCCGTCCGAAGGAAGACATGAGTACATGTCCCAAGATCTGTGCTGACAAACACTGTTTGCGGACCGTGGAGCTGTGGTTTAGGAGGCAATAGTCGCTGCATTACCTCCCTCAATTTCCCTACAAAGGTAGATGGATCAGGACTGTCCACAGTTGGACTTAAAAATTCCCCTGGAAGACGAATAGGAGCCCCATATAAGATCTCTGCACTTGTCGCTTCCAGATCCTCCTTCCATGTTGCTCTGAATCCCAAGAGGATTGTCGGAAGTTCTAAGGACCATTGTACTTTTCCATGTGCCATGATGGCTGCTTTTAGTTGCCGGTGGAATCTTTCGACTTGTCCATTCGCAGCTGGATGGTATGGTGTTGTGCGCTGCCGAGCAGTACCCAGGAATTTGGTTAGCGATTGAAAAAGTGAAGACTCAAATTGCGTACCTTGGTCCGTTGTTAATCTGAGTGGTGATCCAAATCGGGCTATCCATCCTCAATAAAAAACTGCTGCTATCGTGTTAGCTGATATATCCACCAAAGGAAATGCTTCTGGCCATTTAGAAAAACGATCGACGCAAGTAAGGCAATATCTAAAGCCTTCAGAAGGGGGAAGAGGTCCCACAATATCAATGTGAACGTGCTCAAACCTGGCACTAGGAGGTAAGAAACCGCCAAGTTTGCTCCTAGTATGTCGTGACACTTTTGCCTGTTGACACTGTAAACACGTACGAGCCCACAGTGTCACATCAGCTTTCATGGAAGGCCAAACATATCTTTCGCCAATCATCTTTACTGATGCACGTGCACCTGGATGTGATAGTGCGTGTAGATGCCTTAAATTCTGACGCCTAAAGTTCTCAGGCACGAATGGGCGGATACGATTCAGGGACACATCACAATGCAAGGTTACTGGAGGCTCACCTACAGGAAGAGGTTGCAGTACCAGTGAAGTTGCATTTGAAGACAAAATCTCTTGCAATTCAGGATTCGTCTGTTGCTCTACAGCCATCTTTTGAAAATCAATTGCAGTTGGTATTTCAACTGCAGAGATGTTTATTCTTGAAAGCGCATCTGCAACCACATTGTCAGCCCCTTTTAAGTGACGGATGCCAGTTGTGAATTGGCCAATGAAATCTAGTTGCCTCAGCTGTCGAGGTGAGCATTTGTCTTCTTTTTGTAGAAAGGCAAACGTCAATGGTTTGTGATCTGTAAATAGGATGAAATTTCTACTTTCCACCATGTGACGAAAATATTTAATAGTCATGTAGGCTGCTAGAAGCTCTCTGTCGTACGCACTGTATTTTTGTTGGGTAGGAGACAGTGACTTGGAATAAAACGCAAGTGGTTGCCAGCCAGTAATAACCTTCTGTTGGAGAGCAGCACCCACGGCATTGTCTGAGGCATCTACTACTATAGCGAGGGTGGCATTAGCAGAAGCGTGGAATAAAATCGTAGCTTCTGCTAAATCCCGTTTACACATTTTAAATGCACTTCTGGCTTCCTCCGTCCAAAGGATGGGTGTTTTATCATTCTTCTTGGCTCCCTTTAAGTAGGCATTCAGAACCATCTGCGTTTTAGCTGCATGTGGCACGAACCGTATATAAAAATTAATGAGTGCCAGGAATCTTCGGAGTTCTTTCACAGTATTTGGCGTTGTGGCTTGGATCGCAACGGCATACTTCACGAAAATCAATTTGGATTTAGGGAGGGCCGCAGTTGTGATCTGGCCGTTAACAATCTAATTACTATAATAAAGTCTCGCATCCAGGAAGAACATCTAGCCCTCGTCTCCCTGGACATCAAATCGGCGTTCGACAACATGAACTGGTCGGTTATCTTTGACATCCTGAGGTCTATTCAGATGCCAAGATTTTATTGCAACTTTATTTACTTTTATTTAACGGAAAGGAAAATTTCTTTCGTTAATGAGATTTTATGTATAACGAGGTGGTGTTACAGAGGGTGTCCTCAAGGGTCAGTGCTAGCCCCCACAATATGGAATATCTATATTAATAAAATTTTAAATTTAAATTCTCCGGGAATACATATCCAAGCCTTTGCTGATGACCTGGCATTGGTGGTCGGTGGCCGAACTTCTCATGTTTTATCCAATAATGTTAATAATATTTTGGCCACCGTCCATAATGAATTAATGTTACTCCAACTGCAATTATCACCTGATAAATGCCAGGCCATAATTTTTAGAAGTACCTATTCCCGGAGATTCTCCAAGAAGAATTCAACCACCCTAAATCGTAGGCCGACCTATCGAGTCAATGGCAATCCTATTAAAATTGGCGACAGCCTGAAGATCCTGGGAATTACAATAGACAACAAACTTAACTGGACCCATCATATTTTAACCCTTACCGAAAAGGCCCTTAATTTAACTTCTGATTTCAACAGAGTCATCCAAACCAACTGGAGCATGGATAACAAAATCATAAAATTCTGGTACAATACGGTCATTGAGAAGGCCCTGCTCTACGGCTCTAGTATTTGGGGCGGGGCGGGGCCTTGACTAAGACTCAAATCTCCAGGCTCCATACGATTCAAAGAATATTCCTATTAAAATTCACCCGGGCCTACAGAACTACCTCCACCAATCTTCTTAATGTCGTCACAGGTATTCCACCCCTGCACGTCGTGGCCAAAGCTGAATTCTTACGCTTCCAGATCTGGGTACTTGGCTCTCAAAATTTTAATAATTTTATCAACAACGTCATTTTAGATCAAAATATTTTAATTAAAAACATCCCAGTCGCCTAGAGGGTGGTATCTGTCAAAGATGCCATCCCTGGTGCGGCTTTCGAGATTTTCACCGATGGATCCAGAATGGAAGATTCCACTGGATTCTCGGTGTGTATTTTTAAAAATAATGTTAATTTTAAAAATTTTACTTTTAAACTCATTAGCTATAATTCAGTCTTTCAGGCAGAGCTGGCCGCCATTGGCTACGTGGCCGGCTGGGCTGTCGGCAATAATACAACTGCTAACATCTATACCGACAGCCTCTCTTCAATATCTGCCCTCGGGAGCCACTACTTCAGATCCAACTTTGTCAATAAGATTAAATCTGAACTGTCAAGAGCAATTAATAATGTCGGCCTCCAATGGGGGAAAGCTCATGTTGGCATTCATGGTAACAAGGTGGCCGACCAACTTGCTAAAGAAGCCACGACGTCGGGGGATCCTTATGTTGTCCCAGCGCCCTATTCCTATCTGAAAAGAAAATTGAAAGAATATATTATAGAGGAGTGGGGACAATATTGGTCTAACTATGAATCCCACTCCGGAATTAGGGCCAGGGAATACCTGGACAAGGTGGACGGTAGCTTTTTAATCAATAATAAATATCTTATCTATTTCATCAGCGGTCATGGTCCTTACCCAGCTTATCTTCATCGTTTTAAAAGACTAGGCTCACCATTATGCATCTGTCAAGAAATTGGAGACGCGGACCATTATGCTTTTAAATGTGAACTCACCAAAAATTATCATCTCGTTCAACCCGCGTCTCCCCGTAAGAGAGCCTGGTTTTCATATTTACTACGCAATAAAATTGCTGTCGCCAAACTGGTCGAGGCCTACAGGGTGAGCGCCAGAATTTGTGAGGGGCTGACCCAACAAGAGGCATCAGAGCGGGACTGATTTTTGCTTTTATGATGATCGTTAATTTTTTATCTAAGAACTATCTCTTTATTTTTATTATACTGAAGACCTAGGGGTCTCCAATTTTTAACACTAAATTGCAAATGGTCCAACCATATTAACATTATAGCCACCTGCCTTTTCTTTACTCTTTCCTTCTGAGTATTATTATTGTTATTATTATTATCATTATTGTCGCTGTTTACTTTTGATGCTATTATATATATTTGTGTGCGTATGTATATATGTACATATTTCTTCTATTTTTTTTCCACCCGGGGTCTCTCGGCCCTTCGCCGAACTCAATTTGAGCTACGCGGCTGGTGGGGCGGCACCGGGTGATTAACCTTTTAAGTAAACTTCTATTTAGACACTTCCTCTTTTTTTTTATCGGACCATATAATTGGGTAATACGATACTCATCAGTAGATTTTAACTAATTATTTTATTTTTCTCCTTTTCTAGTTATTTAATATTTTTAATGTTTTATATACTTACTGACATCAGTCCTGCTCACTCTGTACTCACCACTGATACTAAGATGTTGGGATTTAGATTTAGATTTTAGGATTTTAAACTTTATACGATCTCCGGAACCTTTTGGACTTTGGGGATTTTAGGTGTATATTTGGATTTTATATATTCTTGACTGAACCAGAGCTATTTTAAATATTATTATTACTCTGTTAGGACTCTTTTACACTTTTATACTCATCTTATTTTAAACTAAACATTTTATCTTTTCTTCAATTTTAAATACGTCATCTTTTTATACTTTTAGGACACTTTCATTTTTAGACTCATTTCAATTTAGAAACAAACTTTTTATCTTGCTACCAATTTTTATTAATGTTATATTATGATCTTTTATATATACTAGCCGCTCTCCACTGCTATGAAAGTATCCATGATCACCATAACATCTTTAAAATACGCCAACTCAAGGGCTGCTGGGTTATCTTAATTGTCACACTGTCCACATTCCTCCCCTCGATTTCTCCCACTTTTTTTAACTTAAAATTTTTTAACTACCTGTATAAAATTTTTATTACTCGAATTTTTATTATTACGTGGTATTTCCTAAAAAGTTTTAGCTATTTCGTTCACATTTTAACCGTAATTAGTTTTACAATGCCGATCAGCCGGTCCAGTTATTAAGGCTTTTAGAGTTCCTAATTAGGGGCTGTTGGTTTTTAAAAGTTTTTAACTAATTCCTTTAACTTAATTCTAAGTTTTCTTGCTGGGCTCGTCTGGGCTTCTGTTTGTGCTTAAGGGGTCACTCGTCCCCTGGTGTTTTAGGTGTGCTTGTGTGTAGGGTGTGGTGTTGTTTTTAGATTCCGTTTTAATTACACTTTTGGCTTTTGGTTTTGTTATGTTGTGTGTGGGTTTGGTTGCTGTGTTTTTGTGTTTGTAATGGGTGTGTCTTCTCCGCTTTCTTGTTTTTACTATGTGTGCTGTTGCTTTGTCTCCCTAGTTAATGAAGGTTTTATTATATGACTACTGAATAATTTTATCTGGTCAATTTTAGATACTTTGTAACGGGGCATGGATAACAACTGGCACGCCATTACTGATTGTAAATGTGGATTTTTTTAATCTTAAAAACGGAGCACGGGACAGAAAAAATTTAAAAAAAATACATCCCGGTTGGCCCCAACTGGCCAACCGGGGGTTGGTTTATGGTAGTATGACCAATTAATAGATTAATAAATTAAAAGAAATCATAAAATACCACCTGTTGTGCCTTGTGCCTTCCTGTCTTGGGGGCCCCCACCCTGCGTCTGATCTTGACCTGGAAGAAATAGAGAAAGAAAAATAAATAATCATGCTGAAATAGGGATGAGGATGAGATGCGGGGTGAGATGAACAATGAGGTGATGATAGGGATGATAAGGTACTTAAAACTAAAAATTATTCAAACCTATAAACACAAAACCTGTATATCTGTTCTTCCGTGCTCCACGACTCCATAAGCTGCAAATGAAAGTTATAATTACGGCAATTAAAAATAAACTCTTAAGACTAAAAACTCTAAAACTAGGTTGTGTGGTTAGTCGCGTACGCGGCGGGCGTGCCTCCTCCATCCATGTCCCGCCGGTATATAATGTTGTCAATTTTTGTTAACCATTTTAGATACTCAGTACAATTTTATATATATGCATATTTTGCTTTTTACTTTTTACTGTTCTATTATATACCTTTCGCTTTGTTCTGTCTATGAGCCAGGCTGCTCTTCCTCCCCGATCACGGGTCGAGCGCTGTAATTGCACAGTTCTTTTATATGTAAATGCTTTCTTGTAAATAATTACTGCCCTTGTTTTGGGCAATGTTTGTACCCTTTTTAAGAACAAAATAAATCTGTCCAGATGCTGGGCCGA
The DNA here is from genome assembly GCA_026543055.1 of Argiope trifasciata. Lineage (NCBI taxonomy): Eukaryota > Metazoa > Arthropoda > Arachnida > Araneae > Araneidae > Argiope > Argiope trifasciata. Next base: position 1,185,414 of record JAPMOQ010047785.1, on the reverse strand, counting down.
CCCGTGGTGCCTTCGGATTGCTGGGGCTGATTCTCTTCCCAGGTTCGTCACTTTCACCTTACACCCAACTCGGGTAGGTTGACGGATCTTGGGCCTGCACAGTATTTGGCTCAGGGAATTCCGTAATAGCTGATACTTTTTCTGGGAGCGGAATAATGCCATCAGCTGTGACAATGTGGCCCAGAAATTTCACGGATGGTTTCCCCAGGACACATTTAGAAGCCTTTAGCCGCACACCATAATCCTCCAAGCGCTGGAATACTTTCTTCAGGTGTTCTAAATGCTGGCTGTTGCTTTTTGATGCGACCAGGACGTCGTCAAAATATGGCACGCAAAAGTCCATTCCTCTCAAAACATGATGAATGAATCTTTGGAATGTGGCAGCAGCGTTGGAAAGTCCAAATGGCATATAAAGAAATTCGAAAAGTCCAAAGGGCGTAGTAACGGCTGTTTTCGGAACGTCCTCCTCTTGCACTGGAATCTTATGATAAGCCTTTGCAAGGTCCAGTGTTGAAAAAATCTTCTTCCCTTCGAGCACCTGCAAGCAGTCTTGGATATGCGGCACTGGATAGCGATCTGGGACTGTCACACTATTCAGCTTCCTGAAATCTCCACAAGGACGCCAATATCCATTGCTTTTTGGAACCATTGAAGAGGTGAGACCCAGCAGCTTTTCGAAGGTCTACAAACCCCTGTCGCCACCAGAAATTCAAACTCTTGCTTTGCGGCCTTTAGTTTGTCAGGCGGGAGTCTTCGTGGTCTTGAGAATACTGGGGGTCCTGTAGTTTGAATGCAATGTTTGACTTCATGTTTAGCCCGATGCATCAAACTAGCTTCAGTGAGAGAAGGAAACTCAGACAACAGTTGATGGAACTTTGTATCCTCCTTGATTGTTTTGATGACGGCACTCTGACCAACTCTCACTATTCCTCTTGACTGAAGTTTTGTAAGAGGGTCGATTATGCATCCTTGACAAACGTCGACTAACAATCCAAAGTGGCGCAGGAAATCAGCCCCGATTATCGATTGTGAGACATCAGCAATAATAAACGGCCACCGGAAAACTCTGCGTAGGCCCAGGTTAAGTGATAACAGCTGCTGACCGAAAGTTGCAATGGCAGTTCCATTTGCTGCGTATAGTTTGAGCAAAACTGGCCGGGAATGTTTTGGTGCTGATGAGCGAGGAATGACTGAGACGTCAGCGCCGGTATCAATCAGATATCTTGAGTTGGTAGATTTATCGGAAAGATACAATCGGTTAATCTCAGCTTTGCCGCCACCCGCTGGCTCGAGTGACGGCCGTTCTAGTTTTCCTGATGAAAGGAGCATGGCTTAGTGCACTTCGTTGCACGTTCCTTGAAATGTCGGTGGTACCAACAGTGTTCGGGATTTCTGGAGTTTCTGCTGACCGAGCGGCGACGGAAGCGCCCACGGGTAGAACGTTCACGTGTTTCCAAGCGAGACAGACGAGACGAAATATCCATAAACATGGTTTTCAGCTCCGTGTCTCCCGGTTCAACTGCTTGAATCGATGGTGTACAACAAGCAGCTGCCATAATTCCATCCGCCATCCCAGCTAACTTTTCCACTCCATCATTAGATATAGCAAGAATCTGCTGTACATTAGTTGGAAGACGCTGCAGAAAAAGGGATTTAAGTACATTATCAGAAATTCGGTTTCCAGCCTCGCTTCTCATCTCCAATAAAAGACGTGAGGGCTTGCGATCCCCGAGATGCATTCCAGATATGAGATCTCGGAGGCGTTGTTCTTCACTGTTGGCGTATTGAGAACATAGCCGGGTTCTGAGTGCCGTATATGGATTTTCTGCCGGTGGTTTTAAAATGAGATCACCCAAAATAGCTAGTTCTTCAGGCTGTAAAGTAGAGACAACATGATGAAATTTCGTAATTTCCAGGGTGATTCCAGTTAGCATAAATTGGCTTTCCATCTGGCCGAACCAAATCTCTGGATTCGCTCGCCAAAATGGTGGTGCTTTTACCGAAACCTGAGCTACGTTGGCGGAAGTTTCGCTTTCTTCTTGCGGCATTATAAATTTAAAAAGAAATTTAAAAATAAGCAAAATTATTTTTACTCAAGATGTAGCAAGCACTACTAATAAGTCTTACGTCTGCAGAAAGTTCTTTCGGTGAAGTAATTGACGGATGCAAACAGATTGAAGTTGACGTGTTCGAAGTCCAAAGGTCACCAGTTTAGCGAATGGAGAATAAAAACCAAACTTCATCCATAAGAAAATAAATATTTAATTAATAATTACTAAAGCATTTTAAATATTTGATGAAATAATATGAATACATATTAATGCTTCACTAAACTCGAAGTTTAAAAGGCAGTAAAATTAAATAGGAAAGGAGATAACATTTTCCAAGTTCCGTTAGCCAGTTATTCCAAAATAATAATCACTTCCTGCTGCCAACGCCAAAAGTAGAATGTACTTGAATTGTAAGAACTCCTGTTGCCAACGCCACAGGTCCGTTCGTGCCCAAACTCCTGCACCATCCACACTTTCACAATTATGGACGTCTATACAGACAGCATGGCTCAATATTCCTGCAGAGGACTTCCAACGACTTGTGGACTCCATGACACGTCGAGTTGTTGCACTTCGCCGGGCAAAAGGAGGACCGACAGATATTAACAGTCATCCCATGACTTTTGTCACTTCAGTATATATATATATATATATATATATAAAGCTTTATTTATTATTTGTTTTTACTTAAAGCACCATTGTCAAGGAATTAAATGTTTTTACTTTAAAAATCACCAAAAGAATCCTAACTGGTCTTAAAAGTGTTATTCATAATGCCTAATCGTTAGTGTTTAGGACCTAATTGAAATATCGTAAAAGCTATGCAGTTTGTGAAAAAAAATTGCAAAAATACTGAAGGAAGATATTAGCCTAATATAAAATTTGTAAAAATCACAGATTTTAACTTTTACTTTATTTCAAGAAAAAATGTGTGGATTGCAGTAATTTAACTATTAAATAATGCATCTGCCTTGTGTTCAAAAATTTTTTTTAAATCTTGTATTGATAAATTTTTGACAAAAAAAAAAAAAAAAAAAAAAAAAAAAAACTCACTTTAATCATAATAATAAACAGATTGCAGGCACCTTACCAGTGATGTAGGATTAGAAAATACTCAGGTTCGTATGCTCAAAGTCTGGATATTTTACAAAATAAATAAAATTAGAAAGCAGATAGACAATAAAATGTCTACAGTTTTATGAATACCTTCAGAAAGGGTTTTACAGATATAATGTGCTTATGAATGGTCATTCGTCAAATTTTAAGTTATGTTTTAATTGAAACATTAAGCTGTAAAATTAAAGTTTTTTCTCCTTAAAATTGTAAATTACTTTTCTTTTATTTAGATTTCAACCTTGATATATACATTAAATTTAAGAGCAAAAAAGTATATTAAAGCTCATGGTTCAGATGAATCATGTCTATAAAGGAAAAAGAGAGTCTACTGTAGGGTCTATTACATTCAACAGATTTAGCTACAAAGTAATTCCCAATCCTTGCTGTTGAAATCTTGTTACAAAAATACTTTTGTTGAAAGAAATATGAATGAATATACTTTCAGAATAATCAACATTTAAAAACTTTGCTTAAATTATCAACAATGTATGGTAATCTGAAGAGCAAAGAGTTTTCTTCAAGCTTATGTTCCTGAAACAAAGTTCTAACTTGTGGTGAGTTAAAAAATTTATTCTCGATTATTAAAAAAATTCTTTTTGAATTTATAAAAGCCATTCGGTAATTTAAATTATTAATCCAAAATGAATTATAAACAATTATATATTACATTTTGGTTTCTATTTTAGGCTCTTTGTAATTTTAAAACCAAACTCAAATTTTTTTTTTTTTTTTTTTCGTTTCAGAAAGAATTAATATTGTTAAACCACATATTTTATATAGAATCCATGTAATAAAATTGCACTTTTGCTCTTTCTAATTCATGTTTTTCATTGTTAAAGAATTTAAAATATTCTCATACTATTAGATTTCATTTTACTAACTTATTGTATTTCCAACTATGCATTCTATACATATTTATATTATATAGAAATATCATAAACCACAGCAGTGCCTGCATTTTAAATGTACTAAAAATAGGTACTAAGGTCTTTTATATAATTACACATTACAATATTAAAATCAAGTGTATTCAAAACACAGGTCAGAGATTAATTAGCATGTTAGGTGGTAATTATTGGATCTCTCTCTCTCTCTCTATATATATATATATATATCAAAGTAGGCATATTTTACTTATTGAGTAAATAAAGCCTTTGCAGTTATAAAAATCAATTTATATATATTTTTCAATAAAATATCTTTGTTATTATTTATACACGATACTATTTGCTAAATGAAAATATTTTAAGCCTACACATATGTCACATTAGTAATTCACTCAGCATTAGGATAATTAAAAAAAAAAATCGTGGTGTCCACTCATTGTGCTATAATAGTATTTTAAAAAAAATTTTTAAATGCTTCCCCTCCCCCTTTTTCCCCGAAATACATAGCGAGTTAATTTGCTTGACATGATAAGTAAAACCAACATTTAGCTCATGTGATTTAGACAGCCAATGAACGTTAAGAAAATTAGATCCGTGCTTTGGTATGCTTGTTTTTTAACTACGGATGGTAAATACACTAGCCTCTAGGGACAGCAACCAAATTCTGCTCTTTGGGGAAAATGAAGGGATTTACTGATGTTTGGGGAAAATAAAGGCAGATCTTTCAACCCACGTGACTCAGAGGAAGGATCTTATTATCTGTGGCGCGACTAGCGTCTCAATTTCAACGTGATCCCTACGGGATGGGCGAGTCCATTATAAGCTGTACTTTTCATAGGTAGGGACGTGGAATCCAGAGGGGCCAGGGATAACGTTGTCTTTTAAATGTTGAGTTGTATCTCAACACTTTTCCCGGCGTGTTTGTATTGTGCATGGGTACGTTTCCCGAAGGAGGTGTCGACATATTAGCTTAAAACATATATATCAGTAACCTTTCGTCTTATTTAATGGATATATTTTATACAAATACCATTTAATCATATTATAAAATCATTATTTAACATAAATTCTGTTTTATATTTTATAAGCTTTCCGACAAGCAAGCTGACGAATGTTTCCAATTTTGCATCATCTTCAAAAACGGTGATTTACTGATTTGGAATTTTTTTTAAAAAAGTAATATGATAACATATTCATTTACAGAAAAACTTCTGAAAAATATGGAATCATATTATTCATTATCATCTAATATGCACTGTTTCTGCAAAAAATAAAAAGGATGTATCTCTTGGAACTTTATATGATTGTATGAATATAATATCCTTATATTTATGGAAAAAAATTATTTTGCTAATGGTTATATTTGCCTTCACACTTCAAGACGATCATACGTCTATTTTTTATTATTCCTAAACCTAACACTTCTATTTGTTTCAATATGTTACCATGAACTGAAAAAAAAATGTGGAAGAATTTTGTAGAAGTATATTCTAGTATGTTATTAGATTCTAGAATGTTATATAATTTCTGAGAAGATATACTATAGTTTAAATATATAATTTTTTCTTATAGCTTTCTTTATTTTTTTGATTCTGAAGTTGTAATTATAGTAGCCATGGTTTTCATTTGCAATATTTTTTTATATTATACATTATCTTGTTTTAATAAAGTTTACACATTCTGCTTAGTATTTTATGCATAGTTTGTACATTTATTATGTGTCTTTATTCATTGCAAAACCTTCTTGAATAATGTCAATTCCTTTCATTAAAATGTTACACTATAAATATGAGCAAAATATATCTATTTAATAGACATAAATAATAAAAATTTATTTAGCATTTTAATTTAGTTACATGTTAAACAATTTGCTATTTTTATTATTTGATTTCTGAAAGTCGTGTAGTAAAATATTCTTCATCCAAGGTGTCTTATATTATGCAGTGTCAATGTTTGTTGGACTAACTCGGTCAAATATTCATTTATGAATTTTTTTCATTCTTATGACTTATGAGAATTACATATATAATTCTGTAAATAAGTAGCCAATTGCGTTTTTTTAATCATTAATCATTTACCAAAGAAATTTTTAACAGGCATTCAGCTAAGTGTAGATTGTGAGTATACCAATCTGAAAATATTCTTTGCCATTGTAACATTCTTATATATTATGTGAATAAATATTTTTCCTATAGCTGTAACTGAGCATGCACAATGGTTCCTATGTTTACTGATAATATTGTAATTGTCTATGCTTAGACATTTTAGTATTTTGGTTCCTTTAATGATTTCAAAGCAAACCTAATGAAAACCATTATATTATTTTCTTAACTGACTCACAAAAATGAGCTTGTAAGTAAATATTTAAAACATTTAAATCAAATTACTTCCATTCAATTTACTTTGTACCTTGACTTTTCAAACTTGCTATAACTTTATTTCTAGAGTGTCCATCCAACTTTTAACATTTATATTTTAAAAAACGATAAAGTAAATATTATAAATTTACAGAATTGTAATATTTATAAAAAAAGAACATTATTTGTATAAATACTTATAAAAATAGAACATATTAATAACATAACAAAAATACTGAGAACATATTTTTTATACATATATTTTCATTATATTCTTTTAATTTTTTTTTCTGTCTCTTAAAGTATAAGGCTTAATAGCTTAAATTAAGTTTTTCAAATGATGAAATATATTTTATGCTTTTACAAAATTCTTTGTTTCTGATAAAACTGCAGTGTTATATTTTTTATTGATTGAGTACAATATACCAATGTAGAAACTGAATTGCATCCGAGAAAAAAAAATAATAATTTTGCCTTGAAAAATTAAGATCTGTTTTTAAATTAAGTTAAAAAAGTATTTCATATGCTATATTTAATAAAAAGTTGATTGCTGTAGATTTTTTATTAAAGATTATTTAAATTTATTAAATTAAAAATTTCTGTAACATATCTATAAACTATCCTTAAGCTATTGTCTAGTTTACTTAATTCTGTAGAGCTGAAGTTCTACTGATTAACTGGCTTATTTAGCATAATTATAATACATAAACCAAAATATAGTTTGTAACATTTAATCAAATAATAGAATTGCAACTCATCATGCACAGAGCTGTCTGTAATGTCTATGTAAATATCTTTGTTTGCATTATCTAATCCATAAAAATATTTTTTTTAAAACTCATTTTTTATATTGTGCATGTTTTTTTTTTTTTTTTTTTTTTTGTCATTACTATATTTAACTGAAACCTAAATTAAAATAAATTTTCATTACTTTGGAAAGAAAAATTCTCTCACTGAATAAAATTGTTTTGGTAATTGAAACTAATTTATTCTTAAAATAGTTTATATGATTGCTAGTACACTAATGTAAACGTCTTTAAACAATTCGCTAATTTTTTTTAACAACATTAAAGAGTTTTTAGAAAAATATAATTAAAAATTATAGATATTCACTGAATCATTATTGATACCTTATTTTTAAGTTTATGCCTTAATTCATATATTTACATTATCATTGAAATATAAATTATTAAAAATCAATCATTCAAAAATATACTATTGAAACAAATTTATTTTATTAAATATGAATGATACTCTTAATAGATTTTTCAGATGAAGTTCTGTAAGAAATAAAACAGCTTTCGGTAAGAAAAATTAACTCAGCTTTTCACTTTTCTTCTTTTTTGTGAATTTCCTTTGTTTTGAGATATTTGTATTTGCTGGCGATTTGCAGCTTTCCGGTAATGCATTTTGTAAATATGCAGCACTATTTGAGGCAACAGACATATCGAAGCAGGCATTAAGTACTTTTATCTTTTCTTCCACATCTGGAAGAGGGTATGATGAATCCCAGTTTTGTGCTTTTACAAGTACTTCTTGTAGCTGGCTCACTATGTTATTTTTTCTGCTATTGAAATCTTTACTGCTTTCATTTTGTAAATGGGATATGATTGCAGATTTTTCAATTTCTGTTATTTTTGGATCATTTTCAATAATTACTAAATTATCCTCAGTGTCTAAATTTTCTTGGTTTTGTATTACTTCAGATTCTTGAATAATAACATCTTTGGATTTTTGGCATATATAATGAATGTGTTTACATATTATAAATCGAATGCTGTAGTCGATGCATGTACATGCCATCATGTGTATGCAAATGTGGCATTCATCACATCTAATGGGGCATTCACACTCATCTTTTAATTTTTCTATATCATATGACATAAGTGATCCGCCATTCTGCTTTGTGATAACAGTTTTTTTTTCCATCTTGTAAAATGCATATTCATCACCCATTTCGTTACTGCTTCTGTGGCGTTTTCTGATTAGGGTGACTTTAGATGTTAATTTCCCTCTTTCCATGGAAATTACTCTAGAAAGGAGCTTTTTAGCTACTGCATTAATCACAAGGGATATAGCCTTGTCCAATCTTTTCATAATTTTTCCATCGCCTTCCTCGTACTTAAGCTGACGATGCCATCTTTCTAATTTCATGTTCGTATTGATTTGCAATCCAATTCTATGGCAGTATGCCCATTCCTTACATCTATTTTTATAATTACAAATAAAATATTCGACAAATTTGATTTCTTTATCTTTAAAAGATGTAACAAAATTATTTAAAAGTTTTTCAAAAGTTGGGATATCTATTTCTGTCATCAAATTCTTTAAAATATTTTTGATAACTGTTCTATTTTCAAAGTTTTTTACTTTGGAATTGATATTTGCAGTCCAGTTTTTATTAATGTGCCAACTGCATAGTAAATGTCTGGGGCTATCATGGAATACCTCTTTCCATGCGTTTGTAAATGAAGTTGTATCATCTGTCATTATGACATTTGTTCTTAGATTTGGCAATCGCTCTTTTATGGCTGCGAAGAAAGGCAGAAGAATGTCACAAGACATTCTTGAAGCAAACAGAGTTGCTGCTGGCAATCCTTCATGATTTTCATCATGAACCATTATTGTCAATAGTTCAAACCCATATTGATTAGTTCCGTGTGTTGAATCCATCATGACGCAGCTGCTACCATATAGCTCCAAAAGTTTTTGTTGAGCATCATTCATCATTCCCAAGAGGAAACCTTTTTCTTTCACCATAGGGAAGTCTGCTAAAATGTCTCCTACTGCTTTGTAAACTAGTACAGGATTATCATTATCCATTCTCATTTTTTTAACGAACATATCTACAGATGTTGCATCATCAGGATGAAGAAGATGATCACCAATTCGAAAGTCTCTGCAAATATTATGTAGATCTTTCCTAGTTGTAAGGCTTAATTTTTTTTTGGGGTCAAAATTCTGCCTTGTATCATTCAAAATTTTGGTCAAAGGAACACCAAGAGCTAGACGTGCTGCAAGATTTATTCTATCTTCTTTCGGTAAAGGCAGCTTTCCTGTTTCCAATTGATGTCCAATGTGAATTGACTGGTACTGAACATCTATTTTAGTGACCTCTTCAACAGTTTGCATTGTCACTTTTATTATTGCAGGACATGTGGAACCACATTTAATCGAACCAGATGTTTTCATATGTCTGACTTTGTCTTTTTTTGGTTGATAATAACCACTTCGATTACATATATAGTAGGTTATTTTGCCATTTTCTATATCATAGGAGTTTCTATGTGTAAAAAATGACTGGTTTTCACACTCGAATTTTTTTTTCCAGTTCAAGAAGTCTTCTTCTTTGTAAAAAGTTTCACTTGCAAATTTTAGTTCAATGGAATGCTGGCTTTGAAGATGTTCTTGTAGTTGGGAAATTTTGCAAAAGTTTTCATTGCAGAGTCCACAAGTTTGACTTGCTTGCGCTGTTGTAACCTTTTCAGGATGCAATCTTTTCATATGTCTCTTATAATTTCCCCTTGTGCTGAATGAAATATTGCAGATTTCACAAACAAGCTTGGGCTCATCACACTCTATAAATGGTCGTTTTTTCCCTATATTTTGTTTCGTAGTCATTTTCACTTGCACACTGAAATCGTTGTTCCAACAGAAATGAAGAAGATTGTGTTTTAGAATTTCTTTTAAAAAAAAAAGATAAAACGGAATAATTGAAAGGGACTCCTGATTGGCCCTTTTCTCCATTGATGATCATCTGCTAGCTATATACCACTAAAAGACTCGGCATTCATGGAATAGAATATCATTCCTCCCCCAATCTTTATTGATACTGTGATAACTAAATCGATTAGTTATAAGAGAAGACATTAGTTCATTGCTGTACAGGAGGTCCATCTGGGCAACAGTAATTGGCTTTTAATGAGAGCAAAAGAGAGGGACCGAGCGTACCTTTTTTTTGTGTGTGTGTGAAAAATGTCCCATTTTTGTCCGATAATTAGTTTAATGACAAACCTTCTTTAAAAACTAGTAGATGATTAGTATTTTATAGCTCATGTTCAACTAATCGGTGTTTTTCCTTATCACTTAATAACTAGTTATTCAGACATACAGGGGGTGATGAATAGTTTGATTGTTAAAGAGGAAGGAAAGGATAAAAACCTTTTCAGCGGAAGTAATAAATCGAAAACGTTATCATCTAATTATTTTGTGCCTTCAGCGCAAAACTGATAGCGGCAAAATGGTTATCTTTCTCACTTTTAAATATTTTGGCTTGATACAATTGGAAATAAAATTCAAATATTTTAAGAACAAAAATAAGTGTTTGCAACAGTATCATAAATGAAGAAATTTAATCAAAAACCAAATAATTTTATTTTTCTTATGGTCGTAAATTTATCGGGTTCTCAGAATTGGACTTAAATCTTTTCAGAGCTTCAAAAATTAATATTAAAAAATTTGTCATGTTCATTTTTAATAATAATGAGATGCATCAAAAATATTTTTTTTTTTATTTGTATGTATGTAGGGAAGGAAGAAAACAAAATTTTTGATTGGAAATTCGAGAGTAAATTCAAAAAACGCTTCGGACTCCCCCCCCCCCCGTTTTATGTATATGTAAGTTTAAAATACATAAAAACAAACAAAAATGAAGTTGAATAATAAGTATACGTAAAATATGTAAAAAATTATTGCACTTGTATTAACACATTACTAGGATAAAAACAGTCTTAATTTTTTTCCCACTTCATACATAACTTGATTCCATTAATAGAATAATCAAATATTTTTTTAAGTGGACTAATATTTTTATATACTACTACTAAGATTGGATTAGTTTTTTAAAATGAAATTTGTTTTCCCTCTATATATAATGGAAAACATCACTAACAAACACATTTCACATTGAATTTTTTTTTTATTATACCTATTGAACTGTGGAATGAATATTTTTATTTTTAAAAAGTATATTCCTCCTTATGTATAATAAGTTACGTTACTATTCAGAAATCCCAATCGTTTTCATTATTTCTTCATGTAGTTAATCGCATGATTTTTGCCCATTATTGAATGTCGAAAGAAATATTCTACTTAATATCAGCAATTTCAGGAAACAAATAAAAAAAAGTGAATTTACAGTACTTCAAATTTAGAAAATAGAATGAAAGGGTTATTTACATTATTAAGTTTATAATTACAATACACAGAGTAAGTAAGAATGTTTAATTATATTAATTTCATAATTTTAATGTTAAGTTATTTGATACTCATTGATTTAAACATATATCTAAACAATTTATCCGAAAACAAATACAACCAATATTCTTGTTGAACAAACTGGTCGCCTGATGTGACAAATATGAATATATATATATATATTATGAAATGCTTAATAAAATAATGGAACAGACAATAAAAAATATTATAATATGCTTTATTATTGCATAGTATTCCCTCATCATTTGTTAATCCATTTTTTTTGTTTATGTTTGATTACATGTTTCCATAATAAATATATATTGCTTTTTTACTGCATTGAATTTTATTACATATTAAACATTTTACACCATTTGTGAGCTATGTCTGTTAAGTAGATTACATCTCAAAAAGCAATTTGCTTCTGTAGGCCCTTCTAAATTTAGCTTTCAGTTTTCTTTGCGATTCAAGTGAACTTGCTAAAGTCATTATTTTTATCATGATTTCATATATTATTTGATAAATATAAACATGAAAATTTCATTAAAACTTTAGTAATGTGTTAAGTTTTATTATCATTTTAATAAGAGAAAGATTAAGATTTAGGTGAGAAAATTTTTGACAGATCATATAAAACCTATTCTCATGATAAGGAATATATACATTATTCCTTTTTTTTTTTTTTGTTTGCGATTCTCATAATGAAACCAACCAAAATTTTTCAAATTAATAAGTATTGCAATTATTTACAAAAGTAAGATGGCACATTTACTTCATTCCCAAACAATGCAAATATGATTTTATGTCACCGAAAGAAATTTTCACTGGCACATTTATTAACATTTTACAATTGCATAACACTGATAATTGATGTATTTTATTATTCATCACTCTAAAACCTACCTTGTTATGATATTAATGTATTATTTAGTCAAAAAAATTGTGTAATACAGTGCTAAGTATTATTTATTTTCTTTAATTTTTATTTCATATGTTGATACATTTGTTTAAATTATACCATCAAACCAATAAGAATTTGATATTTCAATTTTTCCTAGTGTTATTGCTTCATTCAACATTAACTTATTATTTAATTATAGAATTTTCAGGATATTATATTCATATTCTTAAGCATGAAAAATAATAACTGCTGCCTGATTTAACAGGTAAAATAATTCTTTCTGAACTATAATTTATTTGCTCCAAGTTTTATTTTTCTTGTATGAGTTTTTAAACCTTAATTTTGCCACATTTTAAAAAATTAGTGTAATTAAACTGTAAGGTGACCATAAAATAAATTTTCCCCATTTTTAGACATCTGCAATTAAATAGAATGAAACTAAATTTCATTAATCTGCTTTAAAGGGGGGAAAAGTTTACAAATGGAAACATAATTGATAATAGAAATAGAACATTAAAATTTCAAAGCTGATGTGGAACATTTTCAGTATGGCTTTCCTTCCTTCATACCATTTTTGTACTAGCATATATTTTTTATTTTTATTTCTTGACATTTAATTCACAGTTGTCATCCAAAAAGGAAATTTACTTTACCTTTCTATATTTCAATTGATTATCGACAATGTAATAAAGCATTATTGATTGACTCGCATTATGCAGAATAGTTTAATATCACTTCTGTTTCAATTATTAACTGGAAAATAAAGTGGTTTCATTTTTTAAAAACAGATTTATTCTTTAACTATATTCAGAATGTCAATAACAGGCTGCTGTATTATGAATATTCTGAACAACTTTTTAACAAAAAGACCATAATATTAATCTTTTGAAATATACTGAGAAAGCTGCAAATATAAACATGAAATTCTTCATGACATGATTCCTTATCAACTAGAAAAATAAATCTTAATTTAAAGAAAAACATTATTAAAAAAACTTATATATCCTCCAATACATTCGTAGAAGTTACATCTTAATACATTTATGTACCTGAATATAAATTTGTACTTATCATAAGAAAATTTAAATGGTTCAATGTTAAAAAATATTATAAAATACAATTCTTTGCAACTTTAAATTATGAACAGGTGTTATTCAAATGTTATTTTCAAATAATACTAATTAAATTAATAAAACACTTTATCAAATGAAAATATTTAAGCATAATTACAATTGTGTAATAAATTACATATGATTAATTTGTTACAAATAAAAAATTACCAATAAAACATGAATTGAAATATAGTTTTATTTCATGTAGTAAAAAGGTTCATCATATTTTTATAATTCATTAACAAGATTTGTCCATTAAGTAATAAAACTCTGTTTTATTTGTTAGGAGAATAACTTGTAGTCACAAAATTTTTTGAAATTTACAATATAATATAGCAAAGTAAATAATTAAACATTAATAAAATCAGAATCCATATAAGAAAATTATTTACTGAATAAATGCTTGACTTGATTTACAATGAATATTACAATATATGCCTACTTACCATATCTATTATAACACTATGATTAGAGTAGGAAATAAACTTTGAGATGAAGTTATTTTTACAGTTAATATTTAATAAAACTATGTTTCTAAATTTATATACAAGTTTCTTTAATTTACTTTTTAAATAATAAAGATGGCCTAGTCATAAAATTTTGGTTATAAGTCTTGTACTCATAAATCAGGTTATTTAAATTCAATAAGTTATTTCATTCCTTAATTTATCTTTACAACAATTTAACATATATTTACTTAAAACTACAAAACACAAGAATAATATAATGTAAAAAAAAAATCAACATGAAAGAGATGGATAATGATTTGTTTTATTTACATATTAGGACACTTAAATATCAATACTACATTACTTTATCATTCATTTTGTATTTAATACAATTATGTATGATCCGGTCACGAAATGCAACACAAGAAAAAATTTGAATACTGCAAAACAACAATTCCAAATATAAGAAATAGTGATCTTTTAAAGACATTCAAAGAGGGGTAAACTAAATCCATATTCACATGCTAAAAAAACAACGTTTTCCTTCGTGCTCAGCGAATAACGATTCATCTGAACCGGGAAAAGCGTTGAGCTACAACTCAACATTTAAAAGACAACGTTATCCCTGCTGCCCCTCTCGATTCAACGTCCCTACCTGTGAAAAGTAAGGTTTGTGATGGATTCGCCCATCCCATAGGGATAAACGTTGAAATTAAGACGCTAGTTGTGGCGCGTGATTTGTCCGTCAGATTCCTGAGCTAAATTGCTAGTTCTGTTAGTACAAATATGAATTGAAATCTGTGTCTGGAATTTTTGAAATATAGATGCCTTGGATTGTAGAATAGTGTTATTGAACTAAATATAAAAATGGTCTTTAAAATAGAAGTTATAATATGATATAAAAAGTAAGATGCTGCACACACACAAAAAAAAATGTTCAAATAAAGAATACGTTATAGATTTCTAACCACGTAAACCAAAATTATTGGTTCATTTTTTCTATTATTATTATTTAATCAGGTACTTTGATTAATTTGAAAGTTTCTCTGTTTACTTACAAACGTATTTCGGAATAAAAACACGATGTCATACAATTTGTTTATATGGAGTTTTTGTGACAACATACAAGTATTTTATTTTTATTTGATCAGTTAGTAACTATTGAAAGCTTTTGTATTTATTAGAGAAAACTTTGGTTTTATGAATTTAGTGTTATATAAGTTTCATCGCCAGTATGCATTCTTAATTAATGTTTTCAAACACATAATTAGGTATGTATGTATTATACCTAACTATATGTATTAAATATATGTAATCAGAAATTGTAGTTATGAATATATATATGAGTCTAATATTTCAATTCAAAGGAAAAATAAATTTACATATTAAAAGTGGATACATTTCAGTTTCATAATTTAAGTGAATTTATTAAACTCTACTGAAATGGTATTTAAATTTTTAAATTTATTTATAATATTATTTTGCCAATAAACAGTAAAACCATATTGAAGTTTTGAGTACATGCATATTTAGCCTTGATATCTATGTCATTGAAGTATTTAGTGTTTCATTTGACAGACAAATCAGTTAATATTAAACTGATGATCATGAAGTAGATAATTGCTCATACTGCTACGAGAATATATTCAGTTTAAATGTAATCTGTTGGTCCTATTTATTTTTGATAAAAAGATTATTTAAAATGAGAGTCTTGTTCATGTCTCAACGAGAGCAAAAGTTAAAAATTGCATTGTAATCTAAATTTGTGCTTCATTTAATTATTGGAAGTGTTATATATGTAATAACATATTGAAAATGTTAAATGTACCTATATTTAAAAAAAAAAAGACTGTGAAAAACGAACAATTTGAAATGGGAACATTTATTATTCATGATTAAAAATTTATCATTTTTTCTTTAATAATATTTTACTAAATTCTTATTATTGTTAGCTCCCTGACTTTTGAGGGGAGGGGGTGTTGACATTTATATTTATTATTGAAATATAAATTTTTACTGACATATATCTATACAACTGAGATTTTATGATTTGAAATGTTATTTTTTAATATTTTTATTTTCTAACAATATTTAAGGATATTTCTTAGGATGGTGTTTTAAAGTTCTAAAATCTTATGATATTATTAGAATTTTAATGCAAAATCAAATGCATCTAAATAACCAGTGTTAGTAGAAGATAAAATATAAAGGCCCAAAGCTGTAATTTTATTGATCAAAGTTTTATATATAAATATAACCAATAAAAGAATTATATAATAACATAATATTTATGCTTAATATCCTTGACAAAATATTTTTAAGTATCTGATTATCAAAGTTGTGGTACTTTTATTAATCTTACATCTCTATCACATATCTTGTCCTTCAAAATAAGTGCATGAATTGCAATAAATATAACAACAGCCTGGATGGCCAAAATATATAATTTTTTGTAACTATAATTTTAAAAATACATATTTAGTCTTTCACAAATTTATGTTTAAAAAAACTGCTTGGCATCAAAAATATATAAGGATTTTTTTTTTTTTTTTTTTTTTTTTTAAGGCTGAGAAATATATGAAACAAGTTTGAGGATTTAAATTCTTGTATGTTCAGTTTTATTGATTGATCCTAATTTTCTCCATTATTATACTATTGGTACTTAACCATATGTAATATATCAATGCTATTCTGTTTATTTTTTAAGTAAAGTTCAATTAAGCTGAAAAGCTAAAATTTTAGATCTCTCAGATATTTATGAAATTATTTCCATGTTTGGAAATACTTATAAGTTTGAATAATTATTTTTGCTTATGACATGAAATATGTTTTATGTTAGATCTAAAATTACTGATATTCACTTTGTATCATGTTGAAATTAATCCAGTAGACAAAACATATTGCTTGAGATAAGCATTATGATAAGATTCCACATGCAAGAAAGGCAGACTGATATTACTTTCGTCTTGAGTGTTTTTTTTTTAATGACATTTTAAAAATAGATTTAACATTTTGTTGAATATATATATATATATTCTCTTCCACATAAACTCAACCCTATTTATTTTGTTTAACATTTGAGTTTGATATCTTTACTATAAAATGGAAGGAGTTAATGAAAAAAAAATTATTATTTTAAAATACAATACAAGCAAGATTTTATTTTTGAAATTATTTTAAACAAATTGTTAAATCCATGCGTTAAGTATCTTTTTAATTAAATAATTGTTGGTTTGATACGTAAAATTATTTTAAGTTTTAATTTGTTATCAGCTAATTTCATTATTTTTGAATGATCCCTAAGGATTATTTAAAAATAAGTATAAGTGAAACTGATTACACACAATATCACTAGAGAAAGTATATAGTTCAATAAATTGGAAATTCATTGGGAATTACATTATTATAGAAATGTTTAACTGGTTGTTTTAATAATTTCAAATATTTGAATAGCTGGTATTTGAGTTCAAAATCAAATCAATCACACATAAAAAAATGAAGTGGAATTTTGTTATTGGAAAATGATTGACTATGCATAGATACAAACAAGTCTTCATGATATGAAACAATGATAGTATTTTAAAAGGCATCAAATATGGAGTTTAAAGTTGAGATACAGTTATTTCCCCATTTTGGAGCACTTACAGATATGAGAGATCATGCTCACTTGACATGAAATATCTTCTCTGTCAGATCCCAAATTATTGATATTCATCTTGAAATTAATCAATACTGATAACTTATTACCATAAATAGGAATGAAGGTAGTTGAAGATGCTTCAAAACAAGAAAGGAAACATTGATACCAGTATGTTTTGGTTCTTTTTTAATTTGCATTTTTAAAATAGACCAACATTTAAAAAAAGAATCACTCCCATATAAACCTTCCTCTCCAATCTTTTTTTCTCCCATATAAACCTTGTTAATTTTTTCAAGGCTAACATATAACATCTTTGCTATAAAGAATAGGAATTTGTGAAAAAGTTAAGCACTTTAAAATTTAATTGGAACAAGATTTTGTGTAAATATTTAAAACAAATGATTGAATCTATGAGTCGAGAATCTTTTTAATTTAATAAATGTTGATTTGCTGATATCTACAATTTGATGTCAGCTAATTATGCGTTTCATTATTTATTTATTATGAGCAAGTTAAACTTTTTGATTCCAAAGATATTTAAAACAGAATATAAATAAAGCTGATAATATAAAATATCAAATACATATGTATATGCATAGTGCAAAATGAAGTCTTCTGAAAATGTCTGTTTATTTGAACCCCAAAAACTCGAGAAATAATGGATACTGAAGATATTTATACCATTTTATAGAGCATTTATTGGGTAAGGTGTATAAGGTATTTATTGGGTACATTAAAGTCATGTCAAAATAATAAAGGGAGTTTTGTATTTAAGATTTTAATTGTTCTGTGCATGCGCAAACAGTCAGAGCTGTGGTATACATATGTGATACTTTTCTTTGTTTATATCCGATTTTAAACAGTGATTCAAATCTCGTTATGCCAAAAAGAAGGAAATCTAACCTTGGTCAGAACACATGAAATATCAAAAAGTTTTGTTCGATAAAAATTTGTTTTGTAGCTATTTTTGATAATTTTTAAATATTTTCTGTTTATTTGATTTTGCCAAACATGCCCATGCTATATCGGGTAGAGGTTAGACAAGTTTAAAACTAATTTTTCTTCTTGGATGCTATATAATGGGCAGTGCCATGGAGTTACTGCTAATATAGATATATATATTAAAAGTAAAATATAAACATGTAATTTAATCACAGCAAATATTTAAATAAATCTAACACTGAAATTATTTATGACTAGAATAGTATAAAAGGATTAAGCTACAGAATTCTGTTAAAATGCCTTTTTTATGCACAGTAAATTTTCCTATGTATAAAATCTACAATAAATAAAAAATTTCAAAAAGAAAAAAAATTATTTAAGATTTTTAAAGTGAGGATAAGCAGTGTAAACATAAATTACATTAATGTATAAAAATAATTATGACTAAGCATGTCATATATTACTATAACTTATACTTTGTAAATTCATGTATAAAAAAATTTATTCAGTAGATAGATTACAACAATAGGTTACAGAAATTCTTTTTCTAAATACTAAAATTAAGTCACTGTAAAGATCTAAAATAATTTAGAAAATTTATGTGATATAAAATGCTTACTTTAAAGAATTACAGCATTTTCGACTAATTTACTCATACCAGAAGTTTAATTACTTGATTAAAAGTGATACTATATAATAGTTGCAAATTTTTCCATTATATTACTCATATAAATTTCTGAAATAAAATAGTGAACCTCTGAAAATTTTTGAATTGAGATGATGTATATATATAATACAGTCAGTGTAATACTATAATAAAAAGAATTGAAAGTCAGAAGAATTTGTCAATATTCATTTCACCTAGAATCTATATTAGAGATATTTAACTGACCTTTTTTTATACATAATTTCATTACAAAAAAGTTGTTGGTTTTTGAATTAAATCGATCACACACAAAAATATATGAAATCAAATTTTAATAGTAGAACATGATTTATTACACACAAAAATTTTTCATTGCACAATATGATGAAAATCTTAAACAATCCTTAAATATAATGCTTTCAAAAATGAAGTCAGATTTATCTCAAAAATTTTCAGATATAATGAAATATACAAAGTGTAATATAAATATTTTCTTTCAGAATACATAAAAATATTGGCAAAGCTCTTCTTTTCAGCATATTATGAAGTCATAGCCATTACAGAATAAAAAGATCCATAATTTTAAATATACATTCCCATTGAATATAAAGCTTTTATTTTCTTTAAAAATTTTACATGGGAAAAATCCTGTAATAAAAAGCCTTTTTATTGGGCTTCAGAAAAATTGAAACCTGGAATAACTTTTATAAATATAAATTTTAAAATCTTAAGATATCAAATTCAAGATTTTTATCAAGCTAAATACAAGACATTAATTTAATCCCCAGTTTGATGTGCAATTTATTTACACAACTGAGGATAATCTTTTGAGCATCGTTACATCAATTGCCAATGAAATGCTTTAATTAAAAAAATTATTTAAATAGCTGTGCGTATTAAATTTATTGTCAACATGGGTACACTTAGTAAAAATATACAGGCAATATATTTCCTTAAATAAAGTAAGACTATCTAAATGTAACTTACATGCTTGATAATCTGAAAAAAAATACATACAAATATTTCATAAAAAGTTATTTTCTTAACAA
>JAPMOQ010047785.1:1133790-1165058 GCA_026543055.1 Argiope trifasciata | reverse complement strand
AAAAAAAATACATACAAATATTTCATAAAAAGTTATTTTCTTAACAAAAATAAATATCTGGAATTAACATCTAATCCTATAACTTCTTAAATGATATAAACAGGTTCACAAACAGAAAAGTATGATGAGCTGTACAGGATTCAAAATATTTGTATCCTGTGCAGCTTGCAATTCTTACAAACATATTAAACAATATTTCATAAAATAATTACATTCGTAAATGATTGAAAGATACTTTTTATATGCCCGCTATAATTGCATTTATTAATAAATAAATTTGAAATGCGTTAAAAACAATCTTTCAGCTCGCAAAAAACATACACAACCATTTCGACCATTGAGGATAGGCGTAATGAGCATATAATCGGAATATTTTCCCCGCTCAAAATTTCCCCTCTTTTTCCCTCGGAGCAAAATTTTTTTCCAGCCCCTAGACGCTTCTGGTAAATACGGCTGTTTGTTGAACGGCTGATGAACCGTTTGTAAGAATCCGTCGTTATCGAGCGATTCATCTCTATTGTATATTAAAATATTTGAGCCTCTCTTAACTTTGGAGATGTATTACAGCATGGCTTGTATCCAGGGGAGATGTGAACATGCTAAGTGATCATAATCTCGTTTTCTGTAATTGTTTAGGTTCCATACTCTTTGGAAAATGTAAAATAAACATATTAATTTTTACAGCCAATTTTAAATCTGTTTGCTGAAACAAATCACGAAATTGTAAAAATCTCACATTATTAATTCTTTGATATGCGTTTTTTATTAGTAGCAAAGGAATAATGATTTTATTCAAGATTTGCTAAAATGAAAAATTAAATACATATTCATTTTAAAGTAAGCGACACATTCTAAATTGTTATAAAAAAACTTAATATGTTCTATGACATATTATTTGCTTTGTAAATAGATTATAGTTATAATTTGCATGAAATATATTTTGAGATATATACTGACAAAAGTATGAGGTGAATGACTCAACTGTTTTAGCTGAAATACTATTTGCTACTTGTTCTCTAGAAGTCTGGCGATTTTCTTTTCTTTTTTCTTTTTTTTATTTGATTAAATCAAAATGATGTTACAGCTCAAAACGCATGTTGTTAACTTCTCACTTTCGAAAGCATTTTTGCTTAAGTAATTAGCAGCATTTTTCATTACTCAAATTATTGAATTATTATATGAAATCAATGAAGGAAAATAGTTTTTATTCCATACAGAATTTCCAATAGAAGAGAATCTATATTGGAAATTCTGTGTGCCTCTAGATTTCTCTATTCTGGAAATTAAAATAGAAATTTTTTGAACTTCTAATTTATATTTCAGAATTAATTAGTTTTATTTTTCATGGGATTATTTTATATAAATGATTTTATTTCATTCTATCAACATTAATTCAGTCAGGCGAGTTTATTAAGATCTATAAAATATTTTGTGCTAATTTAATTAATATATGCAGGACAAATAGTAGATAAAAAAATAACTGTTACTGTAGTAAGGAAAAGGGGAGTATAATAAAGAACCTCAACAATATTTTGGTATTTTATATAGATACCATCAATCTTGAAGCTTTCATTTTCTTTGTATTCTTTTATATAAATAATTTGAATTACAGGTTTTCTTTAGCTAAGTGTTCAATATAAAGATCATTACATCATACTAATTTAAAGAGACTTCATTTTGGGGAATATGCATCTTAAGTTGGCACTTTTTTTTTTTCGTTTTTGTAGTAGAATTTGTTTTTTTAAAGAGTACAGTAATTATTTAAATTCAAACAATTTTTTCAAGTAATTGATCTCGTAAACAAATTTTAGTTACTTTTAATCGAGTAATTGATGGAATTCGAAATAAAGTTAGTACATCAGTTAGTTTTGTAACATATTGTGCCAGATCCTGTTTTGACTATTTTAAAATTGAGGCTGAAGTCATAAAAATGTATTACTTTATTGCTAAATAGTAATATATAATAGCTATAATTTTGTTGTATTGAGAAAATGTCTTTATAGTGTTTGTCTAATATTCTTTTATATAAATAAATAACTGTATTTTGAAAAATCAATGAGTAAAATTAATTTGTTATTAATTAATCCTCTAGTTTTAAATTGTATTAATTTTTATGTGCATTTGTAAGGCTGTTAAAAATCTTTTCGATAAATAATAGATTTCCAATTTTTTGTTTCTTTGAGGAAATTCAAGTATTATAGCCTTACAATATTGATTATATATATTCACTTTTAGATTTTAAATTGCTTTTGAATTCATTTAATATTTATAGAAAATTGTTTCTATATTGTCAGTGAATTGTAAAAATTTGATTTAATTAGAATAAGATTTTATGGAATTTTTTTATCCCTCCCCCTAAAAAAACATGAATTAGATTGGTTCTCAATTTTCATACTTAGCTGTGTTAGTTTTCTGATAAATTTATATTGCGTTGCACATATTCTGTTGTAGTATGTAATCAGTAAAAAGAATTGTGCATACTATGTGAAATTTCTTTTTAAAAAGATTAGTTTTCAAAAAAATAAATTTTTAATCAATTCAGACACCTTAAATTGACCTTTTAGAGCGAATCAAATAGGGTTTTATTGATTTTCAAATTAATGACTGGAAAACAAATTATCTGATTTGATGTATTAAATGACTAATTAAGCAGTTAAATAAGCAGTTAAAAACAAACAAATATAAAAAATAAATATCTTCCAGGATTTAGTATAATTAAAATATTTAATTATTCAGGGACCTATTGCAAAGTTTTAGTCTTCATTAATAAAACTGTAGACCATTTGAAATGCTTATTTTTAAGTACTTTGGTTATATCTCTCAATGTCTGATCTTCACCTCTAAAAAAAAAGTGTGTAATAGTATAGTAACTTAATCTTAAAGTGTATAATGTGTTTATGAAGGAAAAATTGCTGTATTTACCTTCCTGGTTAAAAGTCTTGAAATCCTGGAAATAATATGACCTGAAAAGAATAATATGCTATGATCAAATTTCAAATATGATAATTTTAAATTGTTCTGCAAGCCAACTTCGTGTTTATAAACAGATTAGAACAGAAATAATTCGAATAAACAGTGCTATTTATTCATTGCTTAAAATGTTGAAACCCATTATCCATTCAAAACAGTGTAATATATCAGTTCATTTTGATTATATTTGTAAATGTATCTCTGCCCATTATTAAGAAGCACTTTTTCGACTCATACTTTTCTTCAATCTGCTTCTTTTACATATGATTGAATTGTTATTCCTTTTTAGTTTGAAAATTTATATTGTATCAAGTGTGTGTGTTTAAACTTTTGGTCATATTCAGTTGTATAGATGTGGTCAGTTTCTTTCAAGTCCTTTTTTTTTTAATCTTTTGAAATCAGTGTTTAATTGTTATTGTATTTTATTTAGATTATGCTAATGGATTCCATAACTGAAGTACCTGAGGATGTTTCAGATCCTTTGAAGCATTTGCTTTCACTTGATTGGAATTCATCCGTAACAGGGGCTGTGATAGAAAATAATTTTGAACCCACAAAGTCTGTAAAACGAGTTCGATTTTCAGATGAAGTGAAGAAGATTTCATATGATTCTGATGTTGAGAAAACTATTGATATTACTTTTTCTCATAAGGAGGGTAGTGATGACAGAAACATTGATATTGAGATTCATGATGATTTATCAACATATTCTAATGAAAATAGGACTAATATTTTCACAGAGAGTACCGAGTTTACGAACTTTGAATTGCCTTTCAATGATGGGGAAACTATAAATGAATCTGTAATTAATGAAATAGATGATAACTCATTAGTCAAGTCCAATACTGAAATTGGTATAAATACACCAGCAGTAGAGGGCTCTGTCAATGAAAATATAGAGCCTAATGACTTTTTATTAGTAGATAACTATGAAAACAATCAAGTGAAATCTTTTGTTAATTTAGAAGAGCAAGCAAGTGATTTTAATGAAGTTACCAATCAAGTTAAAAATTTGTCTTTGGAGAATACATCATTAGAAAATGTAAGTTATGATTTTTAAATTGATCATATCTACCAGTGTCCAACTATCTACCAAAAGTATATATGATCCAGATTTATAACATGAATATAATTCTGGATCATATATACTTTTGATCAAATTAACTGGAAATTCTCTGAAATGCACTTTTTATCTTAGGAGCTCATTATTATACCTGCACAGTCAAACATAGCTAACAAATACTCTTTAATAACAAAGGTTACTCTTTTCTATTAAGGATTTAGCAAAGTTAGAATTAACCCTTTGAATTTAAATGACGAATCTAGCTCTTCATGAACTTTATTGAATAAATTGACAATGATGAGCTGCAGTCATCATAAGCTTTTTCTCATCAGTCAGCTTTTTTTTTTTTAATGAAAAGCAAACAAAAAACCTAATAAGTTTCTAATCCTATCCTTCCTCTAAAAACTAAGAAAATTGAATTGTCTGCTTGAGCAGTGCAGACTGAAAGTAAGTTGCACTTCAAGGGTTTAAGATTCAATTGGATTTGTTGTATATTTTCATTTATTTTTAAATAAAGTATTTTATTTAAATAGGTATATATGAAAAGTACTCAAATATAATAAAAACTGATATGTGAAGTATAACTTATTATGGATTATTATTTTAATTCTAACATTCACTGTTATCTCTCAATTAGTTTCTTGAAATATTTGAGGGATTTGATCTTTATTTTTTATAGATAATTTTTACGAAAATGAATAGGCAGTTTTAAAATATCATGAAGATATTTTTTTATTACAATTTTTTGCTTTTAATGTTTGCCAAAGCCACAATGGCTTTGTTAAATATTATGATTTTGTAAAACTTTAAAAGTAATTTTTTTTTCTATAATACCTCTGTAAATGTGGCAGAATAAAACCTGAAATATTTTACATCAATTAATCGAAGAATAACAACTGTAGCACAAAATGAACCTACTACCTTTTACAAAAGTTTGAAAGGCTAAAATGAAGCATGTACATGTGAACAATTTTGCTTAATTGCCATTGTTAAAGAGGATATAAATATATAGAGATTGTGTGACATTAAAATGCAAAGTTATAGTTTCCTGTTTATAATATAAGAATAATTTATTTCTTTACAAATAAAACAGTTGCATACATGTCAGTCATATATAGTATTTAAGACATAAAGCACTTCTTGGCAGAAAACTCATTTAATATTTTGGTTAAAATTGGCATGATTTTTAAACATTTAAATTCATTCTGTTATGTTGCAAAATTAATTTTGGTTCATCTCTCACATGTATCATTATCAATTCTATTAGCACACAGAGTGGGCCTTCTCTATGAAGGGGCACAGGTGTAAAAAGCTATTTGGGGCCATAATTTTTTTTGTGAAAAAAAAATTATATGTATGAACACATATTATTAATGCATATTTATTTAATGCGTAATTTTGTTTTATGCTAATACATCAATTACTTCAGAAAAATTACAATTTTTTGCAATTTCTTTTTTGATTATTAATACAGCAAGTGCATTTAAGCATTATAAACATATGCTTGATCGAAGATAATTCTTTATTGATTTTAATTTGGTGAAAAAGCACTCAGCACTTGCTATAGCTGGCAACACAATGAAAAGTTTTAACACAGTTAATATATTTAGAAATAATTCATTATAATTATTATTTAGTATATTTTGCAATATGTCTCATACATTATTTGCATCTCTTTCATTGGAAATCAAATGCAATAGTAAACATATTTCCTGGATTAGATTTCCACGTACATCTTTGTTATAAAACTTTACAAAGTTTTTGGAACATATCTCTAATTCATGTTTTTCTTAAAATTTTATATCAGTGACTAATTTGAAATCAGAAATAATATTTTGTATACTTTCAAATCTATCTTCTATTTGCACAGTAACAGTTTAAAAAAATAATGCCTAAATTCCTCTATAGGTTTTTTTATAACTCCATCTTCTGCTCATTCGGAATGGGATCTTTTCCGTTTTCGAATTCGTTTTACAGAAAAATGTTCAAATTATGGGCTAACACTTTTGCTACGTCTAAAAATGTTTTAT
Organism: Argiope trifasciata; assembly: GCA_026543055.1. Taxonomy (NCBI): domain Eukaryota; kingdom Metazoa; phylum Arthropoda; class Arachnida; order Araneae; family Araneidae; genus Argiope; species Argiope trifasciata. The sequence goes on along the minus strand of JAPMOQ010047785.1, from coordinate 1,158,995 downwards.
ATTTTATTCTTAAATATTGGATTTAAGCTTAGTTAATCTTGACTAAGTTGAAATCCGAGTCAAGAACAATTGTTTTTGTTTGAAATAGTATTTGACAGTGTTAATTTTAGACAATATTGCAAACCCTACTATTAAACATAAAATAAATGGCATTTCTTGTATTGCATCTAATAAACTTTTAGCTTCGAATACCTCTACATTATCGTTACTTACATCAATAAATTTTTCTAGGACATTACAAGTTCAAACTGTCTATACACAGCTTTAACCAAATCTATTTTGAATTTCCATGTTTCACATAATTGTTCACAAGAGTAATGTTGAAATGCTTTTGTAGAATTTCCCATCTTTTTGTAGATGCAGAAAATAAGTAATATAAGAATTGCAATATATATATTTTTATTTTTACAATATATACCACTGGAAGCGGCATCTCAAATTAATAAATTAAAGGAGTGTGATAAGCAAGGCACACAAATTGCATGCGGGTTAGAGAATACTTTCTCTTAGCCCGCACTTTTATATTTCTCTTTCATGTTGCTACCGCTGTCGTATGCTGGCCCTCTACAATTCATAATATCTAAATCAAGTTCACTTAATCTTTCCATTAGAGTTTTTTGCTAGTCCTTCACCAATCAGATCTGTACTTCAATAAACCCTTCAAATGACTCTTTTAATATTATTTTTTACTCTTCAAAACTTGCATATCTAATAAGGATTGAAGTTTGTTCCTTATGGGAAATATCAGGAATGCAATCCACTTGGATACTATAGTGCATGGCTGCTTTTATATCGCGTTTAATTTTCTTAAGGACTTCTTTATCTGACGCAGCAATAATTTGTTCTTGTGACTTATGTACTAAATGGTGCACAATTCTGTTTTTAGAATTTATTATTTTGTTTGTATGATCCATTAGCGCAGGATCATATTTACTTAATAATTCGATTAAACTTAAAAAATTACCATTATTAAGCTTGCCTATTATTTCATGGATTTATTATATGCTAAAAATAGAATCACATCTAGAATTCTTTGAAATAATAATGTGAGTCGTGTCGTTTTCGTACTTATATTAACGTGATTTACTTTATCAATAGTAGAACATAAATTTCGTCTCTTAGTAATTATTTCCAAGCATTAAACGAATTAATATAATAACTAAAACGTTCATGATCTTGGAATACATTTTTCAGTTTTCTCCCGTAATTATAGCCACCTAAATCGAGTAGTTTCTTTTGAAAAACGTTATTCAACAAAAACAAAATACAGAGTCCTGTGTCTGAATAAATTAACCAACTGCGAAGTTGAGTTTCACCACTTGGCATTTTTCAAAGTAGTATGTTGTCGAAAATGCATTTTTAGCAAAAACTCCTTTTATGTTGCACAGGTTCGATTTTAACACACTTTATTCTAAATTTATCATTTATAATACATGATCATTCACCAGGATCATTTATACTCTCATGATCGCATTTGTTATTGCCATTTTCGTTATTATTTTCTGATTCGGTCACATTTGTATAAACACACGATTCTTCAACAAATTTCACCGTTTCAACATTTTTATTGCTGGTCTGTGTACTTCTGCTGATTTTCCTTGCCCAGTTGAAGTTTGAATTTTAATTTCTGAAGTTGAAGCAATTTCTTTGCCAGAATTACTTTGTAGCTAAGAAATCAGATCTACTTGTGACTTCTTAAAGTTTGTCTTTTCTTCTTTTCTGATAATTTCATTTTTTACACACAGAAGGATATTTCCTTGGCGTGAACATCGTTGTATCTGGCATTATTAAGCAGTTTATAAAATGAATTATCAAATTATTATATGCTATACTATAAGCTATTACCTACTAGGTGTAGTAAGTGATTGTAAATCTACTTACCTTATATTAGCAATATTTTGCATGCTTGTAAAATACTATAATGTATACAATGAACATCGTATTTATCTGAATCCGCCAACTGCTTAATAATTTTTTTTTTCTTAATTCTTTTCATCCTAGTGAAGCAGTAATGCAATTTGCATTGCTAGGAGTTGATCGTTTAAATTATCATTTTACTTTTTGTTTGAGCAACTTAATATGAACAAACATACATAGACGCAGAAAAAAGCATATAGCTGAGGATTTACAAGTCCAATTGAACGCAGTCTCAATGCCCAGAAGTCGCGCCGCTCTGTCTTTAATATGTTCTGAAGGGGATTTCTTTATTCATAAATCAATCCTTTTGATAGGTATCGCGATTATTGCCTAATAAGGGAGCCAGTCAACGCTCAGCCACCCACGTGGAATAAAACTTGTATACTTTCAGTACGTGTAAAAGCCATTATTGTTCAGAACATTATTTTAATTCTTATTCACGCTGGGGGCCCCTCAGTCGCCGGGCCCGTGTGCATAGCACCCGTCACACCATCCAAATGTCCGCCCGCCCTGTTAGCACTAAAGTACCCACAGTGCTATTGTAATATCTTTATGTAATAATGTCACACAGAGCATTGTTATGATTAGCTAGCATTCAGAATATTGGACAATATCATAGGAGATATCATACAGTACCTTGTTTTAATGGGGAGTAGCCGTTACTATATGGTTAAATTCATGAATTTTTTAATAAACTTAATATTACCTCTTTCAAACATCAAATCAATAAAAGGGGCCTTCTTTATGATTATGTTCATTAATTTTTGTTGCATAGATATTTGCTATACAAATTTTGAAATCAAAATTTATATGATTTTTTTATAACCAAGATTGATTTTATAGGATAAGCTATAGCCTTTTATCCGACAATTTCCAGAAATGTAATAACTGCTAATATCTTTTTGTGGAGAAGCTAGATTTCTAAAATTAAATAATAATTTAAAATTTAATCTGAAACAAATGAAAAAAAAAGCACTTTATTTTGCTAATAGATATTAAATTAAAATAGTTCACATGCCAATGAAATTTTTCAGCCATCCCATTAACATAAATTCATAGTGTTAAAATATTCTGGGATTTTTATGTACAAAATAGTACAGAAAGTTTTTATTTTCTAGAGAACCTCACTTTCTCCAGGTATGCCTATTTCAGAACCATCTGATCTTAATATGGATAATATTGGTATGTATGCTTTGTATCTACTTTTCCATAGCATTTTTAAATAAAAGTAATAACATTTTTTTTCATTTAATGTAAGAAATTACAGTTTTTGACAAGTAGTAGATCAAATGATAGGTAATTTCTTAACAAGGTATAGAGATTTTGTTCTAAGGATACTTCTTAATTGAAATTTCAAAGAAACTCTAATAAAAATATTGAATGTTTTTAAAGCAAATTTCATATACTGTAATGAATGAAACAAATTTTATTTATGGTCTTTTTATACATACTATCCATACATCAAAAATTTAAATTATAAATCTTTTCTTGAATTTTGATTTAATTCAAATACATATCACTCTTTTATCATTATACCTGCACAAGTCTGGCAGTCTAATGAACTAATGGCTTACAAATATTTTAAAGTTATGTACTTGTTTTAAAGCAATACAAAATAGAAATGATACATATTTTTTTATTTGCATTGTTGTATATAACAGCTTATTGTATAGATAATTGTCCCTGACAGATATGCTTTTGTTACTATATCATGAATAAAATTGTTAGCATCTTTATTATAAATTATAATATTAATTTAGAGTATTTATTATGTAAATTAGAGTAATAATTCTAAAATGTTCTTTCTTTTTAATGTAGAAAGGTCTAAAGATGAAATGAAATCAAATATTATTGATGGCCCATCTATTTCTTTGAACAGAAGGTATTATTTATTTATTTACTAATTGTGGTATAGTTATGTTCTTTTATAATTCTTTCTACTTTTAATGAGAAGCACCTTCATCCTCATAAGCGGAACATGTTTAGATTGGCTCACCTAGTTATTAATTGTTGCTTTTGTAGTCTAAAAAAACTCTTTTTTCATTAAAATAAAAAATTTATTTATCATGACCAGACATTTTTAGTTGATGCATTGCTTTGCTAGATCAAGATTTAAATGTTTAGTTCAAAATGGATAGCTATATTTGCAAAAAAAGTCATCTTTGATAGTTCATGATATGTTTTGGATGTCCATGCAGGTGGTAAATGCCAACTAAATACTCACTTTCTTGTTTTTAATTAAGTAAAGGATAAGGGCAAGAATGAAAAATTTTACTTATTAAGCTATTGATTGTACATAAATGACACTGTATGAAAAGCAAAATTACATTATGGAAATCAGCCAAATTTGAGAAATGCAAAATTTTTGTTCATACCTAAAAGGTTATTTTAAATTCATCGAGTCATTTAAGGCAACAGTCTTTTGCGGGATTTTTAAGAATTGAATTCATTTCAAGCATTTTTCCAAATTTTGTTTCATGACAAAAAGATTAAAATAATTTCCAAGTTTGATGTTTATATAATATTGATATGATTTCTCTGATGTTTTCATTGGCATTCTTTATTGATTTTTTAAAAATAATTTGTATTGAATAGAATTTTGATCAATCTGTATAGTATATACTGAAGGCTATTGTTTTTTTATAATAAGCATATAGTTCCAGACTTTGCAAAATTTAATGATTTATACATTTTGATTATATTGTTATATTTATATGTTTTCGGCAATTTTTGAAACGCCGCCATTCTATAGAGTACATAAACATTTTATACAATGCCTAGTATTTTTAAGCAAAATATAAAATATCAGAATAATTGAATATAGAATGACAAATGCTATTCAGGTAAAGTTTGAAAACAAGTTGTGATAAAGCTATTATTTAAAAGACATTCATTCCTCAAGAATAAAAATGTTATTTCGAAAAATATTGAAAAATTACCGCCGAAAATACTTTAATTCAAAATACTTAGAAGGCATTCAATTTGTTTGAAACAAAATTCATGTCTTTCTTATTAAAGGCAGCCATATAAAATATGAACTTGCTTATTGCAATTTGAAAGAAAATTATTTTACATTGAATTACACCTAATTTTATTTCTTATCAGCCGCCTTTGGCGACCAGAATGTATTTATATGACATTGGTCTTAGTAGCTTCCTTAGTAAAATATTTTTAAGCTTCAAATTTTGATAATTTTATGATTCGTACTATTTTAAACATTGCTTACATTGCCTTACATTGCTCTTACTTAGTCCTCGGCAACTTATAGGGACACACCTTCATCTTTATTATAAAAAGAGATTCAAGACCATCACAGATGTATTACATTACATTTTTTCCAGTTCGCCATTTCCTTGGCGTTCTATTTCTATAGAATGCCTAAGAAATGTTCGAAATATTAATTGTTTCATGCATTTTCAATGAGTTTCCGTAATCTAAAGAACTCCTATTTCAAATATTTCACAGTATACTGTAAAGCGTTCAGTGGTGGCGGGGTGTTCGGCTGTATGCAAGAAGTATACTGTAAAAACTTGATTCTGGTCGATCAAATAAAAGAGTAGAATTTTAGATAATTCTTTTATTTACAGTCATATATATGCATAAGAACAATTTGTTATAATCTAGTTTAAATATTTAATATTTACACAACAGTTGAAGATTTATAGTGGAAAGAGTTCTCCATCGATTCGGAGAATAACACCACAAGATGGTAACAGGGTGTTAATCAGAATGGATACTCCAGGGTGGAGCTTAAATAGTACCACAGTCCTCAATCTAAAAAGTCTCTTCTCCTCTTATGTACCTTTATATCTGTCCAAACTCCACTTTCTGACTTCCCATACGTCCACGTGAGCTCTCCATCGGACAATCGCTCAACAAAGATTGCCCACATTTGTGGCGCCAGTTTGACGTGGGAAGTGACTATCCATGATGCGGTTTCGCAAACGCCGTTTTAGAACACATGTTAGTGATATTTCTTCACAAAGAGACCACCCTGCATCCAGATATTTGACAGTCCTGGCCTTTTAAGATGCGATAGGTTCCTCCCCAACATTAAATCTCACTTGTGGTCTTTCAACTGAGCACTAATGAACAGATACAACGATCACTTGGCGGTAAGAAGACCACCCATATAGCCATCTGGAGACATTAAACAATGGAGGGTTTTAATAGGTATTGAAAAGCTGTCTGGAAATGCTGCTTATCGTGAATGGGGCAGGAGAACGTTACAATACAATACAGTTATATACAGTAACATATACCCAGCAGGTAGTCTCTGTCATAAATTAATTCATTAGTAGTTGAAACCAGCCGCAAATGCAATATAATCACACACTATTGGCCCTGTATAGTAAAATTCAGTTATTTTTTTAACCTTTAAGAAATCTGTTGATTGTTACTATTGGCAGTATTTATGGAGTGTCATTCAAACTAAATATGAAACTTGCATGTAATTAGAATTTTATGATATTTGGTGTAAGGTTGCATCCATTAATCCTCATTATAGACCAATTATTCCAAGCTGAGTAGTTTGATTGTTGTCTTTTCAGGCATTTTGTTCACATTGTAAATTTATTGAAAAATAACAGAAAATCACTATTTTTAAATATTTTTTTATTTTATTACTAAATATTCTAATAATTTAAGAAATAACTATTTCTTAAATTACTTATATCCTGATGAAATGAAAAATAAAATCTATGGACTAACTGTCACGTCATTAGGGTTTCTATTCATAATATAAATTTTATTCAATTAAAAGTAAATTGAATTGAATAAAAAAATCACATGAGCATTGTTTAAAGCGATTTCATTTCATTTGCAGTATCTAAAACTCCTGTTGTTATCTTCCTAAGACTTTGTGGTTAGTATTTCTAATAAGTAATATATTTATTATTCCATATGAAAATGTTTTTCAGCCCTTTTTGCGTGTAATGGCAACTTATACATGTTCTTGTCCTTTGTTTAAATATATTTCAGAAAAGCTGTTGATTAGAATGATTACTATAATGAATATTCTAGAATATAAAAGGTTTTTTTGAAGTATACACACCTATTTTTAAATCACAAACAGTTTTTCTAGTTATTTTTAAAATTATATATATATGTTTTTAGGGTAAAGAGCAAATTATATAATCGGAAACAGTCCTGGAAATTAAATTCTGTATTGACTGAAAACTCTTGTTATTCAAGTGCTTCTGAGCTCAATTCAGCTGTTTTTAAAGCTTGGTGTGAAGTAAAAAATAAAACCAAAAGTGTTGAAACAGCTGTTTCAAATGAAAAAAATGTAAGTTATCAATTGCGTCATATACTTTTCAAATTCATACCAATATATTTTTAAAAATGAGTGACTGTTTAATGCATTTCTTTTTAATTAAAATTGGCATTCCTTTTATAATTAGATAATTTTTTTTTGTTTTATTTTTGTGTGATTATAGAAGTTTGTTTTTCAAAAGAAATGTCAGCTAAATTTGAAATTCTTATGTCAATTTTCATTTGCGTAGCTTTTTTTTTTTTTTTTGCTTTTACATTCCTTATTTGAAATATGACTTTCATGAGTTTACTGCCAAAATGAATATTCTTTTTGTTTAAAGAGTTAGCTTGTGCATTCCTGGTTTTGTTTAAGGCATACTGAGTAGGTTAGGAGGTTTTCACATTTTTCAAAATTTAATAAATAATTAAAAATAACTTATGTCATTTTGAAATTTTCACCAAATTGCGTTATAATATACGTAAAAAACGTTTTTGCGATAAAGAATTCTTCAGTTATTTGGATATAGATGGGACTTAAAAATACAACTTTAGCATAATAAGGTTACCTTACGATCCGACGTTGTAAGTATAATGACTATATTTTCGGCCTTTTTAGGAGCAAGATGGGACTCCATGACGCTTGGGTAACACTATGCAAGACTATGTAATTGTAGAATTCTCGGACGTTGTAGGGCTGTACTGATTTTCAGTTTAATGAAAAAAAATCGATATTTTTGAATAATCGAGTTTTTGATATGAGATTTTGATAAATATCGATTTATCTGTATCATAACAGTGAGCCATTGTTCATGATGAATAAAATCGATACCTACAATTACTTTTAATTTTCGATTAGTGTTTATTTTTATTGCTCTTCATTTATATTATGTACATGTATATAGTTTTTTTAAATATTTATATAAATACTGTCATATTTTAATGTATAAAAATATTTGCTTTACACATGTCATTTTGTAATAAATGTTTTCTATTCCTTAAACTAAAAAATACCAGCAACAGTTTTCTATTTAATTGGAATTTAAAAAAATTGTGCATATTTTACTTGTAAATTGTGCATATTTACTATTTAAGCAATTTTTTATGTTTCATTTATTTTAAACATCCAAAATATCTATCAGAAATAGAGGTAAAGCAGTTTTGTAATAAATTTTTTACCTTTTTAAATTAAGTTTAAAAATCTTACAAGTAACTGAACTCCAAATGCTTGTGTTTGGCTCCAGATAACAAATATTATTAAATTTTAAACAGTATTTCGATCCAGTAAAGATGTTAAGCAATATATTATTTATTATTATTATCAAATAATTACATTTATTTAAATTTGAAATTCCGAGCAGATATGCTTCACTAAATATTCATTCGAATGTTACCATCATTTACCAAGTAATTTTTTATTGTTTAACTTTTTTTTTGTATACGATTTTTTTTATTCTACATTTCTTAACTCACTTCAAAAATTTACTTATGTACATACATTTTAAAGCACGACAGTAAATTTGTCATAAAATTCAATTGAAACGAGACTTATTTTTCAGAAAAAATACGAGTTTTTAATACTCTGGAAATTTATACTTTACAATAATAATTTTTTCACATTTTTACTTCCAAAACTGGGAAATTGTTATCCTTCTGTCGTTGTTCTATTTGGAGCCAAGATGAAGGAGAAAGCAAATTAATAAAAAATAACCTTCTTGAATAAATTTGAAATTAAAATAGAACTTTTAATCAAGAATAAAAACATATCTTATTGAAAGATAATGAACTAAACAACAAAATATAGCCGTGATTTGACGAATGATAAAAAGGGGGGGGGGGTAACTTTGTTAAAAATTAGTATTACTGATAACTTTCAAATTTCAAGATATATAAACAGCATCACAAAATTAAAATTTTCAGTAGCACATTAGAATTAAAAATTGAATATATGTGTGAAGCTACATGTGTTCTTATAGAATCTAAAGTAGAAAATACAACAATGTTTGAAGTCTTATAGTTCTTTCTGTAATAAAACTTTCCTACTAAATAGTCTTATAGTTCTTTCTACTAAAATTACTTTCCTACTCTTAAGGAAGATTAGTATCAATGTATTAACACAGCTTAATCGTCAGCCATAAAATCCTTTTTACACATATAACATATATTATGCAGTTATTCTAACATCGATTGTTTTGCATACTTGGTAACAAAACTTATGAACTGAAACTTTATGTAAATGCCCTTTTTGTGATAGAAAATCTTTTCCTCTACAACTCTAGAGGTACAGGAATTTACAATGGAAACGAAAGCAATCTCTCATAAAATTCAGACGATTAACTGGGCTTAAAAATTCCAATTCTTTTGAAAATTAGTTCGAGTGTTCAATCGGTCTGAATTGAACTTCCGATACTTATCTTATCGAATTTTCGATATTTCCGATACAAATCAAATTCTGGTACTTACCGAATATTTATTAATTTGAGTTTTCAATAATAATCTAATTCTCATGGCTATCGAGAATCAGTTTTGGTAATATTTTTCGACTGGACATTGTTCATTGTTTCAAAACTTTGTTTTGTACATCAATAGAAAGTATGTTGATACTTTAAAAAGTTTTCATCTGCATGCATTTCTGTAGTACACGCTTTTGTATTTTAATAAAACGTATAGTTTTCTGATTTTGTACTTTTTTGTACTGATTTTTCAATTTCATTGCATATTTTTATTAAAATATTAAATTATCCATTTAAGTTAAGCATTATTTTTAGTTGTAGAACAGTTCATTTTCATTTCATTACTGTACAAATTTTGATTCTTATCGAACGTAACCATTTACTCTATGCTGATCTGACTTGATCGAATTTTCGATAATTTCGAGCTTTTGATTATATTCAAATTTTCACAGCAATCCAGATTCAATCATAAGTGCGTCATCAGCATTTTACGACTGGATTTCAAGGCATTGTTTTGTTTATCAGGAAAATATAAGTGTTGTTAATTTTTTCTTTTCTTTTTAATCCGCCTTTTATTATTTCTGAAAAATTATAATCTTTTATATCCTTAAAAATGCTCTTTTTCAATTTCATATTATATACTTTTTATTATATTACTTTTTTTCCTTATTTACGATAAGATTATTTTTAGTGGATAAATGTTTATTATTCCAATGATTAAAAAAATTTTTAGAATTTTTTTAAAAAAAATTTCTTGCAATTTAAAAATATTTTCTTTTTTTTCCCCGGTTATTGTTTACAAATATACAGTAGTTTGAATTGATTTTTAAAAAAATCCTGCATTTAATTGATTTAAGATATTTTTTGGGGAATTATTATTTTTCTGTTTTTAAGATGATTATTTTATTATTATATTATTTTAGTAGAAATTTTTCAATCATTAATTATTTTTATATAAACTTTTTTATTCCATTTTCCAACATTATTTGAAATTTTCATATTTTATTTTAATTTTCAGTTTTTCATTTCATTTCGAATTTCATAATATGCCAAAATGTTGATAGAATAAATTAGAAATAATAGATAGATAATTAGATAGAATTTTAATATTCAGAAACCTAGCATTTTGAGTGATGGCTAATCTTTGCTTTATTGAGTTTATATTAATGAGAGTACATAATGGCATTTTTTAAAACTATATTGTTTCGTAATTGAACGAAAATTGGAAGACACCTTTAAAGTTTTTAATGTCATTTTTCTGTAAATAAACTCAATTCATAATATTTTTTAATTAATTTATGTTTTACTCCTTAATTATTATTTTTCATCTCTGATTTTTGCAATAATAAATTATATTAAAATCCTTTTAATTACTGAATCTACTTATTGCTAAAATCCTGGTACAGACTTAATTAACTCTGCCGATAATAGTTTCAAAATAAGAAAATAAATTTATATAATTCATGTACAAAATTAATTTTTCAATACATTAGACTTAGTTTTAATTTTCTAAATCAACTGCAAAAAAGGGTAAAACTTTAAAAGTTATTCTGTAATCGGAAAGAAAAAACAGAATATAATAAATTGTAAAATACAAATATTGCTTTAACATTGAATTCATTTTAGGGAATTTATATAATTATTTTTAACGGGGTAAACAACAACAGCAATAGAAAAAACAAGAATATTTTGTTATATAAAACGAACCTTTTTTTAAAATTTTGAGTTGTCATGGTTAACAAGTATGACAAAAGTATATTGTTATAATAGAAAGCATTTAAAAGATGCTATTTATAATTCATGATACAATAAATAAATAATCATATCACAATGCATCAAGAAGTATCGATTTATGTTGGGCAATATATCGTGATGATGAAGTCTGGTTATTATCGAGCCGTAGCTTATAGACTGGGCTAAGTCATCCTGTACTATGGTTACCTCATTCTCGAGATTTACTCCCTTTGACTTTATTTCATGACGATATGTCAAGAACAAGATTTACTCCTCGAGCTTGGAAGATGACCAAAATAGAAGAATTAAAGGGACAAAAATCACGCAAGTAATTTAAACTATTCCACAGTCTATGTTAAAAATATATGGTTTTAACTTAACTATCGTTTAGATGTATTTCGAGCTTCAATAGTTGTCCATTATTGACTTGTGTTTGTCATGTAATGTAATTTTGTATGCTCCAACATTTGTAATGTGTTTTGTTTGTGACAAAACTTCTGTAATGCAGTGTTATGTACTGCAATTATTTTTGTATCAATCTCATAGTGTTTTTTTATTTGTATATTATTTTACAGTGCAGACATATATTGAAATTTCTAATTCATCAACTATTTCATTATGGAAAAATTCTATGCTGTACAGTGCAATTTAGTGAAAACAACATTTTGGCATCATAAATTTTTAATTATTTATTAAATTTTGCAATGTGTAAAAGATTTAGAATTTACCTGACCCGCCTTGCCAGGTTGTTTAAAATAATAGAAAACTCATATTAAAAGAAAAGTTTTGCACCTAATGTGATGCGGGAGCACCGTTGGTTATTAAAACCCCTGAATCCTTTTTGAAATGGGCATATGAAAGTTCTGTATGGCCTTAAGTGGGATATTGTACCATTCCTCATGTAGAAACTACTCTAATTCTAAGAGAGACTAGATGGAAGATAACGGGATCTCGCTCTTTCTTCCAAAACAGACCACAGTGGCTCTGTGATGTTCGTGATTGGGCAGGCCATGGAGGGTGTGTAACTTGAGTTTTCTTGTTTCCGAAACCATGATTGAGCAGTTCGACTACGGTGAATTGGGGAATTATTATCTCCAAATGGAAACAATGTCTGTGCCGTAGAATGCAATTGGTTGGCTAAAATAGTGACATAGTCCCTGCTAGTGACCTGTCTATGTAAGATGACAATAATACCTACTCCAATCTGCGAGATGAGGCCCCGAACTATTACTGAACCACCATAATGCTTAATTGTAGGATGAAGGCAGCCTGCGTGGTTTCGCCGCACATAAACCCTTTCTGTGGTGAGGAATAGTGACAAATTCATCTGAAAACAAGACATGCTTCCATTGATCTGCTTCCAGATTTTATGGTAATGCAGCATTGTACTAACAGTTTGCGATTTACATCTGTTACAAGGAGTTTTGTAATAGCAGCTGTCCCAAATATTGTGTTTATGCATTTCCCTTCGAACTATTCTGATGATGATTAGGTGTGCGCTCAAAGTGGCGTTACACTGGTGAAAAGCTTACAATTACAATTAAAAAAATATAATTTAGATAGCTATCAAAAGACTCGCTATTCAAACATAACTTTTCCATGCACGTGTACAAGATGCAAAAGAAGCTAAAGGCAGCGCCAAAAAAACACTGAAAAAAAATAAAAGCAAAGAGAGGAAAAAAAGCACTGAGGGAAAGACAATAAATAATTAGAAAAAAATAATAATAAATAAAAATATATAAAAACATATAATTAAATATAAAAAATATAAATAAAGAATAGTCCATTATCCGGAACAAAAAGCTACAGATACAGAGCTCTTCCTGCAATTTTTCAAACAGAATATTCTCCACTTTTAGCAGTGCTTGAATTTCTCTGCGCAAACTTTGAAGAAAGGCAAATAATGAAGTCCATTTAAAGTCTGAAACTGGTAAAACATTTACACTAGATAAAATGATTTATCACAAGGTATAACCGAGAAAGAGTACTTTTCCTTTTGCCAAAAAAGAAAAAAATGAAGTTCAAGGCGATCCAGATAAGCGATAATAGGATAAATTAATTCCGTTTGGAAAATTTTGTTTCCGTTGTGATACAGGAAATCCAAAATATTTTGGGCTTCAAAAGACAGTTTATTATTTGACAAAATTTGAGAGATATGTTGTTGAGGTTTCATAAAATTTCTGAGATGATGAAGAATAAGGCAATGGAAAATGTAGTAGGGGATATCGTCATAATCATTACTACATCTACAACTACAGTTTCTCAGATTGAATCTTTTACGGTAATTCGGGGAAAGTCCATGGTTAGTGGTTAACTGGGCTAAATATTTATTGTCAATGCATCTATTTCTTTTTACTTGAGTAAATATATTGAAAGTAAAGCGGCCTGTTTCATTATTTTCCCATCTTGATTGCCATTCATCGATGAGAATTTTACGAAGACGATTTTTGATTGATCTGTCGGATTCTCCAAGGTCATAATCTATTGTAGGTTTAATCGAAGCAGCTTTGGCAGCCAGATCAACTAGTTCATTGCCTTTGATACCAATGTGGGTTTTAACCCAATGTAGTGAAATATTACCATCTATCAGACTTTTAACATCATCTATTAAATTATTCTTTGGATTAAATTTTTGCAGAGCCTTTAATACACTCAGGCTGTCATTGAAAATATGATAATGCAAATTCGGTTTGTTATGGATTTTCCAATTTAAAGCTTGATATATTGCAAAAAGTTCTGTTTAAAAAACTGAGCAGTGATTTTCAAGCCTATAATGGAACTCTTCAATTTTATCTTCTCCCTCAAAAACACAACAAGCCACACTAACTTGTTCATTCTTTTTAGAACCATCCGTATAGATGGAATATAGAGCTGTCACTCCAGAAACATCCCACTGTACCTTTACGATCTTACTTGGATGAATCCATCTGTTTTCATTAGTAATCGTATTAGAACAGTCAATTGATTTGTCAAAAATATGGATGTCTTTATAGTGATTTTTTTTATAAATACCATGCGGTTTCTATGTCACAAATCAGATCAACTGGTTCAAGGCCACTAATTGTTTGTAGAGCTGCTGTGGATGTTGTACGGAAAGCCCCCGTTATTGCTAGCAGTGCTTTGCGTTGCACACTATTGATCTTTTGTCTTTATCTATTTGTGCTCTTCCATCAGGCCGCAGCTGCATACACTAAAATTCTTTCTAGGGCTCTTTTGTATAAAATGTTGACTACGTTCCCTGAAATTCCTCTGTTGTACTTGACTATTGTAAGTCTATTTAAAACTTTAGTCATCTTGCTTCCCACGTGATTTATATGGGCCATACCATTTAATCTGTCATCAATAATGATACCAAGAATCCTCATATTTCTTGTGAGCTTGATTGATTTACCAGCATACGAACAATACGGAGGGTGTTTATAACGCCCTTTCTTCCCAAAAGGAATAAGCTACATTTTTTCATGCGCAAAAGTAACCTTAGAATCCTTATTCCAACAATCTAATTTTTTCAATTCGCTTTTTTAACCATATCTTGAATTTTATGCTTATTGGTTGCTGCCACAAACAAATAAAAATCCTCCGCATATGCAATTATTTTAGTATCTTCTCCGAAATTAATTCGGAATGCTTCATTAGCTACTAGAAGCCAGTACAACGGTCCAGAATTAGAACCCTAAGGGCATCCGATTGAATATTCTCTATTAAAAATTTGATCACCATAAGTCAAAAAGACTTTTCTGTCGTTGAGAAAACTTGAAACCACACAAAAAAGATTTTGGGGGCAATTCATATTTTTCAAGTTATGTAACACTAATGGCCGCCAAACTCGACTAAACGCACTTTTCACGTCTAAAGAAATAATAACACTGTGTTTTGAGTTATTTCTTTCTTCAGAAATCCAACTCATAAGGTGAATAATTGCATCAGTAGTACTTTTACCAGGAATGAAACCATATTGATTTTGATGTAGGTAATTATTTTTTAATAATTGATAGAATAATATCTGTGTAATCATTTTATCAAATATTTTCCCAATGATATCAAGAAGACAAATAGGCCGAAAAGCAGTTGGATCTGTGTCTTTTTTGTTCGACTTGTTAAATAACACAACTTGTGCTATTTTCCATTTTTCAGAGAAATATCCATGTTGCAGGCATTTGTTATACAGATCAACAAAAATTTTGCCATTACAGTGAAAGGCTTCTTTAATAACTTCTGCTGAGATACCATCCGAACCAACCTTCGAACTAAATGGGTTGATAATGGATTCTGTATATGTTCATTCACTCCGTATTCTCTTTTTCTGCTGTGATTTTCCTTCAAGTGGTAACAATTCTCCGTAATGTCTGGATGTCTCTCGCAGTGAGTTAGGATTTTCTTCTACTGATCATTTCATGCAGAAGTTGTTTTGCCATTTTCGTTGTATTGATTCCCCCAATAGATGTGCCACTGTGGTTATCAATGCACCAACCAGATGGGTTTCCAATATTCGCCCTTTTTTAGAACTCTGACAAGTCTCACATTTTAGCTTCACACGAAAACGAAATTAAGCAGACAATGATGTACAATGCACTTTCAAACACCGTTGAGATTATAAGCAACAATATAGTAAAAATACTGTTAGTTACATATTTAATTTAGTCCTATACAAATGAAAGTCACTGTTTTCAGCGAGACTTTTCCATTATTTTGGACAACCCTTGAGCCAAATTAATTTTAAAGGGGTTCTCGAATTTTGAATATCTTCCTAATGAGTACACTTTCTCATAATAAGAATGCAAGATATATGTGTTTTTTCAATTATTTCCTCCTTTTAGTAAAAGGCTAACAAGCTATTATGACTTTTAGTCTCTTTATAAATACTGTAGTCGTTTTATTATTAATTTTATGTGTCAAACTGAAATTAATATTTTCACTGTCGAATGAACCAACTTCATTATCTATCAACAAAAGAATTTTGAAATCATTGATTATTATTGCAAAACTCACTTTTATTTTAGGGTTTGTTATATGTTTAGAATATACATAGCGTTTTCGAATTATTTTCAATTTTTTTATTTACAAATTCAGTGTTTCTAGTTTGGAATCATCAAATATGATTATATGCTGAGCTGAAATTAGCAAGGAAAAGAAATCAAGGCCCTTTTATGCATGCTTATAATTCCTAAAACTGTATTTGTCCTCCAGAGAAATTGACATTTTCATTTATAGTGTATAGTGCAAAGTTAAGGGTTTGATTTTGTTGTAATTCTGTAAAATGTAAACTGGAAGCCATGGAATTTATTCTTCAGAGGTTCAATGTATTACATTAAGAACAAAAAATGATTATTTCGAAATTTTTTTAAAAAAATTTTAGGACGGATGCAATGAGGGACGTAGAAAGAAGCTTTATTGACAGAATGGTTGCAATACAGCATTTTGCCTGAACGAGAAAGAGAACAAACGAATATTCTTTAGTAAGAGACTTGACCTTCTCTAACTGCAATGACCGTGACATCATCTGTTTATACTAGAAATATTATTTGTCATTTCTTGAGGTATGAGTGCCCATTTTTCAGTGAGTATCTGTGTCGTTTTTTGTTGGTTTCTGGAGTATACGTATGATTGTCCCAAAAGCCTCTCCAAATCCTTCCAAGCATGTTCAGTGAAATTTAATTTAATGACGCTACGCAGTCCATTCGACGACATATCCACTTTCTAGAAGTTCTTGAGTAAAAAGAAATCTTTGTAATCCTGCGTTATGGTCCATAAATACAAAGCTTAGACCTATAGTGCCTTGGAACGCACGCATGTGGAGGAGGATAACTTCATAGCAATAATGGTCTTCAGTCACTGAACTTCTGTTGAAAATGTGGATCTTCGTTTTTCCATTTATTATTATGCCTCATCACACAAAACTAACAAGACCGCCTCAACATCTTTCTCAGATTTTTATTGGGATAAAACGTGTCACTCATTTTCTTTATATGAACTGGTTTCAAGAATCGCTTATGAAATTAAAAACGACTCTGATCGGTAGAGAGTATATGAACCCATTAAAAGAGATATCCAGTTCTTGTATTAGTTACACTTTGCGAAACGTTACCGTCGATGGTCTTCTGTCCGTGATATGCTGCTTTCCTACGACGGGCGAATAGATAACTTTTCAGAAGTCGTTTGGTTACAATAAGCGGAAGCGTCTATCATCTTGTGGCTTTACGCAATTGTTGACCTGTGTTGCATCCTGTCTGGTTTTGACTTATTTTCGCCAGCATGGCGATTATCTGTCCTTTGTTGCCATCTTTCTCGATCGTCTACCATGAACATTACTGCTGTACATGCACTTTGGAATACTTTACAAGGACTTGAAACGGCAGCTTTGTTTATTTGAAACTCTTAAGAAACACTCGTTAAATTACGACCCTTTCCCAGTTTTAGATTATTTTTCCTTATATAAAAGAGTCCTGATGGTATCTTGTAGCCATTTTGAACTTACGTGCAACCAGAGGCGGCGACATTGGGAGGGGCAAGGGGATCACGCTGCAAGGTGTGTATAGGTGTGTATTTACCCATTTCTTTCATGTATTCTGCAACCGCTGTTTCAGGCCTTCAGACTCCCATGAGTATTATCAGAAGCGGCGGCAGGGGGGGGGGGACAATTGCCCATCTTTCGGTGACCGTTTACCCCCCCCCCCCCCCGCAAATTTGAGAATTTCAAACTCAAAAGTCTTATTACTTCGGAACGTTGGTGTTGCGAATTTAGTATTAAATAATATAATAATTCAAAACCCAACTTAGAATTAAAATATTATAAGCAATCGAAGTATCGGAGGAATGATTTAAGTTGGTAGAATGGGCAATGTTCGATTAATAACCGATAAAGCGATTGGTGAATACATTTCCTGCAATTCCCCGTGAGTCGATTAAAAAAGCAATGCATTGTTAGATCGACTGATTATCGAACATAAGATAGAACTGACATATGTTCAATCCATAGTTTGCCCAACATTTGGTATAATAACCGACGAGGTGAAATTAGTCGGGCATATTTTGCCGACTATTCTCTTCGGCCGACTAAAAGATCAGAGCGGCGGATGTTAATTTGAGAAGTAATAGGATATAGAATTTAATTGCGGATATTCAGACTATAGTTTGCAACATATTCGGCAAGAATGCCGATGAAGTGAATAAGATAACGCATTTGCAAACATTATTATTACTATTATTATTATTATAAGTATTTTTACCTAAGAAATCAATGCGACGGACTCCAGTGACGTTTCCGCAATATTTTATAATACAATGGATAAAATGGCAGTGAATTAAATGTTATATTTTGACCACTATTTTTGATTAGTCGAGTAAGATGTATATGTGACAGATTTAGACAGAAGCTCTGCCGATAGATTGTTGAACATATGATGAAATTGTTGTAAACATAAGATGGAACCTCATAGTTTGCTTAACATTTGGCATAATAACCGACGAGGGTAAAAATTTCGTTTTTTGCCGACTATTCTTCATCTGTCGACAGAAAAATGGAGTGGTGGATGTTAAAATGAGAGGTAATTGGACATCTAATCTCTCATATTCAGCTTATAGTTTGCATCACATTCGTCAGAAAAGCTGACACACACACACGCACACGCACGCACGCACGCACGCGTGAAATTCTATCTAAGTATGAACTTAAATTGTTCAATGAATTTGTGCCTCAGTTTTTCATATGCTACATTTAATTTTAACCATGCAAAATATTATAACTATGCAAATATTATCATATTTAAATATTTAATATTATAATTATGCAAAATAGAGTACAATTTTCCTTCTTTTTGAAAATATGAATTTACAATAGCTCTGAAGGCGAAGAATATTTAACAATAACGCATACTTAAAAATAAGAGAGCACAAATTAAATATCTTACTGCTTTTGAATATTGTGTCATTTTTTAAATTATAAATATGTATAATTACTAGGTACAGATATCATTTTTTACTCGCGCATTTTATATATATGCGCGAGTAAATATAGCGCGAGTTTTATACTATGACATTTATAAACGAAATAACTTTAATATTTACAAGATAATAAAATTATAAAGTTTTCTCGGTACATTTAAAAAAACCAGTCACATCCCCATAAATTTCCACATTGGATATTGTTCTTGCGCGCATGTTCAGAAGATACTTTAAGGCCCATAGTTTGGTTACAATGTTTATTAAAATATATTTTTAGATTTTTAGGTTGGTGGTTACATAGCTTGATTATCGAATAAGTAGAGTAGGCGACTGCCTAAGGTCCCTTACAATTTCAGAGGTATCCAAGATTTTATTAAAATTTTGTTTTTGTGGTGCAAAGATATTTCTTTTTATAAGGATATTCTACTTGAACATATTCTAAATAAAATCAAAATTCGTTTAAATTGCAGAATAATATATATATATGTGTGTGTGTGTGTGTGTGTGTGTGCGTGCGTGCGTGTTAGCAAAATAAGCCAAGCAAAAAGGAACATAACCGAATCAAAACTATAACAAATAGAAAAAGAATCCGGCTTGAAAACATCTTCAAGGGTCACTCCCAGGCCAGGATTCAAAATAAGGGATTTTTTTCTGTGAGAGGCGAACAATGTCCAAAAGTACTGACCCCTCGTGACCCGAAAATCCCCCGAAAATTAAGGCAAAAGAGACATACTAATTTAAACGGCAAAAAAAAAGCAAAACATTAAAAAACATCACCGAATGAAACAAAAATATATAAAATAAAACTACATAAGAATATGCAACTAAAATTAAAACGAACAACCCAATTAATTAATTAAGAAAACAAAAAGAGAAAGAACTTAACAGCTACAGGAAAAATCATATTACCGAACTATTTAATTTTACTTTTTATAAGGATCCTTACGGTCTGAATAGCAAATTAAATGTCGAAGGTTATGAGGATATAAAGAATTCATGTATCTATAACAAATTTAATATTTTTAAAGATTTTTTGAAAACAGAAAACTTTAGTGAGACATTTAAAAGAGATAAAGGTAAAGGGGGTAATTTTCAAATTATATTTGAAGAATTGCTGAATTATTGTAATCTGATCATAATAGCGAAAACATTCACAAAATTAGGAAATATATTTTTGGTCTTAGAAAAAGTAAAATTAAATAGTTAAAAAATAACAAACTCGATGATTTAAAATTCAAAAATTTTTACAATAATTGTGTAGTTCTTGATCTTATTAAATTTAAGCTTAATATTGAAAAAAAAACCGATTCATTAATTAATAATGTTAATAATTTAAACAAAGAATTCTGTGTTATAAAATTTTTAGATATTGACTATGAAAAACTAAAGTTACCTGAAATTTTGCAGATTAACAAAGATTTCTTTCATTTAAAGGATAATACAATAGTTTCAATAGCATTCAGTTATGCAGCAACTTTAAAGAAAAAAATTTGCAACTATAATTACTAAAGTAAAAATTTAAATAAAACAAGCAAAATAGAATGCTATTGTTATAAAGAAATTTATAAAGACTATGTGGATGGTGAAAAAAGGCATGTAATAACAGGGGATTTAAAAATTATAGACTCTGGCTCTTTAAGAGATTTAATGGGAAAGGGAACTAAATTTAGACTAAGAGAAAAATTAAAAAATAGAAAAGTGTTGATTTCTATCGGGTAGGATTTAGATATTTTTATTTCTAAAATATCTAGAAAATATAATTGGCCTCCAGATTGTTTCAAAGAATGGAAAATAAGGATCTTAGAAGAAATTAAAACAAAGTATAATGTGGGTAAAGTCAGAATAAAAGAACGGGGAATAATAGTTAATACTAGTAAAAAGGAACTGCACAAAAGCATGTTAGCCTTCGCTGAAAAAATTAAAATTAAAACATGCTTTTTAAAGTATCCCTATTTGTTTCCAACTGTTAAATTTCATAAAAAATCAATCAAATTTAGATTCGTTATCTGTAGTACTGGCAGTTATAATTACTCCATGGGGAAACATTTTTTCGAATTCCTAAAAATTATCCTTAAATAAAATTGAAGAAATTGCTTTGTTATTAATAATAACAAAAAGGTTTTGGATTTTTTAAAAGATAACAAAATTTATAAAATTAATACTTTTGTCTTTGAAAATGTATTTACCAACCTTTCCCATGAGAAATTAATAAATGTCTGTACTCTTATATATGACGAATATTTAAAAGAAGATATAATTAATAAACATAACTGGCTGGTTTTATGCAATTTTAATATTACCGAAAATTATGTTTTCAATGGTATTAATTGTTACAAACAAGGTAAGGGTATTCCAATGGGTACAGCTTTCTCAAGTGCTTTAGCCAACATTTTCCTACCTTATTACGAGAAAAAAAATTACTAATTACTTAATAAATGGATGGAGATTTATTGTTGATTTAATTTTGATTAACTTAGATAATACCAATATTGTTACTAACTGCTATCTTAAAGATTTAATTTTAACAGAAACAAATAAGAATAATCTTGAAACTAGTTATTTGGATTTGAGGATCGAAATTGCGAATGATAAAACATTAATTGGTATTTATGATAAAAGAGGCGAATTCAGATTTAATATAATTAAACTCTGTAATTATCACTCTAATCTTAACTCTAAAATTCTCAAAAATTTAATTTTTTCACAATGTAATAAAATTAATGCAATTTGTAATAACAAAATGTCATTTATAAAAGCAACAAATAGTTTTATTAAAAATTTAAACAATGATGATTTTCCCCAAAACTACTGCAATATCAATATTCTAATAAAAAAAGAAATGCTGAAATATTAGTAAAATAGATGGCGCTCATAAACTACCTTTATCTTTATTTATACTGTATTACAATTAGAATGGCAGTTCGGTAGTATGATGTGATTTTTCCTGTAGCTAGTTCTTTCTCTTTTTGTTTTTTTAATTAATAAATTGTTTTGTTCGTTTTAGTTTTAGTTGATTATTCTTATGTAGTTTTATTTTATATATTTTTTTGTTTCATTCGGTGATACTTTTTAATGTTTTGCTTTGTTTTTGTGTTTTTTGCTGTTTAAATTGGTATGTCTCTTTTGCCTTAATTTTCGGGGGATTTTCGGGTCACAAGGAGTCAGTACTTTTGGACATTGTCCACTTTTCACAGAAAAAATCTCTTATTTTGAATCCTTGACCTTGAGTGGCAATTGGTAATAACTTTAACTTTTACTGTGTTGCAATTAATAATTTAGATAGCTTTTGAAGTAAGCTGTTCCGACTAGAGGATGAGGTTTTAAAGTCCCCAAAGAAAAATATTGAATTAAAGTTTCACATTTTTTCTGTCTATTTCTAAAATTTAATGTCATATCTCCCAATCTCAGTTGCATTTTAGAAATATAAATGCATTTTTGGATTTATAAAATTTTGTAATTCTATTAATACATTTGAATTCAATATATTACCAAATAATAAATTCATTGAAATATGTTTATCAATGGTAAGAAAAAGTTTTTATTTTTACTATTCATTCTGTTAGGGTGTTTTTTCCTACTATTGCCTTATGGGTTGGATAGTTAGTTCCATTATATACAGAGATCCTTGTCATTTAACCTTTTTTTGCAATGAATTGAGAAAGCAGTATAATTGTGGAACAGAACTTCAAGAGAGCTTTCACCTTAAATGAAAAGAGAAAAATTGGTGATTTGTAATCATCACAGCATTTTATTGCAATTGGGGTCCATGAATATAATATATAATCAATGAATTATTCTTTGGAAAATATTTGTAACAAGATTTAATAAAATGAAATGCTAACTTATGATTCCCTTTCATCTCAGTGTACAATCTTTTATAATCCAGATTAAATGTAGTGATGGACAAAGAAATTTAATCTTCATAACAATTATTTATGTATTATGTACAACTTCAGAGCGTTTAGAATTCTCAGGTATAATTCATTGATTCAAAGCAGGTGAAATTGTTTCTACCTTCTTTGAACATATGTTGATGGTTGTTTTTGCATTGCTTACAGTATGTAATTTTTCTTTGAACGTTGTTGTTTTATGTTTGGATGTTTAAAACATATTTTTAAAAAATTCCGTTTGCAAAATTCTTCATTTTGAGAAATGCCAATTAGGGGTTTCTTCACTATTATTTATAGGTACCTAACAGACAAACTACAACAAATAGTGCTTACTCCACGTGGAAAAAATCAAAACTTGAAGCTCTGAAAAAAGCAAAGAAAGATAAATCAAACTTCAATCAAAGTTTTCCCAATATGCATAGGGAAAACACAAAGAATTCAAAGGAAGAAATTGAAATGGTACGTATCTAATTTTTAATGCTACATGTTGTCCTCCTGACAGTATTGAAACTGTAAAGTGTATTTTATATCGTATGTTCAATTTATTTCTCAATTTCATTTCTTTCATTTAATTTCCTATTAAAATTGGGAATGAGACGAATAATAGTATTTTACTTCCAGCTCATTAAAATTTTATAATCCATCTTCTATTTATATCTATACTTATAATAAAGCTCAATGTGTGTGAACGTGTGTGTGTGTTGGCGCTCCATAGACCAAACCGTTTGACCTACAGCTACCAAATTTTTTTATGTATATCTTGGAGGTCGGGAATGTGCACCTGGGTCCCCCCCTTTTTTTTGAATTTTTAATTATGAATTAAAATCTAACTTTCCCGCCAAAAAATATTTGCATTTCCTCACCGCCAAATGAATATAATTGGACATCAGTTTTTTTTTCTTTTCCCCAAGGTGATGAGGTTAGGCTTAACATTTTTCGACCGATTATTTCAAACAATTCTTTTTATTTTCTTGGTGTTTGGTGCATTTAAAGTTTAACCTTTTTAATTAATCGATCTTTCAGATTCATTCTGAAATACTTTTGAATTCAAATAAAACAGAATAAAGGAAATTGAAAATTTCTAATCTTCATAGCGTTACCCCATCTAGCCTAGAAAATTCACGCATACGCATTGTATTCTGAATGTTGACAACTATTTTCAACGGATACGGTCTTGATTTAATTTATTTTTAGGTTAGTTGTGTGCTTTTGTAATTCAATTGTATTTATGTTAGTTATATATTTTTTGTATATGCAAATAGTTTTAAGTACATCGTTTTTTTAAAAAAAATTTTAACCTGTTTTCGACCGATTAATTAAAACACGATTCTATTTATTTTCTTAGTGTTTGATGTATTTAAAATTAAGCATTATTAATTAATCAATCTCCTCATAATAAATCTTTAAAAATTGTGTTGAAAAATTCTTGCGTTATTACATAAGAAATATATTCCTGTATTTCTTAAAACAGAAATCACTGAGGTGCATATTGGTATAGCATATTATAATAATCAATTTCAGTTTGAAGACAAGAAAAAAAAAAATGTTAATTACAGTAGAAGCTCCTTATTCGCGCTTTCACTATTCATGGATTTAAAAAATGCGACCCAATTCCTATATTCGCGGCTAAAAATTTCTTTATTCGTGGATCTAATAAGTACATACATAATAATAAAAGGATTACAATAGGTATCCAACCCAATATCCTTTGTAAATGCCGTCAAATGGACTAACAAAAAATGTAAAATAGATCTTATTACAACTTTGCCTAAAGTATGTTGCTAAATGCAAACTGCAAACGTAGCCGAAATTGTGAATGGAATAGGACGAGATGGGTTCGAAATGATAGAATCAAGTGACATTTCAGGAATTGCTTGACTCTCCAAATGAAAATCTGACTGAAACAGACTTGGAGGAAATGTTAAATTCATAGCCCATTGAAGAAGAGGCTTCAACAAGCACTGGAAACGTGGCATTTAATTTGAAAAATCTTAGTGAAGGTTTAAGAGCGGCAAATGAG
>JAPMOQ010047785.1:1094011-1133780 GCA_026543055.1 Argiope trifasciata | reverse complement strand
TCAAAAACTGTCAAGCAAGAGAAAATTACAAAATTCTTCTAACCATTGCCTAAACCTTTAATTAATCAAAATGTGCAAAAACCTCAATTAAATTGATTTTTTTAGTATATATTTTTAAAATTTTATTTTGTCGCCTAGGAACGTATCCCCTATAATCCCATATAAATTACCATTCCGTATTCACGGTTTCTGTATTCGCGGCATATTTATAGAACATATACTCCTCGAATAAAGAGCTTTTACTAGATTAAAAAAACCAATAATGTGAATAAAGAGACTACTCTTATGATATTAGACATGATAACCCATCAATAACTGAATAATGTGAATTACTAAAAGATAAAGAAACTTTAAGGTTCACAATAAAAAAGTAAAATCTCATGATGTATTTTATTTTAATGCCATCAACTAAAAATCAAATAAAAAATTATTTGATGTAGATTAATGATCTTTGAAGTTTACACAACGTGCAAGTAATAAAAAAAAGGATGAATTAACAGTATGTAAACTTAAATATGAATGAATGAATATATGTAAACATATTATGTATATGCATATTATATTTAACATATTATATTATGTTATTTTTAACATATTATATAAACATATTATTATTACATATTATATGTAAACATATAATAAACAGTATTATAAGGAAGAGTCCCTGCAAAATATTTCAACATCTTAATTCTTGAAAAAGCTCGTTCTACTGTAACCCGTACATTGTATATCTTGTAGTTATCAATTCTTTCCGTAATATTAAATTGAATAGAGTCCTTTAAAAATTTAGGATATTT
Source organism: Argiope trifasciata (assembly GCA_026543055.1). Lineage (NCBI taxonomy): Eukaryota > Metazoa > Arthropoda > Arachnida > Araneae > Araneidae > Argiope > Argiope trifasciata. The sequence continues at coordinate 1,132,983 of JAPMOQ010047785.1, read as the reverse complement.
CAATTTATGTCATATTTTGTGTAATTCTTTTCCAATTTGGAAACCTTTATCTCATCACAGCATCATTCGGTTTTAATACATTCATCAGACGGCTTTAAATAAAAAGTTACTTGACAGTTGCTGTCGCAGTATAAAAATTACAGGAACACCATTGGTTTCAGTTTCCTGTTGTTAGTAAATGGGCACACATTAAATGAACTCTTCAAAATGATCGTTGCATATCACCGACTTCAAAGAAGGCTTACAATCTTCTATTCCAATGCTAACAACGTAATGCAGGATTGTTAAAAGGAAACTAAAAAATAAATAAATAACATTTTACGCAGCAATCACTTTTAAATTTCACATTAAAGTAAGTACCTCCACCTGCATCGCACTAATATTTCATCTTTTAACAAATAATAAGAGGAAAGAAAATTACTCAAAGTTATAACTTCAAATGTAAACAAAAAATCCGTTTCATACTTGGCGGAGAACGTTAATGACAGACTCATCTGCTGAAGCGTTGCGGATGATAGTTTAAATATCATGCGCAGAAGTACATGACATGTGACTTTTCCCTCACATGAATTGACCTCATTGCAGTGTTATCATTTCCACTTTAATTTAAAGCACAAATTCTACGAAAGCTAACAGAAAATTAGAGCGATACATATTACGTTATGACTGAAGGCCTTTATAATATTATGAGTGAATTATATGACTATAAAAAATTTTAGTTTTAAAATATTTTAATAAAGAAGCTATTAAAATAGGAGTTGCATAAAATATTTAATTATTAAAATTTTAACGAGGTTTAAGACTACCGAACCGTCTGGTCGGCAGTTCTTAATATATAGGATAGTTTGAAAAATTTAGCTTACAAGCTATTAGAATAGTTAAAAAAAGATAAAAACAAATATGAATTACATAGGAATGATTGATTAAGGAGGTGCTAAAATATATGCGAAGCTACAGAAAATACGCAGCCAGTAACTAGTGGAAATTCTATTAAACGAAGACTGACGGAAATTATATAGATTCTTAAATGCCAATGCATATGCAGTTCTACTCAGTAGGGAGACTTTTGTTTAACCTGAGAGAAGAAGATCTGAGAAAAAAATACTTTTGTCGCATTTGATATGGTTATAGAACTGAATGAATTAAAAAAGTAGCTATAAAGGGATGAAGAGATTATATAGATTCCCTGGTATAGCAGGTGAATAAAAATTCAATTCAAATATCTAAAGCATTATGAGGGTTTGAGAGGCAAATACTATTTGGTAGCTACGTAGGAAAATTTACATTTGCTATCTCATTGAGCAAAGTTGGAGTCGCATATACGCAGTTTATTCCGACCAGTGATTTTTTAAGTTGGACTTCTCATACATCACCGTTTATATTCATTTAAATGCAGAATTATAAGGAAATTTGCTTGATTAATTTTTTATAGGAAAGCCGTATTAAATGATACCTTACGTTTGGGGAGTAGGTACATGTATCCGATTTCTTAGTAGCTGCTCATCGTTCCTACCATTCATAGATATGCGTGCCTCAGAGCAGTAATGCATTGATTGGCAAACTGTTTTAAAAATTCCTGATATGTTATAAAACTTTTCTGTCGCGAATGAAAATTCTTTCAATAAAGTCGATTGCAGAAACTATGTGTATCTCATAGCCATGGTTTTGAAGGCCACTTACTGAAACATATCTAGAGCAGATAAACTGAACAGTTGTGTTATCACAAGGTAGGTCTAACATGTACAATCCATCGAATCTAAATATTCTGTTCAAATAATAACATGTAACATTGTCAAAATGAACTAATACCTTTTTGAATGGTGTACAAACACATAAAAAATATTCCTTCCTGAGCAAACGACAAATTATATGTAAGTTCTATCTGTTTATATCTGTTCTAGTCATATATTTCATATGCAAAACACACGTTTGCCAGTGTCTAGCGATAGTGTAATTGCGCAGTTAGACAATACCTTCATCTTGATTTTGGGCACGTTTTTTCCCATGTTTTTGCGTTTTCTCGAGGAAATTATGAAGAATTGCAGGCGTTAGAATCAACAGTAGTGTAGCTACAGAGACTTCCTCCTCCTGTTGAATTCTGTATGGCCACTTTGTGTGCTGTGGTTGTTATTACTACCAATTACTACTTGTGAGCCACTGTTTGTTGTAGTGTGCGTGCCTGTTGTATATTTGTTGTCTGTGTATTCTTGTCTTTGTGTTTAATAAAAGTAGTTTTTTGCTGTATATATATATATATATATTAGTTTTGTTGAATAAATGATATGGTATTTTAAAAGGCATTTAAGGCTTGGAAAAAGAAGAAAGATGAAATGTTGAAGCAAAAGATGTCCGAAAAGTCTGATAAAGAACAAGAGCAAGTTGTAGAATCATTAATGGAAAAAAAAGAGAAAAAGATGGAGGCTGAAGCTGCTTTTAATGCTTGGTATGTCAAAGCTACAAAAGTGTATATGCTAAATTATAGAAGGAAACTGAAAATCTTTTATGTAAATGTAATGGTAAATTGAATTAGGTACGATTTAGTTTTACAGGAACCAGCGGGTGACCGAGCTCCGCTCGGAGAAAACAGGTATCGAAGCTAACTCGAAGATTTAAATTTTCAATAGTGATTTATCAAAACAATACATGCCATAAGAAAATTTGTGAAACCATTGGTGAAAAGATAACCGGTTAAAGTGCACCATTGTAAACTATTCTAAACAAAGTTAGAGTTTGGAAAGGGAACTATTCTATACAAAGGTAAAGGTAAAGATTAAAGTGTGTTGAAGTTCAATATTTTTGACAAATTTATTTAGAAAAACCAAACATATATACATACATAAGAAACATATTATAAACAGCATAAACATAAAACTTTATTAGTTCGCCATATTGGCTATAGATGGCAGCACGTCACCGCTTGAAAATTTAAGTAGCCATTATGGCGAACTAATAAAGTTTGAAAATATCCTATCTGTAACTCCGAACTGCTCGACCGTAGCGCTTCAAAACCGGCGCCAATCGATTCCTCGTGGCCAAAAACCCCAGACCCCCAAGTTTACCGGAGTTTATTAATTCTGAGGCGATTTTCGACTTGGCAACCATTCCTTGTATTATAGTATTAGATTTAATTTTTTCAAAATGTCTTTTTTTGATAGGGAATTAAATTATGTAATTAAATATATTCTGCAATAAAATTTTGACATTATGTTAGACTGCGAGAAATCTTCAAAATGAAAGTTATTTTTGAATATATATATATATATTTAAACTTTTGCTTTAAATTAAATTAAATTTTTCGTCAATTAAGTTACTTTGGAAGTTTTAAAATTTCAGTTTTCTAATTATATATTCTCCGTAAATTTTCTTAAATTCTTCTACATTTGTAACTTATGTTTATCAAGAATTAATGTAATTGTAATATTATCTTATTTCATTTAATGCACCACTCAAACTAAAGAATAGATTTTTTGCTTGACTAATGTTTTCAGTTTGAAAAAGTTCTCAAGGGAAGATAAAGTAACTTTTTATTTTGGAATATCAGCATATATCAATATGTAACAACTTTTGTAGAATTTTAATCAGATAAACCTTGTGTAATTCAACTGTCCTAAAAAATACTACGTTTTAAGCTTACGTAATATGCTAAAAAAAAAAAAAAAAAAGGTGTCGTATGAAAGGCCAAAGGCTGGTTATCAGATAAATAATGAAGCAACTTTTGTATTAGATATTAAATAAATTTGAAATGAATGCTTAATAAATAAACAAACAGCTTTTGTAGCAGTTATTAAATGAATTTGAAATGTATTTCCATTAATTAAAAGTAATATTTTTTTTTATTATAATAGTGTTTCCCAAAACTGTATGTCATGTTGATATGTCATTAAACCAAATTTTATTGTCTTCCCCCCCAAAAAAAAAACTACTGAATGACATTAAGCAAGGATGTTTTCTGCTTATATGTATTTATCTTTTGAGCTTCACCATTTAACTGCACAACTTATTTTTTAAAGTCCTTCAAGTTCCTCTTCTTAATATCAAGCGATAATGCAAAAACACGTCGAAAGCAATACAAATGGATGCATAATAAATTTCTCAAAATCACAAAGTAAATAATATTTCATTTTTATTAAATAAATAATTACACATCGATCACGCCAACATTAAGATTTGTTTTGACTTGTATACACTTCGAACGCATTGATTAACCACTGCAATATCTTCTTTATTGTGCTATGATTTAAAAAATTATTAGTTGCCCTTTGCTGAAGGACCTTATGTGTGTCTGAGAGCTGGTTAATTTTTTTTTCCTTTTTGTAATATCCTTGGAAGAATCTAGATCTAATGAGACAATTTTACTTTTTAAAAATTTTTTGTCCTATTATGAAACTTTTGCATTCTATATTGCGTGAAAAATTCCTTGGTTTTGAAAGAAATATCATCTGCCCTGCCTGCTTTTGCTACGTTTTGTGCTCCTGGGAATTTCCTGAGTTTTGTGTTGGATTTGATTTGCTCTTACAAGCTTTGTATTTTTTGAGAATTTCTCTAACTCTCAATCCATGTGTTGTAGAAGTATTGTGTTATCTAAGGTTATCTATATTTGACAATAATAACCAATGGGGATCTATTGTATAGATAAATTACATTAATTCAATTGAAAGCTGATATAATTTTATATATAAGTGTGAATATATTGCGAAAAAATACCTAATAAATTTGTGTGTGTGTATTGAGAAAACTTCAGAGTTTTTCGTTTAAAAATTTCATTTGAATTAACATATAGAAAAATTATAAAATATTGAGTTATTTAAATGATTAATTTTACTTTTATACACCATTGATTTCTAGAATGATTAAAAAGACAACTGGAAAGTATTGTGATTAAACATTTAAAAAAAATGTATATGATTTGAAACTCAAAGTTTTTATAGTTACAGAACTGTGTTATTACAAATTATAAGACTTTCTTTGTTTATTCAGCAATAACAACAGAACATAATTGTTAGAAACATCTTTCTTAATGGGGACTATAGAAAAACAGCTATTTCATCACTCAAGAATCTTTTTTAAAAATATATATCATTTATATGTATGTTACAACTTTTAATTTTGTCATATGTGATTCTTAGAATTCATATATAATAAAAATCAGGCAGATAATAGAGATTGTATTATTATTTTTTTACTACTTCTTTAGACTTAAAAATGTATTGATAAGATGAATTGGAAAGAAAAAAAACACATTGTGCTTCTACCTCTCCTAGAATGAATATTGAAATAAGTTTGTATATACATGAAAATAATGTGTCATGTATTTATGTGTGATAAATGTATCAAAGTTTGTTTTAGTAAAGAAATTGTTGACCGTTATTATTTAAGTTATTAGGAACTTAAAAACAGTGTCTTACATATTCTGTTAACTACTAATTTTTGATAATGAATGCTGCTTTTAAGACAGATATTGATGAAAATTAAATTCTATTTTTAAGTTTAGCTTTCTGTCATTATAAAAATGCTAAAAAAAATAATATGGTACTATATTTTTTGTTTCTAAGTTATGACCAAATTTTAGAGGAAGAAGTTATCTATATTTTATTATTAATCCATTATTATTCCCATTAGAAATTCTTCCCAAATATGAATTAATAAATGCTGTAATGTGTTTCAAACATTGCACATTAATTAACATTAGAATTTATGGAATATGATATAATAAAATATAATAGTGTATATGTCAAGTAAGGATTTAAATTTTCATTTAAATTTACAACAAATGTGCAAATTTCGATTTTAAACTTTTTAGAAACGTGCACAAAAATTAATCTTGCTTTTTTTTATATCAATGGTTGTTAATGAATTATTTACTTTGTGCTTGAAGGAAGCAACATAAATCACATCTCGTAAAAATGGAGAAGAAAAAGAGAGCTTGGGTTATGCAGAAAAGGAAGGAAGAAGAAGAGAAAAAACTCGCAAGAGATCAAGAAGCCTTAATAGTGTATCACATGTGGCTTGAAAGCAAGAATTCTGTCAAGCACAGTACTTTCAGTCCTGTGAAAACAAAACCACCTTGGACACCACCAGGAAAATGTAAGCAATTTTATTTCACATCAAAATCCGTCATTAAATATTACTTCAAAAACATCTATTATAAAATAATTTATATTTCATCTCAAGAAGACTGCAATATGCTTTAATTTTTTTTTTCTGTTGGTAATAAATAAGCATCCTGTTGCATCCTGCGTTGCAAAAATAATCAAAATAAGATTCTTGTAGTAAAATATTCATCCCATTAATTTTTAGTTAAGTCAATTAGAATAATTTTTTTTCTTTTTCCGGTAACAAAATAATTATTTAAAAAAAACCCAGCTTACATGCCCATAATTCTAAAATTTACTAAATTATAATCAGTTTCATAACTAGAGTGAATGCACTGAACGCCATTACCAGAAGAAAATTTAGGAATAATGCTGTTGCATTTGGAATAAGAGTAAGTATTATAAAAAGAAATTCTTTTGAAAAATAAAAGTAACTGTTATTTATCAGATTCTGAAAGATTCCAGTGGCTCTTTTGAAGTGTGGGAAATCGTAGGATGTCTATTTTACTATCCGGGAACCAACTCGGACTTTCTCAAGACAAAGTAACAAATAGTTTTATGCTTCAGTGATATGATTTTCTAAAATGCATATGTCATAGCGTCCACAAACATATTGATTGCTTATGAGCTTCTGAAATTCGTAATAATAACGAATGAAAAGATTATTCCTATAATTTCGATAAGCTGAGAAGCTATAGAAAGAAAAATTTCTGCATGTTTTCCAAAGTGTGAATGAAGTTAATTCCAGGCTTCCAAATTTAATATTTCCATTTATAAAAGGTAATGTATATAATTTTGTTATTATTATTTATAATTTTGGGTTTTCTTTAACTTGATTAAATAATTTGTATACATTTCATGTTAAGTTTAAACAAATTTAAAAACTTTAGTTGTAATATGATTGTAAAGCCACCTAATCTAGACAACCTTTTCACTGTTACCTTGAAGATTTTGGTGATGTTAATAAAGGACAAAGGGAACAATTTCACCATCATATAAAAACATAGGAGACTGAACCACATGAAAATGAAATATTCAAATAAGAGCTGATTAATATTGAAATCTATGGAGACTGTGTAAATAAAACTCACTCAAATTCATCCTGAGTGGTAAAAAAAAGTTTTCCTTTTTTTTTTTTTTTTGTTTATTTTTGGTTTTTAATTCTATTTTTGTAGATTTACAGGAGTATTACTGTATTATTTTTATTAATTAAAATATTTTGAGGAATTTATTAAGGATTATAAGTTTTTGACAACCAGCTTGTTCTCTGGGAAATTTGGTTGTTTTTAATTTAAATTGAATCTCATACATTTAATAAGATGTTCGTGATTCAACAAAAGAATGAAGTTAAGTCCTGTGATATTATCATGTCATTATAATTTAAAATGTCTGGGTAATCTATTTCAAATTGCATCGTCTTTTGTGACTTCATTTCATGCAAACTGCTCTAATAATGAGCAAAAATTTTCTTCCTTAGCTTTTACGATGGAAGAAAATTATGCATTTGATAAATAAATAAAAAAAGGTTTGAATTTCAGTTCTACAATGAAATCGATTGCCGAAAATCTTACTTCATAAATAAATGAAATTTTTTTTTAAAATGTCCAAATTTAGGAAAAAGTTATTTGGGAATGAAGCTGTTATTAGTAAAAAGACATTTTTTTAAACTTTTAAAATGATGCAAAAAATAAAATTTGTGCTTTGAAATTTTTAGGAGTTTTAGCGTAAAAACTTTGAAATTTCATTTAATTTTTATTTAGTTAAAACAATTTTAAAGAATATTTCTTCTAGATATATATTCTCGCCTTCTAAAATATATCTGTGTCGAATTTGTTGGTGCTTGGTTTTATAGTCTGTTCTGCAGAGCTCCAACACATTCGCATGTGATAAACTGCCTTATTTCCAGTATGACATCACGTTGCAAGCTGTGTATAGTTGTAAGACGGGACCATACCCCCTATTAATCCATTTCTTTTGTGTATTCTGCAACCGCTGTTTCAGGCCTTCAGACTCCCATGAGTATTATCAGAGGAGGGGGGCAGGGGGGCATGTGCCCCCCCCCCGCCGGCAAAAGGCTTATTACTTCAGAACACAGGTGTTGCGAATTTAATATTAAAAAATATAATAATTTAAAACCCAACTTAGAATTGAAATATCATAAGCAATCGAAGTATCGGAGGAATGATTAAATTGGTAGAATGACAATGTTAGACAAATAACAGACAAGGCGATTAGTGAATATATTTTCCTACGATTCTCAATGAGTCTATTAAAAAATTAATGCCATGGTCGACTGATTATTGAACATATGTGGAACTGTCACATGTTCAATACATAGTTTGCTCAATATTTACCATAATAACCGACGAGGTGAAATGAGTCGGTCGACTAGAAAATCGAAGCTGTGGTTGTCAAATTGCGAGGTAATCGGGCATCAAATTTAATTGTCGGATATTCAGACTATAGTTTGCATGACATTCAGCAGGAAAGCCGTTGAAACGAAAAAGTGAATAAAATAACTCATTTGCAAACGTTTTAATTACTATTATTTGTACTGTCTGTCCATCACAAGAACTCTGCTAGACGATCGTCCTTGTTTACGGCGGGCGTTATAGAAACAGGTTACTGTAGGAAAAGTTCATTTCGCAGAGGTAGAAATTCATTCAAGTTTCTCACGTTGGCACGTTTAATGCCAAACTGGCGATATTATGTATGATTGCATTTAATTTTTGAAAACAAATTTTAAAAAAATCACAAAGATGAAATTTGAGTATTTGATGAAATTATCACAATCACAATTTTAATTAAAATCACAATTTTACTATCACAATCAGTGCACATGAGTAGAAGAAATCCCGTTAAATACTCATTAATAAACTTTTAGATTCTTGGAATCATATCGACGAAAGAAAGCTATTGAAACAACAATAAAGCGAGAAAACAAGCCTGCTTACTAAATGTCTATTTTTTTTTGTATTGAAAAAATTAAGAAATGCTATACCTATAATATATTTTCTTCATACCATTATATATAGATGAATAATATTTCGCAATAAAAAATTAATAGAACTACTTCATATATTCATTCAATTTCAGAAAAGAAATTAAATCTTTCTAATCTCTAAATATTTTTTATATCATAATAGAATCGCTATTTTTAATTTCAAAGTAATTCTTTTTTCTTTTAAAACTGTATTACAATTTTTCTTATTATTTAATACTAAGAAGAAAAGGTTAAAACAACGGCTATCCTTCCCTCGCCTTTTTATCTTGACAATGATTGTGATGGGAGATAACTGAATTATACCTGTAGATTTCAGGAAAAAATTCAATACTTTCGATGGAAATAAAGTGCTGAATTGTAAAATATACTTCTTTAAAAAATAATTAAATTCAAATTTCCCTGCAAGAACATTTTTTTAAACAATTTTTCAAGTAACGAATTCAAAATTAATAATCAATTATACTAATTTTGCAGCGGTTCTTCGGAGCAAAACTCAGCAACATTATACACAATTTTGCGTGCTTGTGATTTTAAAGTCTCTCCTTTCTTAAATCGGAAAGGCATTTTGAAGGACGTCAGAATTTAAGGAATAAAAAATATTAAATAATTAAATGCAGTTGATATTAACGAAAGAAAAGATTAATAAAATATAAAAGAAGTAAGCTAAGTGAATATAAAGATTGTGCAACTGCGACTAAAGCGAGAAGACGAATGAGCAACAAGTTTTGCTACAGATTGACGCTAAGAAAAAGAATAAAACCCCCAGACCTCCAATTGATTCCAAAAATAGCCCTTGTGTTGCTTTAAAACTGGACGTTAATATAACTAAACGGAAAACCGACCGATTCCACCCATTCAAAATGGATCTTCCCTACCGAAGCCAGTTTTATAACGCCCGCCGTAAACATAGACCATCGTCTAACAGAGTTCTTGTGATGGACAGACAGTAGTTGTTGTATTTTTACCTAAGAAATCAAGGCAGAGAGCCCCGTTGACATTTGCGCGATGTTTGGAAATACAAGCGATAAAATGTGAATGAATTAGATGTTATATTTTGACGACTATTTTTGATTGGTTGAGTAAGATATATACGCTACAGATTTTTGGGAAGTTCTGCTGATAGATTGCTAAACATAACATGAAACTGTCGTAAACATAAAATGAAACCTCATAGTTTGCTCAACATTTGGCACAATAACCGACGAGTTTATAAATGTCGCATTTTGCCAACTATTCTTTGTCGGTCGACAAAGAAATCGGAACGGTGTATGTTAAAATGAGAGGTAATCGGATATCTAATTTAATTATCGGATAATCAACCTATAGTTTGCATCACATCCGGCAGAAAAGCGGCCTTACAGACACACGCACACACACGTACTCAATATTCTATCTAAGTATGCACTTGTTCAATAAAGCAGTGCCTCAGTTGTTCATATGCTACATTTAATATCATAACTATGCAAAAGGAAGTGCAATTTTCCATTTTTTTTGAAAATATTAATTTACAATAGCTCTAAAGGCGAAAAGTATTTAACAATAACGCATACTTAAAAATTAAGGGAACGCAAATTCAATATCTTACTACTTTTGAATAAAATGTAGACATTTTTAAATATAAATATGTATAATTACATGTTAAAGAGTTCATTTTTTACACGCGCATTTCATTCATTAAAGAGTTCATTTTTTACATTTATGACATTTATAAGCGAAATAACTTTCATATTTACAAGATATTAAAGTTATAAAGTTAAAACAATCACATCTTAAATTTCCACATTTTATATTGTTCTTGCACGCATTTCGGAAGATATTTTAATGCCGATAGTTTGGTTACAATCCTTATTTAAATATTATATTGATTATTGAACAGGTAGAGTAGGCTACTGCCTAAGGTCCCTTAGAACTTCAGGGGTAAAAAGATTTTTTAATTTAGTTTTTGTGGTGCAAAAACATTTTCTTTTATAGGGATATTCTACTTTAATGTGTTCTAAATAAAATAAACGTTCGTTTAAATTGCAGAATATATGTATATTTTAAAACTTATTTCATGTTCTCAGATTGGAATGCTTGCAAATCAGTGAGGTCTTATTCGTGCTTAGTTAGCTGCATAGAGTTAGTATATATCACTAGTTTAATAATAATAATGAAATATTATGTATATAACACTTTAAGTATTTCATGGTTTTAATCAAAATCTGAATGCCAATTAAGCCGGAATATTTTTAAAATGTAGATAAAATTCTTTATTTCACAATCGTCCGCGTTTACTTAATTGTTTCTTAAATTTGTAAAAACATTTGACGAAAGTTATATAAAAATTACAGGGAAATGAAGCTGCATCATTGAAAAAGAAGTTTGAATTTTAAAATGCTATATAAATACATTTCTTGTAGAATAATTTATCTAGAACTTACTGTAGAAAAATGATAAAATTTCCTGTGTATTCTAATTAATAGAATATGTAATAACTTTCATACTTTGAAAAGTTAACACAGTATTATCTCTTTTTTTTTCAAATAATAAGTATTTAAGATTTGATTTATTTGAACCCAGTTCTTTAGATCTATAACAAATATACACAGCCGCATGACCTGTATCTATTAAGATTATATTTTTAATCGTCTCCAAATACTGGCTTTTTTTTATTTTTTATTTTTTTTTACCGACGTTCTGAAGATAGCCAGTTTTCAAGTTTTGTTTGATGAGTATAGAACACACAAATACAATTTTTTAAATTAAAAATGTTGGTTTTAAATTTTTTTTTATTTCTGAATGACTTGAAAGTAATTAATAAGTTTTGCGTTTTCTCTATATATAACAAGAATTTCCTTGAATGTTTATTTTGTTTGCATTATATCAACCTATGTTCACACCAAATTTTAGTAAAATCTGTTCTGGATATCGTAGATCAAATATGAAAATTCTCTTAATTTCTTACACTATTTTTTGTTTAGGGTAACTATTAGTATTTGCTTTATAATCAATTCCTTTCTTATGTTCGTCAAATCTCACGTTAATAGTTTCAATTAATTTACTTTCTTCTATTAACCATATCCTATAACCTTTAGTATGCAAAGCATAACCCATCATGATTCCTAGTTTTGCTCGCATATCGAATTTCTTTCTAATCTGCTTTGGCACACCAACATATGCCAAACAACCAAAAGGTTTTAGATGCGATATGGATGGTTTCCTACCAGAATATTTTTCAAAAGGGGTTTTATTACAGTCTTTATGACAAACTCTGTTCCAAGTATAAGTGAAGCTAAGTAATGCTTCTCCCCAAAACTTATGTGCGATTCCACTAGATTTCAGTAGTGCTTTGATTCCGTCTAGTGCAGTTAAATTATATCTCTCTGCGACTCCATTCTGTTCTGGTGTATATGGATTTGTTATCTCGTGCTTTATACCCAGTTCTGTCAAGAATGAATTCATATCTTTATTACAAAATTCTAGTCCTCCATCGGTTTTAACTGCGATTAGTTTTCTATTTAGAAAACGCTCTGCACGTTTGTGAAATCTTAAAAATGTATGGAAAACATCCGACTTTTTCCTAATAGGAAATACCATCACCTTCCTTGAGTAATCATCTATTATGCTCAAGAAATATTTATTACCACCCTGACTTTCAGTTGGCATTGGCCCACAAAGGTCCATATGCAGTAATTCCAAAGGATGTTTTGATCTTACGGCCCCCGTCTTTTTAAATGAGACTCTCTTAGACTTGGCTAATTTACATGAAATACAATGAGACTTATTATTATTAGTTAAACGCGGGAGACCTCTTACACTATCATTTTTACTAGTTTTCACCAGATAATCATTATTTATATGACAAAAGCGTTCATGCCATATATCAATTGAACCACTTTTCATTTTATTAGGTGCATTACTAATTAAATTAATTTCTTTACATTTTGGGATAATATAACGAGTAGGTTTAAAATAATACAAATTTTCTCGACGTTTTGCTGAAAACAACTTTTTCCAGTCTCTATTAAAAACATTAATTTTTCCATTTGTACCCACAAAGTGAGCACCTTTACTTTCTAATTTGGAACCGGATATTAAATTTCTCCTCAACTTGGGATTAAATAAAACATCAGACAATGTAATCTCATTAAAACAATCCTTATGTTTAACTAAAAATCTAATTTTACCGATTCCTTCTATTGCACAACTTTTGTCTGCCGTTGCTAACGACATTTCCATATCCGTGACTGGTTTGAGATCTAAAAACAAACTTTTGTCATTACAAAAATGGCTTGTTGCAGCCGTATCTATAACCCATACACCTTTATCAGAGTTTTCTTCAAATAAGTTACAACTAGTTACAGATATCTTGTTGAGTTCTATTAAGCTGCATTCAGCCTCACAGAATCTTAATTTTATTTTAAACTCTGTATTTAAATTTTCATTCAAAGGCAAAACAGATTTTTGGCGAGAGTTCTTATATTTACAGTTTACTTTAAGATGACCATATTTATTACACAAATAACAAGGACCAATCTTCTTAATAGTCCGTTTCACATATTTAATAGATTTACGGTCAATTATCTTACCGTCCCTTTTCTGGTACTCAGCTTTACCTCCAAGATCTCCAGGAGTTGTACCTCTACTGTCAGGAACCGAGTTCGCAACACCAGGAACAGCGATCACATCGGGAGGAACTTTCCGGGACCTTCTACTTGATGTAGAACTGTAGAACACAGTCTGTTTTCTCCAAATCTTGCTTCATCAGCTGAAGTCTGTTGGCCTCGAGTATCAATTCCGCCTCTATTTTACGGGCTGTGAAATCCTCGTCCTTCCATCTGTAAATCTGTTGAACCGTAGACTGGAATTCCTGCGGAAGCCATCTAATTAACTGAAATCCAAGATACAAGTCATTTACTTTATGACCTGCCTCTTGTAATCTGGTAGCCGCCGTCTTTACTCGAGAGATGAATATTCCCAATTCCTCTCCTGGTTGGTATCTTGTTCCAAAAAAATTCATCTAAAAGCTGGATGACACGGGCTCTGGTCACTGGTTCAAAGTAATCTTTGAGTATCTTCCAAGCTGCTGCACCATCAGTCGTGTCCGATATCAGATTTTTCAGTTCCGGACTGATATTAGTGTAGATCAATGTGTAACTGCGATCTTTACGGAGTTGCCAATCACATTTTTCTTTGTACGTAGCATTTTCGTCAGCATCCGATTCGGTCTGTATAATAAAGTTCCAACATCCATAATGCATCAAGATTACCTGCATGTCACGCTTCCACGTATTCCAATTATTTTGGGTCAGCACTGGAATAGGGTTGTTTACCTCCATCACTGCTCAGAAAGAATTCGACTGAACTGCAACACTTCTTTATATAAACGTACTGCGTTGCCTGTTTGAACTGCTAAACCTTCCTCGACAAAGAGCGTGGGCTAACTGGGCCCATAACCACTCTGTTAGATTTCCTGATAAATTAATCCGAAATTAGCAAAGCTGTGCAGTGGAATTTATTGTCGAGGAAGAATGATAAAAGCAGTTTTCATAAAAGTTCATATTTATTTAAGTAAAAGTCAACAGGCTCATTCTTAGAGCAAAAAGAAAAGAAATAATACGTTAAATCTCAAAATAAAGATCAAAATAAATTAATATTACCACATACTGTGAATAAACTTTAACAGATTCGAATTCGACCATTCAATCTAAAAACGCAGCGATTCATCTTAAAAATTCCTAAAAGGCAAGCCAACCGCATGGTCTTATATCATCCGAGCCTCATTCTAACATCAAAAACCCACAGATTTTAATTCCACACGTATTTATACTAGTTAAGTATGCGTAATTTACATAATAAGTGCCGCCAACAACAAATCACTAAACTTTGAAAAGTCGGATTCGAATCTTTCAGTTTTGTTTACATGAGATCATGGATTGGAAGTGGAAAAACCCAAAGACTGACTCAAAAGTTCGGATCATTGTCTAACATAAATTACGGAATAAATTTTGATAAAATGATATATATCCTTGAACAATATTAGATAGGAGAAATTGATGGGACTATGTAGGATATTCTTTAATTGATGTAAGGGTTTTTTTGGTTAATATAGCATATTTTTTAAATTTTTATTGAGTATTTCTGAACTAAAGATATTGCTTCTTTCATGGCAATGATAATATGCACCCCCCAAAACTAATTGCTGTATTTGACATTGTTGGCTGTAACTATTTGTTATTCAACAGTGTGTTGTCATTTGCTTAAATATGCACTTTACAACTACCCAAATGATATGCGATTATTGCAGATAAAATTAAATTCATGTTTGGCCAAACTGATAAATGATTTTAACTGAAATATATATATATATATATATAATATAATGTTAAGGCCAAATCATGAACTTCATTAACTATTAAAAAATTCAGAGCAAAACTATAAGCATCTTTATGTTATGCATTCAAATTTAGTTTTAATATTAACACTTTTTTTTATTTTGATTTTTTTTGTATATTTTCCTATTTATTTCTTGTTTGCTTATAGCAATTAATATTTTCAGTGTACCAAAAATTAAATAAGTGATATAACCATAACCTTCACTGACATTAGAAATTAAGGCAATCAGTTTGATGGATGGATAAATAAGTTAGTGATTGCCGAAGGCTTTAGTTTGCGGTATATAAGTCACATCCGTTCAGAAATTATTCATATATTTTTGATATTTAGGTTTAAGTACAGCTTCAAAAATATGCATAACAAATGCGTCTAAATAAAGCATATATCTTCTAGAAATATGATTCATTCACAAAATCTCATGCATGTCCTAGCTCTTCTAACAAAGTATTTGTGTTACCAAACTCTAGAAAACAGCCTCCAGTGTCCTTGCAGCGCCTTCCTAGCAGCGAATATGCTGAGAACAATTCAACTCTTTGTTCGGTTTTCGGGAGTACGAATGAGCATGACTTTCCCTCTCCCCCTAGTAATTTTTTTTATTTTAAATTAATTTTATTATTTTAAATTAATTATTTTGTGTAGTGTTTGTGTGTTATTAAATCCATTTGCAAGTGTACCTACTTTTCTATTTTGATTTTGTCATTTACTGAATTTTCTGCAAGCCGATTATGCAGCGCTACGTATGTAAATATATAGGTTACAAGTACCGCTTACCTTTAAGATAGCTTTAGTAGACACTCAGTGTTCGAAGACTGGTCCATAGAAGAAAAAAAAGCTATTAGTCAAATCATGGACCTTTGGAGGGGGGGCATGCTTTGACTTTCAAACCAGTCTACTGTTAATTTAAGCTGTAATGTAGTTTGTTGCATCTAATACCTCGAGAAAAGACGTCTATTATGCTGAAAATACCTTTCCCTCCACAACCAAATGATGACGGCATCTGTTTATACAATTTTAAAAAAAGCAGTATGTTTTTTTCGTTGTTGTAAGAGTGCTTTTAGGAAAGACCAAACCAAGTCCATTCCAAATTCTGCACCAGACTAACTAACTTTGATGTATGATTAAAGAAGATTTTTTTTTTTTTGAAAAGTAGCTACAGGAATACTTCTACAACCTATTTTTTTAAATTCGGACACTTTTGGCATATACAGTGCCCACTTAGCTTCAGTAAAGCTACTTAGAAGTAAAACACATTTCAACCTTTTAAGACACCTTATATTTTTACAACTGAAGAAATATTTTAAACTTTATTAATGTATGAATGTTAATAATGTTACTCATAAATCATTCGAGTTACTGAAACTTTGAGGTTTACATTATTTTATTCGTTTGGATAATGTTTGAAAAAACAGGTTTAAAGTTTAACCGCGATTGTTTGTATCATTGTTTCACTTATAAATTTCATGTTCAATTAAACTCTTCTGGGCTTTTGCTTTCAGTGACAATTTATGTTTCATTTATTGAAAGATTATAATCCAACCGATCAGTTAATATATCTGTTAAAAATATAAAAGTGCATTTCATTCTTTTTTTGTAAATGTCACATTTACTACTTTATGTCGAAGATTATTCTAAACATTTATTAGATTTTGCTGAAAGGAGTCTATTATCGCCAGTTTGCCACTAAGCAGCTTTTATTATTATTCACAACTAAGAAAAAAATTGTTTTATTGTAGAAAACAAAATCATGTACATTTGAAATATGAATCGAAATACTTAGAAAATAAAATAAGGCCAAATTTAAATAATAAAATGTAACGTTAAAAGATAATTATATGACAAGAATCAAAACTGTCTCTTCCAACGATTTGGCATTTGTTCCGAATTTTTTTTAGAAAACTCAACCTGATAGTTGCGAGTTAAATATTCGAGTCACCTCCCAAAGTGATTCAGATGTTATAATAATATTCATATTTGAAAGTGGACGCCTGCGACTTCATTCGACTAATTAAAAACCTCAGTTGTTAATAGAAATCTAAGCAAAGAGGCACAAAAATAGTTCAAAATGCTAATAGAATAGCGCTTTGTACATGCATCCGGTTGTTTGTAACTTTCACAGCTCATTGCGTGGGTTGTTGTCTTAATCAGTTGAACGTACATGATTAAAGTTTTTTTAATTGTAAAAATTCAATGAATAATAGAATTATTGTCATTCAATCTGTGGCACTTAACAAATACACTGATGGAAAAAAAATCCCAACACCTAGAAAAAATTATTGTACAGTAATGAAATTTTAGGAATGCATTTGTCTAGGTAACATATTTAATTGATTAAAGTTTCAAGATCACAGGTAGAGCCATTTCAAATGTGAAATGTTGGTACATTAGTAACCGGTGTAACCGCCAGAATTTTGAATGCAAGCATGCAAACGTGCATGCATTGTGTCGTACATGTGTCGGATATCAGTTTGTGGGATGGAGTTCCATGCCTCTGGCACTTGGGCGGTCAATGCAGAGACAATTAATGCTGGTTGTGGATAACGCTGAAGTTGTCGTCCAATGATGTCCCATACGTGCTCGATTGGAGAAAGATCTGGTGATCTAGCAGGCCAAGGCAACATGTCGACACTCTGTAGAGCATGTTGGGTTACAACAGCGGTATGAGGGCGAGCGTTATCCTGTTGGAAAACACCCCCTTGAATGCTGTTAATGAATGGCAGCTCAACAGGTTGTATCACTAGACTGACGTACAAATTTGCAATCAGGGTGCGTAGGATAACCACGAGAATGCTCCTGCTGTCATACGAAATTGCTCCCCAAACCATAACTCCAGGAGTAGGTCCTGTGTGTCTAGGCCGCAGACAGGTCACTAACAGGCGTTCACCTGGCCTCCTTCTAACCAACAAACGGCTATCACTGCGACCAAGGCAGAACCGGCTTTCATCAGAAAACACAACAGATCTCCAATGAGCTCTAGCTTGACACCACTCACGTCGCAAACGGCAGTGGTTTGGAGTCAGTGGAGTGCACTGTACAGGGCGTCTGGCTCGGAGCTGTCCTTGAAATAACCGATTTGTAACAGTTCGTTTTGTCACTCTGGTGCCAACTGCTGCTCGAATTTCAGCTGCAGACGCAGTACGATTAGCCACAGCCATACGCCGAATACGACGGTCTTCCCTCTCAGTAGTACCACGTGGCCGCCCGGAACCTGGTCTTCTTGAGGCAGTACCTTCCCTTGACCACTGCCGCCAATACTCGTGCACAATGGATACATTCCTGCCAAGTCTTTCAGCAATATCGCGGAAAGAAAACCCACCTTCTCGTAGCCCTACAACACGACCTCGTTCAAACTCAGTGAGCTGTTGATAATGGCTTCTTCGTCTTCTCAGAGGCATCCTTGACTAATATTAACCCACTACGTCCGTCCTCAACTGTAAATAGCGATCACGAACCTTACAGCACTTATTTAAAGCAAACCTCATTTGCATGTTCATAGTGTCGCAACTAGCGCCACACTTACGCGCGTAGCTCGAAATTTGAATCGACGTCATCTTTCAGATGTATAAACACGCCTACCAAATTTCGTTTATCTAGCGCATCTCCTTCCTAGTGTTGGGATTTTTTTTCCATCAGTGTATTTGTCCCTGTGGTGGATGGATTTTCAACTATCATTTTCTAACAAATTTGCTGCCAAGACCACCCGATTTTAATCCCGCATCCAGAAATCATTAAAATTACCTAAAGCGTTTTGTGTTCAGTTGCCTGATTCCAAACTCAGCTGAAATGAAGAAATGCATTGCGCAACACATTCACAAACACACATGCATTCCGGTTTGTAGCAAAATAAGTTATTTCTTGGTAGAAAAATGGCGGATAGCATAATGATCATTTATTAAACGAGTCTCGCGACAATTAAAAACAGATTTCATTTTTTCTGTCCGATATGACACCACTTGTCTTGATTGAAGAGGGCCACAACTGCCGAATGGCTTGGAATTGAACAATAGTTTAATCTTATAACCCATGCAATGATTGTCACATGAAATTATCGATGTCAATAACATGCAAAGTGCCATATACTTCAAATTTTGAACTGTTTTTTTTTTTCCTGCAAACTTTGGTCAAAATACCCTGTATATATACACCAAGTGATTTTTTTAAAAGTCGAACTTATGTATCATTCCATATCTATTAGTTTTAATATGTGCATGTTGATAAAATTTTAAGGAATTTTGCTTTATTTTTTATAGGAAAGCCGATTCCTTGTGATGCAGAATGACGGTTGTTGTTTGTATTTGAAGAAATATCTGCTTCTTGCTGTGATAAACTTACATCATTGTATAATTAAAATCTATTTTATATATTTCCAAAAAAAAAAAAAAAAAGTTTTGCCTTTTTTTTTAAAAAAATAACTAAGCAAGTAGAAACATTTCAAATTCAAGTAAATATTAGCCATCCATATAGAGAGTGCAGGCCACAAATTATGAAGCTCTCGCTTTAAAGGATATGCCATGGCCAGAACCACTGGATGCGCTGGACAGACAATTAACAAAACTATGATGTTATTCAACCTTGTTCATGAGCCTGGTTAATACTCTCAATACGACTCCAAATATGAGAACATTTGTTTGAAAATTCAACAAAATGTTCAAACAGTATGTAGAAAGCTAAAAACTTTCTTATCACTGACGAATAAAGCAATACGAATTTCCAAGTACTTTTAGGATATCCCACTGGTTTAGACGAATTTAAAAAATATTTTTCTTTATGATGCCCCATAATTTAAATAGCCTTAAAAGGTCACAATTAGTAGAAAGGTATACATTACTATTAATTTTTGAACTCCCCCTTCCCAATTAATTAATGAAATTTCAGCATAATTGCCAATGTCAGTAATAACAGCATAAGTTAAAAAATAAGGAAAACATTTAATTTTTATTTCACAAATTATATAGAATTTAATAAGCCACGGGATAAAAATTTTATTATTTTATGAACATCTGAAGTTTTTTTCCCCTCGAAATTTATCTATGCTTTGAAAGTTTCTGTAAACATAAAATGAAAGCGCTTTAAAATCTGAGGTTTATTTTTTTGACATGTGTACCAAGTTTCATGACATTTCATTGTATTGCTTTTGAGATATGTTTATTACAGTAAAACATTCATTGTTCCGAAAATGCATTAGAACTTTAGTTAATTAATCTAAATAATTAAAAACACTGTTTTGAAGGAATTTCTTGAAACAAAAGTACCCGAAATAAGCAAACTACGTTAGAATAGGCAGTAAATATAAACATTTTAAATGTATTTGGACAACTTTACGTTAAAGATAAAATAAATCATTTATTTGCTCATTGAAAAATATCGCTATATCTGTTTAATTTTTACTTGTGTTTTACTGAAACAGTTGCATGTATATTTCGATCTTCCACATATTAAAAAAAAAAAAGACCAATTTTACAAGGAAAGCAGCTTCATATAACCTAGTCGGATACCTTAAGATAATAAAATCTTTGAGAAAATAAGAACTTTGATTTTAAAATTAGTTTTAGAGCTCAAGTTGCTCATAATTCAAATATATTTTTCTAATAGATGGAAAGGGTTACATCGGTACTGAGGAGAAAGGTCCTATATCGTCTATTAATGATTTGAAGGTTGTCAGTTACTGGTTTACATCTTGCCTCGTTATCCGATGCCACTGAAAATCCGATTTGTATGTAGGCATAACAATGTATTTTTAGCTACGACAGGTGTTGAAAGTGACGATAGAGAACGGAAGACTTTTTTATCACATTCCACTTTATAAATTAAAAGCATGAGAAATTTCTAAAATATTTAAATCTAATTATCAATTTGCTATTCAATTACTTTTACTTTCAGGAGAGAAATATAACAGACTCAGCATAGATTGAAGTTTAAATATGTTACATAAAAAGCAAAATCAATGCTTTTTATAGAGCATTTAAAAATTGGTTGTAAAATTTAAATACCTTACTATTTTAAAGTAAATAATATCAAAATTTTGCTTATATTAAAAAAAGTTTTTTTAAGAGTGAATATTTAATAATTCATTAAAATAGCCATTAACAGCCTGTAGACAAAATGCTTCTTAATTAATGGATTACATGGAATTATGTAAATGTTATATTTTAAAAACCAAAATAACAATTTTAAATAAAAGTTTCTCACTTCTTCCAATTATCCATTTCTTGCAGAAACTATGTGGAAAGTTTCGATCGAAATGCAATCTTAAAAATATACCTTTTTTCAATCAAGTATTTATGAAATTATTAAAGCATTTTAATTGAAAATGAAATATTTTTTTTGTTTAATGTTATACAATTTATTAGATCCTTCCTCAAAAATTATGTATCATTACTAATATAAAATGTGACACTTTTAACAATAAAAATAATTTTAAAAAGTTTGCTTTAATTTTAACAAATAAATGATTAATTAAAAAATATATATATATACGATTGATACATAAGTTTAAACCAAAATAAACTTCCATACTTGATGAATTCCCAAATGAAATAAATCAGGAAATGTAATGAATACAGTTCGACAATGAATTCTGCGACGGCCACATTTCGACGATTCCATCTCATTAAGGAGTGAGTGCATTTTCGATGTTCACCTTTGACCTAGAATTTCCTCCATTAGATACTTTTTAGTACAATTTTTTGTGTGTGCATGTGAGTGTTGTGTCATTTCTGATTGTATTTTATTTAACTCAAAATTTCGTACATATGGCAAGTTCAAGTGGTAAAAAGGTTTTCAAGATTGGTACGAAGAAAATTTTATATATCCTTAAATATGGTGACCAAGAAGCAGAAAACGAATTATTTATTCCTGTTCTATTTAATATATGTAAAGTATCATACTTTTTAAAAATGATGCAATATTTTTAAACGTTCATATATTTACAGCAATTCCTTGAATGAAAATAAATTTTTTTTAAAAAATAGAACAAACTCTCGATTGTTAATCTTAGAAGATATTCAATTATGCAGAATGCAGATATTCAATTATGCAGATATTCAATAATGCAGAAGATATTCAATTCAATAACAAAAAAAAAAAAAAAAAAAGAAAGAAAGAAAGAAAGAAGCATTGCAATATAAAAGAGATCATTATTTTGTAAAAAAGTAACTATCGAATTTTAAGAACAGAAATTTTTCATTTAATCTTCATAATTTAATGCTTAAACTCCATACAAATTACTCTGAAATACTTTACTGTGCATTAGTACCTTTTCCTCCTGTATTACTATTTATCTGTAATGTTTATGTCTCATAATACCGCAACTAATCCCAGTTTACTTTATTGATAAATGTAAACATCTCCTTTCATCTTTCTTTTCACCTTTATTTTGCCGAATTAAACCGATCCTAGTGCATGCGCAAAAGCACGGAGTGTTTTACAATCCACTATCAAATAGTAGCTTTGAAGATTTTCAATTTTTAGATCAATGCGATTACCTTTAATCAAAATGTGTGAAAAATAATGTGTTTATATAAGGGATTAAGAAAAGATTGCTTGGAAATACATATTT
Source organism: Argiope trifasciata (assembly GCA_026543055.1). Taxonomy (NCBI): domain Eukaryota; kingdom Metazoa; phylum Arthropoda; class Arachnida; order Araneae; family Araneidae; genus Argiope; species Argiope trifasciata. The sequence goes on along the minus strand of JAPMOQ010047785.1, from coordinate 1,109,957 downwards.
TCTTACATTTTCATTCAATGCTAAACATGACAGCCCAGATACATTTTAGTACTAATAAGGCGTTTTGAATTTAGATATAAAAATTGGGTAATCTAAAAAGTATGAATTATTCAATACTTTCCTTTATGTAAAAATTGAATATTTTTTTTAATTATATAAAAAATCCAATAATATAGATTTCCGAAACAATCATCACTTTTCTAACATGAGCCACTTTTTATTTAAATCATAACCACAATTGACAATCAAAATTTAGAACACAATTAACATTTTCGTTTTTCAGAAAAATGAGGAAACTAATTTTCCATTAAAAAAATACAATGCTGAAATTCGTGCTTTTTAAAAAAAAAAAAAAAATATTGAATAATAGTATTAAACAGTCAACAAGAGTCCGTACTATTTTCAATTAATCATAAAAATGGAACACAACTGGAGACAAAACTGTAACAGCCACAATTTAATATTTTACAATTTCAAATGAAATATTGCGACTTCCAATGTTGAAGAAGCATTAAATAACATTGTGTATCAGTTTTCAATTTAAAATTTAAGCAGTGTAAATGGTTCGATTAAAATTGTGAAAGTTTAAAATCAAATTAAAAAACTCTTGTACTCGATGCTTAGTGAAGTTTGCATCGTTTGTCACATATGTGAATGCATTTGCGACAGGAATGAGATGATTCTAGACCAGGGGTGGCAAGCATTTACGGATCAACGTCCCATTTTTGTATGGATGTGTCGGGATCCAATTATACTTAAAGTATCAATACACATTACTTTATTCTTATCAAAACATAAATAAGATATTTACAACTGTTTCCAACTGCACAACAGAAATATTTGATAGTCTCATTTCCAACAAGAAGGAACTTGTAAATCATCAGCTATTTACTTTTGTCTACATCTAATGCAATATATATGTATGCACCTGTGCTCGTTTGTTTGTATTATTTTGTCCAAAAAAAAAAAGCAAAAAAGACGTTAAATAAAGTGATCAACTCCTAGTAATGCACACTGTGGAAGAATTACCATAACGAATAAATTTATGTTCGACTATTGATAAAACAAATCCAAATTAATATAAGTAAGGAAACACCAAGCCTTAAATTACTATTTCAAAGAATTATAGATGTGGTTCTATTTTTAGCATGTAATAATCTTCCATTTCGTGAAACGCACGAAATAATAGTAAAGCCTAATAATGGGAATTTCTTTGTCACTAACGCCATTACATTATCAAGATGTTAAACCACTCTTAGCATGGCTTGATGGCGAATAATACAGTGGAATTCAAGAATCGAATGCCCTACGTCTGTTTGAAGTAAATGAATGAAATAATTTTGCCCACCATATTTAGAGCATTATCAATTACAGCAACAATTCTTTTCAAATCAATTTCTTTCTCAGCAAGCGAATTTCTTAACAACTGTAAATATGTGCGCCCTTTTTAAAATGGAATGGGAACACTCGTGTTTGTAATACTTCATAGTGAAATTTGTTATTTTGAACTAAAATGCAAACTGTTTTGATCGGCGGCGTGCCCAAAATATTGTATCCCGTGTTATCAAAGGCACGCGTGCCAATGGTTCGCCATCCCTGTTCTAGACAAATATTATATTTACATCATTTCATATTTAAGGTGGGAGATCTAACAGCAAATAACAGTAAGAAAAATATCACTTTAAAAGCTTTCAACAAAAAGAACAAATTATGAACATTTTATACAAAGTTATGAATATAAAACAATGACAATTTATACAGTTTCATTTTCACAAGATATTACCACTCTAACATTATAAACAAATGTCTGCACCAACAACCACATTAGATCATATTTATGAAGCAGCATGCCATCTTCAAAAAGTAAACATTTCGCTAGAAGAATTCTTAAAACTACGTAATGTTCTTTAAAATTGGCCAGCTTTCTAAAGTAAAGTGAAGAGTTCATATACAAAATGGGTATAAAAATCACATTTTACAGCTTTCCAGTACTTCCTGAGGCAAGGATCACAAATTCAAATCTGACAAAATAAAACAAAAAGTAAATGCAAAAACTTATTGTTCAGGACATACAAATAATATATGCAAAACATTTAAAGATGACTACTTGAAAGTCAAAAAGTAAAAGAAAACCAGTTTTATACTAACTGCTTATTCAAATTAAGTTTGCAGTAATTAAAAAAATAATTTTTAGCAATTTTTCATATTTATTAGACAAATTTTCAAGATCAATATAAAATCAAATACTATAGAAAATCTATAATTTAAAGCAAAACAGCACATTTCATTTAAAAAACTCTAGAGAAAAATATTTTTAATTATCTTCATTATCAATCAATAGAAATAATACATGCTGAATTCTAACAAGTTGCTATACTTCTAACAGAGGAGTAATACAGTTTTAAAAATTAAAGTATTAAGAATAAATAAAGTTAGATTTAAATTATGTGCAACTCAATCACAAAATATTAATTCAAACAATTTTCATCTTAACTTCATTTCCAATTCATATGTATAATATACACATTATTTGTTAGTATAAATATCCCTGTTTTTTAAATAATACATTATCATAAAATATATAAAAAAAGCAATCCCTCAATTACATGTACTCTTCCAAATTCCGTTGGAGTTCTTTTCCTAACCATCTTAATTATCCTAATTAAAAGTCTTATAGTTGAAAGCAGGACATATTCTTAGTAAAAATGATGATAAACATGCTGTTTTACAAGAACAATTGAAGAAAACCTGGGTACATGGATACATTAAGTACTTCTTGTTATACACGATACTCAAAATTGCCACTAGTTCCACATAAACAAGTACCACTACACACAAGGATTTGGGGTCAAACATATTATTCCAAAAATCTGTTGAAGTGAAAGTTAGTAATTCTGTCTTAAACTTAGTTTAATAAATTTTAAATAACATTTCTCCATTATTACATGATGAGCATGGATGAAAGTAAATGCATATAAAAAAAATTCAGATGGGTATATAATCATTAGAACTTTGATACAAATTAAAAGATAAAATACATCTGATATAAAATAAATTTTAACAAATATATATTTTTAGTGATATGGATGTAAATAATGTTAATTCAACAAAAACAGGAAAGCTTTTACAAGTTAATTCTATCTAATCTTTTACATTTATGGTTGGAACAAATTATTTAAATTCAGAGATTCAAAATCTATGCACAAAACATTCACTGTCTTTTCCCAAGGAATATTAATCTTTTGTAAGCATTAGGAAGATTTCACTTCACACAATTTCAACATCATTTAATCTTACTTTACATCTGTAACATATGGAAGAACACTAAAATGATTATTAGCATGCAAGATTAATTTCAAGCCTTTCTAATTCGTCAAAATAAATTATGATATGGAAAATACCACGATTAGCTCACCTTAGAAAGTAAAGTTAATTTGCTCCAGTAGATTTAACCCATAACCTCTGGACCTGAAGATGGAAGCTGATGAAAGGATGTTTCGATTCACTTTGCCTAAAGGATCCTTTTGCTTTGATAATGAAGATACTGTACCTTCCCTTTTTTTATTTTTTAAATGAAATATTGCACTGATTTTATACACATCTCAAATATATGTTATTCATGCACATAAATAATTTAAATGCAGAGATTCTTCACAATTATGAATTATGTACCTTACAAAGTAGAGAAGAAAATTCAAATTATAAAAATCAAAGGTTGTTGTCAGTTCCTTTAGCAGTAAAACATTTTTACAAAAAACACCTGAAAAGGATCCTACTGGCATAGTAGTTTTAAAGCTGAACTTTTGATGATGAAACATTTTATACAACTTTACTTTCGGCATCTAAAATAGAAAATTACATTATTGAAAGACATACAAATAAAATAAAACATTAATTAGTCTAAAAAAGTACATTATCTTTAATATGAGGTAAATAATGCAAGCCAGATACCATTAAATTTGTAGCATAGCACCAGGAAACATACAGAAAAATCAATCTTCACTTGTACACAAGTAAGACTGCTCTAAGCCAAATGGTAGCAACACATTTATGGCATACAACAGTTTTCCCAATTTAACACAAAATAAGAATGTAGGATGTAAAAGACCATGTAATAATTAAAATGCTACATATCAGAAAGCATTAAAAAACTTACTGCACCTAGTATGCCAAATTAGTATAAAAGAGCCTAACTATTTCAATTTAAAAAAAACTAAGCCAGTAAAGAAGTTTTATATTTAAAAGACAAATCTTTGTTTCAAATAAAGTCAGTGCAGAGTTAAATGTATACTACAAATATATAATAACAAACTGGTAAAATACGTAAAATTAAATACAAGTGTACAACCAGGCAAGGTTCAAAATATGTTAATGAAGGGTAGCTTGCTAATAGACTATCTCTAGGCATTAAGTATGCTCCAAACACAAATGAAATAATCCATATTTTCACAAATTTGTATTTAAATGTAAGACTCAACGTACAATGCAACAATTAACAACAACAAGTATTTATATAAAAACTTACTTTGCTTTGGCATGTGTAAGAATGTGAGATTTAAGGTTGGTTGACTGTGCGAACTTTTTGTTGCATCCATCAAAGGGGCAAACATATGGTCGATCACCAGTATGTATTCTAACATGAGTGCGAAGATTAAAATCCAAAGAAAAACGTTTGCCACAACCTTCAAAAGTGCACTAAGGAGAAACATACAATTAGGCAAACAACAGTTGTAGTTTATTAGTAAGATGAAACTAATTTACGGGGAAAGAAAGACGCAGCTTTTGTATAGCAAAACACAAGTTTAATAGTTTTAATATTGTAATGCACACAGGTTCTTTTAGTATCAATGATAACTACTCTCCTTGAAGTACCTATAACATTTATTTCTACGACAAGTTAATCTATATACATATCAAATTTAAATTATTGCATTTCCGAAAGAAAATAGTTCACAGTTTTTTCAACTACCGTTAACAACGTTTTATTTTTTTATCCAAGTTTTTAGATTCTAATATCGAGTTGAGTTCTTCAAAGACTGCGGATTCAAGCAACACTTACCTTTTGGATTTTTCTTTTCAAAAAAATCAAAATGTTCTTAACACATTAAAGGTGGGAGTCGCAGTACTATGATTTGATCCGTGTTACCTAGCATACTTTTGTCAAAACCCCCCATTTAATGTGTTAAGTCCAAACAGTTCACAGGTCCAGTCGTTTGGGAGCCTGAATCTTGTGGCTCAAATGGGTTTTCATCATACTTAAGATTTGGTAGAGAAGTTTTGATTCTGGCAGCTTCTCAAAATGTTTAACATACTGCTGTTGTAGTGCCTCTTATTTCTCATCTTCAATTTCAGATGCTCTCTTCTCTAGTAGATTCTCTACTAAAGGCATTTGAACCTCAGCACGCTAGCAAAGAAGTGGAATCGTTACGTTCTTTAAAGGCGGAACTCTAGCTCAAAATTAAACAAAGCTACCAAAGACTTCATCACGAACCTCCACTCTTAGGAAAATACAAGTGGCATACGCTTTAGCACTTGCATCACAGAAGATTGAAGATTTCCGAAAACATTTTATTTTTCCAAGTTTTTAAATTCCAAGTTGAATTATCACTGGCTTCTTCAAAGATCGCGGATTCACGCAACAAATAGTTTCATCAAGCAATCTATTTTGCAGAAAACAATCCTAAAATGATTTACCAACTTACCTGAAATGGTTTTTCACCAGTATGAACTAACTGGTGCCTTTTTAACTTTGAACTTTCAACAAACGCTTTTCCACATTCTGCACATACATGAACACGGGGTCCATGGGTATGAAGATGCTTCCTCATAGCAGAGTTATCCCGGAACATTTTTAGACATCCCTACAGAATAAATAAACACATGATAAATTCATAAATATAGTTAAAAGTTTCACATTAAAAGAAAGGGAACATATACAGACCTTATGAGGACAGGCTATTGTTCTGGACAAATCATCAGCTAATTTCCGAGGCTTCATTCTTTATAGAAAGAAGGTTAATTTAAGCCAACAAATTAATTTTGTCTGAATAAATGAAATAAATAAATATATGTAAAACTAACTTGGCAAATTCAGCTAGTTGTTTTGGGTCACTAAGGTCTACCCCTGGTAAACCACTAGCTGGGATTTTCTTTCCAGTCATGTATTCTGTATAATCAGGATCCGGTTCAGGAGTGGTAGGTTCATCTAAACAGAGAAAAATATTATTTAATTAAACCAATATATGATTATATTAATATTTGGAGAGGTACTTTAATGTAAAGAAACATTATGAAAATACTATTTTCATAAAAACATAATTTAGATCTCTTTAAGGAAAAAAAGATCTTGCTTTTTTCAGTGAGCCATTTTTAATTGTTTAGTCTCACCTTTTAATTTCATCTGATTATTTTCTGACTGAAATAAATTATTCTACTAGAATTCAAAAATTAACCGTTAACATTAAACTATGTCAGGCAGCATGCCATATTTACCAAATCGATAGCTGATAGTTCAACAAGAATGGGGAATCCACCACTAATGCATTGCGAAAGTTTTGAACGGAGAAAGGGTTAAAGGCGCACACACGCCTATTTCACTGAATGAGATACTGAATTCAGTACAACGTTTAGAAGTGGGGAGTTCAGAAGTTAGTGCACAAAATAGCAGATCATCCATGTGAGCGGACTTTCATGTTGTAAAAAGTATCGTGGAAGATCTGTCAGCCGATACAGAAACATGAGGAACAGTGCTGCGAAGCCAAGAGAAAAAAGGGGTTCCACAGGCAATTTTGGATCTGTATCCGTACAGAAGATGGGTATTTAACCGTTTATTATCTATCACAGCTGGATACAGATAAATAATTAAGCTTTGTGACACAGAATGCTGGTACAAATGCAACACGACCCACCATGATTGCCACTTTTCATAGCATGTTCACATGAATATATAAAAAAAGTCATATGTGGGTGACGTCAAATCCTTCTTAAGTACCCGACTAAGTTACTACATTCTTATGTGACTGCTTGGTACGGTTCCAACTCATCTTTTATTCTAAACCTTTCCATTTTTTTTTAAAAAAAAGGTTGTCTTGCAAGCAGCTGAAAAACCTGTACAGCCAATGTAGAACAGCACGCCACACTTTTGAGTGAGCACATAGTGCCTGCACTGCAGGAAAGACATGTTACCTAACAACGCTTTCATTCATAAAGGATGGCATCCGCTTCATTTAGTATGTACAGTCAAGACATTTCTGCTGAATACTTTCTCTACTAAAAGCCAAGTGATAAAATGAAGGCAGTACGTTTAAACAGTTCTCGTGACCACGAGATTTCAAGTTATAAGAATACTTAAAAGTCTCGTTCATAGCAAGAACCAACCAATTTGGTGGATCTCAAAGATGCTATTCGAGGGACTGTCAGTAGCATCAGTGCTCCACTTGCATAAAACTTTGTGATAGTGATCATACTGGACATAATTTACTCTAAAATAAATACATAGCATCATGTCACAATGATATGTTCCACTCATTTCAAAAAATGACTCGCAGTAATGTGAAAGCAAGCTCTTTTAGTTACTTTTAGAATCGTTCCCCTCCCCCTCCACTTTAAAAAAGAATCTAATACCCCTCTGATCAAACTCACTCAACCCAAAATTTTTTCCCAGCATTATTTTTATTATGAGATGTAATCTACAGATATAATGGAATGTCCCCCCTTGGAAAACTTCAACAAATTAAAAAAAAAAAAAATGACACAGCTTTTTTTTTTTTGAAATTCATGGTTTCCTTTTTGCTTTAACTAAATGGAAAAGTTTCCCTCAGTTTTTACATTTTCCCACTCTTTTACATAGCTTGACATGTTTCAACGAAATGAAATTCTGTAATCGATTCTCCACTAGCTTCCAGATGTGCCACAGTTGTAAAATTTGCAGTTATTGACTACTGATGACAACAGAATATTTAAATAGTTTTTGAGCTCTTCCTTATCAATTTATATATTTATTTACTAAGAATATATCGATCAGGCCCTCCCACTTTTAAGGCTTTATTTTGGCATCCATATTTTCAATAAAAAATTAAGGAGAAAAATTTAAATTATATCTATAAAAAATTAGAATAGGAAAATTTGTTTTTGAAATTACCAATGCTAACTAGAATATTTATTCCCAGATATTTTGTTTTGTATTAGCTAATTTTCTTCATGACAAAGCATTACATTGCTGTTTAAAATATGTATGTAAATTTAAAGAAAGCCAGCAGATTTGGTGCAGCAGTTCAAGTACAGAGTGACTGCATCTGATTCCCAGATATGGTTTAGGCTTTTGTTTTATTTAAAGTTTTACTCTTTTTGAAAGGTACAAGGAATCTCACAAAAACGCTGAGTATAAAGAAATTAATCTACAATGAATATTAACTCTCAACCTCTTCTAAACACTATGCAAAAATTAAAATATTACTGTAATAAAAATTCCATGCTTCAAATATTTCTATCAGTGTCTAATGTATTGACAATTTTAATTCATGTCCAACACAACAAAAGAATAAAAGCCTGTTTCAAAAAAATTCTTGTATCTTTCTATTATAAAGTATTTTGGTCATTCATTTTGACTCTCTAGTATACAAAGAAAAAATTACTGCAATCATCAAACAATTAGAACTTGAGATTTTGACATATCTCCATGTCTTGAAAAACAATTTTTTGAAGCATGTCCGTTGGTAAACATAACTAAAAAATCCTTAGACGGATGAAATTTCATGTGGGGTCTTTATATCAAATTTGTAGATTTCCATAAAATTTTGAATGAAATCCATTTGGAGGAAATCTTTCAGTCTGGCTGTCCAAGTACAAACAAACATGATAATTAGAAAACAAAGAGCTAGATAGATAAATCTTGGTACACAAATTTAGTATCTAAAACATACATTTTCAAAAAAATTCAAATTTTGAACCAATCTATGGTAAAAGTGTAGAATAGTGTGCCCCTTGCTGCGCCAAGGATGCCAAGTCGCCAACAAAGATGGCGGACAAAATAAACAAACTGTTCCGTGGAATAGTTACGGTTGCCGTTTCCCGCCTTTTTATTTAAAATGTTTAACTAATTATAATTATTTGTTTAATACTGCACCGGGCAGTATATTTTAACTTTAAAAAAACATCCTAGGGCTTCGCTTTCATACGGAGCGGGAATGCAGTAGCTTCGCTAGCAAATTGAACAAATGGACGGTGTGGATTAAGGAATAGTGCATAATAATATTACAAGTAAGAATAAATGATGTTATAGGAACGAATATTATACAGAATTTTTAATATTTAATGTACTTACTTGCTTTATTTAATCTTTTCATAAACACTTCATAACACTCAAAGCATTCTTTCCAAGCCTCCTCAACTCATAAAAAATATTCCAATCCCCCTTCATCCATTCAGAGATTCGAAATAGTGCCTACCATCGCAACTACTAAAAATCCACTCCTGTACGATTGCAGACATAATAATATTTCGCGGGAACCAAATGTTGGAACACCAAAAGAATTACGAGAACTGCGAATAATTCCATGGCAGACTTCTTTGAATACGAAAACGCAGATGATTTGCGAATTCACATAGTGATAATTAAAAGTGTGAAAACAAAAAATTTTTGTAAATATTAACACAAAAAATGAAATAAATGTTATTTTAATTAATATTAATTTTATTCTAAACTTTCTTTGTATAACAAATTTTAAATTAAATAAATAAGCAAAATGTAAATCATCTGAAATCGATATTTTAAATATTAAATGTATTATAAAACAGTTGTAGTTCCTAAACAACTCAACTATTATAAAAAGTAGTAAACAAAACAGAATTAGGGTTACTGTAAGAAAGTTCCGTTGGGTTACCATATTGGCGATAAACTCAGGGGCACACCGTGCTACACTTTAACCCAATCTATCAAAGGGTTGGCTATCGGTCATTACTTTTGCAAATATATAAACGTCACAGTTAAAAAACACAATGATTAAAATAAATGAAAGCTGGTATATTAATTTGTAACTACTATTGTAAGCTCCATGCTTAATTATTTTTAGTTGGCGGTAGGGATATCTGAAATACATATGCATTTTTTTTTATACTTGTTAATAACCATGTCCGAACCACTCGTTCTTATGAATACTATCAGGCAAAATGATTGCATAAAAGTATTGATTAATGTTGTATTCATAAGAACTATCTGAATATAGTTTAACATGAAACAATGATTCATATAATTCATGATTATAATACTTTTAATATTAAAAGGTAATCATATGTAATAAAAAATACTTTGCTTAAGAAAACAATTTTAAAATTGCTAAAAAGCTTATAATCCTATTCATATTATACTTTAATACCTTCCTGATCCTATTTTGAGAATTGCAAATAATTTTATTAAAAAATTGACCTAGAACACAATTCGAAAGTCTAAAAATTAGAAACAAGATAAAAAAGATACATATCATTTATTAAAAGATGCATAGCATTAGTAGAGTAGAGAAGATACTTTTCTACAACTAAAAGTAAAAATTATTCTCTTTCAAAATTATTTTTAAAAAATTACATCCTTTAAGTGAATATTAACATTTACTTAAGCTAACTAATTAAAAATTAAAATTTTGGAAGGACTTTCCAAAATATGCTAACAACAATAAATATAACTGGGTAAAAGTGAAGAATAGTGTGCCCCTTGCTGCACCAAGGATGCCAAGTTGCCAATAAAGATGACGGACAAAATAAACACTTTTATGAAACAGTTATGGTTACCACATTATGCATTAAAATTATGATCTTAACTGATAATTATTGGAATTTTGATTTTAATTTGAGATTTATTTAATCTGTAACTGAGATTTTTAGTTTTAATCTTTGGGCTCACTATCAATGATTATCTTAACAATTTTGTAGAAGTTTTTCAAATTAGCTGTGCCAGTCTGCTGAGTAAAGAGCAAAATTTAGAGTATGTGATGTTTGTCAGCATTTGAAGAAGGTACCAAGCAGAATTTTTTAACTTAAAAAAAGAAAAATTCCCACGGCTTCACTCCTGACGAGAATGGGAATTTAGTAGCTTCACTAGCACATTGAACATAAGGACTGTGTGGACAACAGGAACAGTACATAAAACAAATATCCTTTCCTAACTTCATTAACTCTTTAAAAATATACATATTCCACTCATCCTTCATCCATTCTGCAGATTCAAAATACATTTACCCGACATTCATTCTTGCACAATTGCCTACATAACAAATTACTGATGGAACAAACATTACAGCAGCAAAAGAATAAGAGAACTATAAAGGATTCAATTGCAGCTGTCCTTAAATGCGAGACTGCAGACAATTTCATAAATTCCGATTTCAGACGATTTTTCAAGGCGCATACTATTAATTGAAAATAAAAATTTCCAATTCGTATTCACATTTAAAAAAATGAATTTATTATTAATTGTAATAAAAAACTTTCAAGTATAATAAAGAACAAAATTAAAATCCTTAATCAATATATTTATTATTTTTAATTTATCATTTTCCATAAAATAGTTATAGTTCATGTACAACTCAACTATTGTAAAAAGTATTAAACAAAACAGAATTAGGGCTGGTAGAAGAATGTTCCGTTGGGTTGCCGTATTGTTGAGAAACTCAGGGGGCACCCTATGCTTCACTTCAAGCTATAATTGTTATAGCACAAATATAAAACAACAAGAACAAAAGTCTATGTCTGTTGATACTCTAAAAGAATTATCAATTTGAAATGTTTTTTTAAACACCATTTTAATATGGGGGGAACTATAATATTAATTTATGTACTGCAGAACATATAGTTTTATAATCTTGTTGGATTTACTATTTACTTATTTTTGATGGCAGCAGAGTAGAAGCATTTAGAACAATGTTAGGGAGATTGAAAGAGAATGTATCTTAATCAGAACAAATTTTAGAAGTTTTCTTATGAAAGTTTTAATTAAGATTAAGCAAAATATTGATTATTTTGTAATTTTATAAAAGAAACAGAATTTCTTATAACAAAAAAACTTCATGCAATGTAAAATACAGAAAGTCATCTTGCCAACAACATTAATTTTATACTATGAAACTTTTACATTAATTTCTTTAGTAAAATGTTAGCCATGTTTTAAATTATAAGGAATTATTCTTTCAAGGTACTGAATTACAATATCATAAATAAAATGCAATACATACTCGGAAATTTTATAAAATGTAAATTATTACATAAATACTACCAAAATGAATGTTTTCCAAATCGAACATAATAACCTTATAAACAGACTACTCATTAAACCAGAAATCTGTGAATTATAAAATATTTTATGTTAAGATAAATATTTCAAATGCTATTTAGTTGAAAATAAATATTTTTTCAAACTGTTTTCATGAAGCAACTGTTATGTCAAAATTAATTTATTAATCAGCAAACTGTGTTAATTGAGTTGATACACTTGTTAATACTTTCTCCCAATAATTTCAATTAGATTTGATTTTCCTTATTAATTCTAATACTAATTATATTTGACTTTCTCCTTCAATCTGTTTTATGTCTATCAGAAATAAATTAAAATAGCTTTAATTCCAAATTATAAGTATAAAATACAATAATAGTTATTTGAAAGAACTTTTATCACTTCAGTTGAATAATATCTAATAAACATATGGATGAACTAACCAAATGGCAGCTATTAAATCTATAAATATAAAACAAGAATATTCAATAACAATAAGAATTAATTCTAAGAAAGAAAAATACAGTTTTGAGCCTTCTAATATGACAGGAAAGTATGAAGTACAATGATCTTCATGCCTTTTAGTCTAGATCAAAAGGTTTTAGAAGCCATAAAAAATAGATATCTTACAAAGCCTAAGCCAAACTAAGTTAATTTTTAGATGATATACAAGGAATAATCTCAAAATTTAATTACTGAGGAAAAATAATTGAGTAGAAATAAGATAGCCCAGGAACAGATTGCATACTTCCATCAAATTAGATTCAGGATCAACAGTTCTTTTTAATCCTATTCTATCTAAGCATCTGACAAAAATAGCTACTTTAAGGGCTTGTATATAAAACAGAAATTAATTAGTTTAATATTTGAAACATTCATGGAAAGGCTGAATTTATAGCTAGCAACTAATTCATTAAATAGTCAAAACATAATCAGTAACTTAAATATCAAATGATTATAAAAAATGCATTTCATATTTATGACTATGATTAAATAACCAGTCTAGATGTGTTTTGATAAGTAGAGATAATCATATTTGCTTATACGTAAATAAATTTCCCCCATTTCGATAAATAATAATGAAATTTCAGGTAACAACAATATTTATTAAAGCAATGTTAATTCAAAGGTACTGCAAAACTAAGCAGTTAATCTACTAAAAATAATAAATATATTAATAGCAATTATCTAACCCAAGGATTAAGAAAAACACTGCAACAAGTTTCCAAAGAATATTGAGCATCAATCCTTAAATAATATTTTTTATATCATGAATGCTAATAAAAGAAAAAAGTGTAACTTTGTAATGATAAGTAACTTAGAATCATTTTTAGAAAATAATATATCCAGCAACAAATTAACATCCCGAGGAGAACTTAAATACCCCAAACTAACATTTATCAAGACAAGCCATAAAATGCAATATTACAAATATTAAAATCGCATTTGATTTTTTTTTTCAAAAAATTATATGAATGTTAACATTGCAGAAAGTTCAGCATCTATTGTCAGTAAATATTAAATTTGCATCTTGAATTGTAAGTTTTCAGGCCTTTCAAATACAAGCTAAGGCCTTTAAACTTAAATTTAAAAGCAAACATTTAAAAAAAAAAAAGGCCTACAAGTTTTCTTTATGATTATGTTATATATCATAAGTGCTTTAGTTTTTAAGTATTTCTTAAGTTTTTCTTTTTTATTGAGTCGAAAATCCAAAGTTCGATTTGAGAAGCTAATCGATAAAAATATAACTTAAAATAAAAATAAATTTCAAATCAAGATGTTATAAGTGAAGCTGAAATATACAGGAATTAAGGTCAATCTTAGAGTAATATTTATAACTTTTCAGCATCTACTTTAAGCTTCCAAAATGACTGACCATCTATTTTTTCTGTTTCAAATAAATGACTTTTTTTTCTGAGACCACTGGTTCCTTCCATATAACTGTCTATAAATAAATAGCCCCATTCAAACCCTAATTGCAGTTTAAGTGTGTAAATAAAAAATTAATAATAAATAAGTTTTTCAATAAAAATTAAACACTGATGTGCTGTGTTCAAAAAAATTCGGGGAGTTCACAAGCAAGAGAAAAGATCAAGCTGAAAATACAACGCATTCTATTTATCCCTATGTTCCCGAACATGCTCGTTCGTAACAGTTAATGTTAAAATGAAACGCATTTGAAATTAGTATTTTATATGTAACAATCAAAAAAGAAAAGAATATTATATGATCAAGAATTTCTCATTATTTTAGTTGAACTAAATTGCTTCATATCTAATTAGGACATGTAAACATGCCCAACATCAATCATCATCCAATTCACAATGGCGGATCGCCGCCATTTTGAAATAGTAGCCATTTTTAAAAGATAGAAGATGGCGGCGCCCGTAAAAACATTATTTGTCAACAAACGGTAACACGTTAACTTCATGTGGTCTGATAAACTGTTTTAATACATTCAATTACATACTAATTAAATTTTAAAAAAACACTGTATCATAACAACAATTTTCTGCAACCGTATAAGGTACTAAAGGGGTAATAAAAAGAAAGCTTTTTTTTTTTAAATAAAAATTTTTAGCACGTACCTTCATCTGTTTCGGACGCCCACATAGTTACAGAAAATTCACCTTCTAAAGTTTTTATCTGTACTTGCTTCTGTTCCCATCTCCGTGAGCTTCGTTCTATTTCATACGTGAGTTCGTTTTCTATTTTGGCTTTTGCTAATTTCTTCTTTTTGCCGCGTTTGGATGTGCCAGGATCCGTTTCTAAAAGCTCTTCTTGCGGAGGCACAGATATACTACTATAAGCAGAATACACATCTGAATCATCAACGTCAACAACTATTTCTTCCTGGGCATGTAAAATTAAGTCATCACTATCAGGTTCACGTAATGATTGTAGAGATATGATAGGATGTCCATCAACATTTTCAACACTGGGGTCTACAGATCCAACTGGTAGTTCCACAGGAATATCTGCTAATTCTACTACCTCGTTTATTTCAGCTTGTAATTGAACTTCTGCAAGACCTTCCGCAGATGTCATATGGTTTACTAAGATAGCTGACATTTCAGTATAAATAACATCAAGTACCACAGTGCTTAGTTTAGGAGAAAAATAAGACTAGACTACGTCACGTGACCACTCTGAAGTCAATGAAGTGAGAGTCGAAGATCATAGTAACCCGCGTCTATCTTGTCACACAAAGAAAGCGATACACGGGAACGAGTTTCGCAACTGAGTATTTCCGTAAGAGGGCACTATTTCTCAAATATGGCATTTTTTACAAAAATTTTGAATTTTCAAAAGATTTATAAATATTGTTTAATCTATTAAACAATTTATAAAACTCAATTATAGTCCAAGAAAATAACATAAATGTCAAATAAAGCATAATTTTATTGAACATTTGATTTCTTGTCATACTAGAGCTACCCTATGTTTGATAAATATAAAGAAAAGAAATCTTTGTGGGATGAGCAACGATAATGATTTGTGAGTATCGAAAATGACAGCTTCTGTCTTTTTTGAATATTTTAAGAGAAGGAAATTTATCATTTTATTTTTAAAAGTTGCTTCTTCCTGTTGCTGAAAAGATGCTTACTATATGTTAAATGAGTGGAAAGAGGTAACATGCATTCATTATTTCATAATACATGAATTGGAAAAAAAAATTACTAACAC
>JAPMOQ010047785.1:1056297-1093611 GCA_026543055.1 Argiope trifasciata | reverse complement strand
TCTTCCTGCTTCTTTTTGTGATATTCAGTTCGATATGCTCTTTCGAATGGAAAGTTCCAATTTCATAAATTGCAAATGCTACGTAAAGGCCTTATCACACGGCGAAATATCGACGGTACTTTCCGTCAGCAAATGACAATGAAAGTGACGTTACTTGTGTGACGTCACTTCAAAGATTCACATGATTGGTTGAATTTCGTTTGAAGACGATATTTTCGTCACTCTCGACAGCATTTTCTAACTGGTCAGAAAAAGCTGTCGATTATGAAGCTTGCTCATTTGTTTCTTTCTTTAATATCGTGTGATAACATGAGGTTTTTTTGGTTTGAGGTTTTTGAAGTCTCAAAATGAGACGGCAACAAATTATTGAATCCTCAAAATTCATAGCCAATAAATTGGTGATTTATCGCTTTTATCAGAAAGAACATTATGTTTTTTGGGTTAGGAGGGTTTGAACCTCAGAATCGCGTAGGCAATGATTAAAGCCTAAATGGCAATTTTCATTTTCAAATTTTTCTTGGCTGGTTAAGAAGTTTTGAGCTCTCGTCAATCTCGAAAAAAAATGTTATCCATAGTAATTTTATGGATTTGTAAAAGACACAACATGTAGTCATGTACTACGCATGCGCAGATGGTTTTTTTTTATATCTCGCAAACTACATATGCTAGAGACATGGAGTTCCACTATAGCAATCCTGCTGGGCTATAGAAGACGCCCGCCTTGGAGTCATCTACTACGCATGAACAGATGGTTTTTGTTATATCTCATAAACTCTATAATCTAGAGGGATGGGACTTTCACCATAGCAATTCTACCGGGTTATAGAAGATCCCCCCGCAAGGAGTCATCTACTACACATGCGAAAAAGTTTTTGTTATATCTCGTAAACTTTATATGCTAGAAACAAAGGGTTTCACCATGGCAATCCTGCTGGGTTATAGAAGACCCCTCCCCTTGGAGTCATCTACTACACATGCGCAAATGGTTTTTATTATATCTCGTAAATTAAACAGCCTAGAGATATGGGATTTTCACTATAGCAATTCTACCAGGCGATAGGAGACCCCTTCCATGGAGTCATCTACCATGATGGTTTTTGTTATTATCAGGTGAGAACGTAATGTTGTTTTTGTTTAAAGTTTTTGAAGCTTCAAAATATGCAGGGAACAAATTGTTGAAGTCTCAAAATTCGTTGGCAACAAATTGGTGATTTGTCGCTTTTGTCATAGGGAAAAATGACGTTGTTTTGGTAAGGAGGGGATGAAGCTCGAAATCGCGTAAGCAATAAATAAAGCGTAAATGACAATTTTCATTTTCAAATTTTTCTTGGCTGTAAAAGGTTCTGGAGCTATCGTCAATCTCGAAATTTTTTTTCAACATAGTAATCCTATGGATTTAAAGAAGACCTCCTACCCCCACGGAGTCATCTACTGAGCATGTGCAAATGGATTTCGTTATACCTCGTAAACTATATGAGCTAGAGAGGAGGGATTCTCATCAGAGTAATCCTACGGGACTATAGTAGCAATTTAACAACTTGACATTTGCGATAGCAGATTTGAATTTTTTTAAATATTTTTTTCTTTTATTGCTTTTCTGTTATATTCTTTCTTTTTTTGCTGCGATTACCGCCATGAATGCATATGTATATGTATTGTCGATGAAAATTTTTATTTAAAATTTTCAAAAAAGAGCAACTGATGTTTTAGTTACTTTCTAGAAAAAAACCCCACATCATTTGGATGTTAACTGATCGAATTAAAAATTTAACGAAGGACTAAAATTTTAGTGTTAAAATTATATATCAAATTTCACACATTTGGCTTGCTCCATTTCTCAGTTATCGCGTTTGAACAAACAAGATTGGATAAATTAACTTGCTTTGAACATTTTGAAATAAACGATCCAAAATTAGATGCAAAATTCAAAGTCTTATGATAAATCTTATTGACCTTAAGCTAAATTTAATTCCTTTAATCCCTTTTAAAAATATTTTAAAGCTTTTTTTCAAGTGAACATGATCGTATAGAGAAATATAATGACTTTCATTATCCCCACTCCCCTAAAATTCGAAACCTTGCTATATTTTTTAAGTAAAATCTTATACGAAAGTCAGTAGAAGGGTATAATTTCAATAATATTTTTTTTCTTTCTTTAGTTTTAGGGATATACTTGTTTAACTTCAAAGCATTCGCAAATTCATAAACGCAAAAAAATTTCACAGAATAAAATTATTCCACAATTGCAATGCTTTATCGTATAATTTGCATTTGATAAAATAAAAAAAAGCTTCTAATGAATATCATAATTATGTTATTAATTGTTTTATAGCGTAAATATCACCCGTGAGTAGTTATTTCAATCACATGATACCATTACAATTTTGCTTCCTGAAACTAACTTTTACTTTTATAATTTAAAATTCTAAACTTATTTTATTGATTCAATTAAAATGTTGTTTAAATTAGCCAAAGGCATAATATCTTTATTATGAACGAAAAGTACTTTTCAGTGCAATGAATTTCCTATGAGGTTAACAATTTCTTCAGTCTGAAAATAAATTTTCATCCTTTACATAAAATCTGATAAATTCCTTGGCTTAAAATGATATTTAGCAAAACAGCTTTTTTTAATGATGTAAAATTTTGCATAGGAAGGAATGAAGGTATATTCTCCGGCGTATGCACCAGAAACGCAGTTCTTAGCTTGTGCCAAAAAAAAAATATTTTTTTTACTATTCCTTACATTTTAGCTTTTTGCATACGTAGTTGTTTTTCACTTTTTGCTTCCCATTCAGTGTCGGGGATTTTTCTTTTAATTCTTAACATTTGACTGTATATTTAAAAAAAAGTAGTTCACAGACTGAAGCATTTTAAGATGGAAAGTTATCTTTTTAAGAAGACTCTTTCCCATTCTATTAAAACAATAGAATGAAAAAGAGTCTTTTTAAGGCCTTATCACACGGCAAAATATCTTCGGCACTTTCCGCCAGCAAACGACAAGGAAAGTGACGTCACTTGTGTGACGTCACTTCAAAGTTTCACATGATTGGTTGAATTTCGTTTGCGGACAATATTTCCGATCACATTTTCGAACTTGTTCGAAAAAGTTGCGATTATGAAACTTGCTTGACCGGTTTTTGAGGTTAGAAACGGAAAAGTGCTGGTGAAATTTCACAGTGTGATAAGGCCTTTAAAAAGATCTTAATCTCCATCTTAAAAATGTTTCAGTCAACATGAGCAGTTTTTTTAAAAAAATACATAGCCAAATGTTAATAAGAAAAATCCACGATATTTGGCCGTATGTTTAAAAAAAAGTAGCTCATATGGACTGAAACATTTTAAGATGGAAATTGGCCGTACAGGCAATTTTGTGTGTATCATTTTCATTTCAGCTAGAAGTCAGGCTTCTGTCTTCGGGTGCTTAGGGGTCTTTACCCTCTGAAGCAACTGTATCCCCTTTCCATATTATCACAGACATGACATCATCACCATCGTTATTTTAATTTTAAAAAATGCCCTGTTTTTCATGAATGTAGCAAGTATAATAGAAATTTCTATACATATTGCAAGGAAATATATATGAAATATATTAGGAATTTATTACTCTTCGCAAAATTTACATCGGAAGTTGGAAGCTAAATGTTTTAGAAAGTTGCAAGAAATTTTAAAAATAAAATTTAAATAAATAAATTTAAGTATAAAATAAAATGCGACATTTTTAAAAACAGGAAAAAATTCTAAATTCTGAATTGTAATACAAAGATTAACTTCAAAAATTACTTCATCTGAATTGCAGTTTTTTTCGCATATTCTGTGATCATTTAATTTTAAAATTTTCGTCAATAATTAAAGAAAAGTTTCGCTGGTTTTCTTCCCCCAATAAGTGTTTTATTATTAAATGTTAATGCTTCTAGTTTTCTAGATTCGATAATAACTTTTTAAAATACTTATTTTGATTTAACTTCTTTAACTTCCCGATTTTGAACGAAGAAAAAAAAAATGCAACTGACGATTAAATAGTATATTTCTTTTACTTTTTTGTTTCTATTTGATTTTTTGTTTAATTTAAAGATATTATAAGAAAGAACTTAAATATTGCTCTGTAAAGATTTCTTTGCCTCTGAATTTTAAGTTCAGATATTATGATTGGATCAGTAAAACAGACAAGGACTTTTAAAGAATTTAAAATGTTTTAATTTGGCCTTTATTATCTTAATGGAAATGAAAGCCATGTGTGCAGGAGCATTCCACATTTTCTCCCACACAATGAGGCCGAAATCAAATCAACTTTGTACTTTTATTATTTAAGAAAAGAGGAAGAATACTGTCAGTATTTCGAAGAACAAAAGTTAATTAAATGTTCAATCAATTCAAAACTAATCAAAACGTTGCCATTTTCAGCAATAATTTCGGAGAAAATTATTCCGTTAGAAATATTTTTACACCATCTTGAAATTAAAAATTTTATCTTTTCAGAGATACAAATTTCATTCCAATTTAATATTTTCTTCAAAATTTTCAAAATAAAAGAGCAATTGAAACGATGCAAACGAGTTTGAAATAAATAAATTCATAAATGTTTCGTTGCTAGACAACAGTGAGACTGAACTATTCTACATTTAGTTTTTGATATCTATGATTTATTTAAACATATTTTTTTTAATAATACTCTTTTTGAATTTCTGTACAGTTCAAGTATATTATTTTGATGAATGTTTCAAAATAAATTTAATACATGATTTATAGCAATATTTTTTGCTGCTGAAGAATACGAATACAAATGTTGTCAGAATTCAGTAGAATATTGAAATATTACTAAAAGTTTAAAATAGGCGATCAACAATTTGTATCAGGATTGTTGAACAAATTATTACGGATTTAATTTTACTTTTCTTGCGGGGAAAATTTCACCACTAAATTAACTGTCTGAAAATGTTAATTAAACCTTTCCTGTACTTCAGTATTTGTGGTAGAAATTTTAAGCGCTTCCATACAACAAATTAATAACTTATCGAGAAAATTAGTTTTAGGTGGTTTTCAAAAATCATCTGATTCAATAGGCATTTTCCTTTTTAATTAAAAACGTTTTAGGCGATAAAAGAATTTTTTATTTTTATTTTACACAAGAGTAGATTTACATTAAAAAAACAGAAACATTACATTAAACAAGCAATATAATTTTTTTTAAAGTCAATTCCTTCTTAGGTCAGCAAAGAAAATTTTATTTTAGTTACTTTTTATAAAATAATTACAATTAAAATAAATATGTATATGTATATGACAGAATCACAATATTAAGTAGCAAAATAGAAAGCGAATTTCCTAGCAATTTTCCATTTCCCTTTCCATATATGGTGTTAGACAATTGTTTTTTGTTTGTTACTATTTATTCACTTTCTATTTTTTTTCTCTTTTTCTAATTTATGAAGCTAATGGTGTCTATAATTTCTCATCGCAACAACTGAATTCGCATTCTTCACCTTCGTGTGAAAAATACTGAAATCCTTGCATTTTACCGATTGAGCTACTGCCTGTTAATTTTCAATTTTCATGACAAACTGCTAAAACTCTATTTAAAGTATTAAGATTAATTAAATTATCGAATTAATATTTGAAAAAACATTATTAACATCAAGTGTCATCCATGTTAATTTTAAAAAGCGTATTTGAATTTGAGTGGATGAATAAAAACTGAACGATGAATGAAAAGTATTAGAAGATGATTAGCAATTTACATTAAGAACAGTTATTGATTTGTTTTATTTTTTCATGCTTTCCATATCTGAGGAATTAACTAATTGACTCAAAATGTTAATTAACTCCATTTTTTATATTTCAGTACTGTGAACAAAATGTGAAGAAAAAATATAATAGCTAATGGAGGTAATACTCGGTTTTTACAATTTATCTGATCCAATCGATATTTTTGTCTTAATTAAAAAATGTTACAGACAGTGAAAGGATTTCAAGCACGTAAGATTTTACATAAACGTAGTTTTTGCATTAACAAGAATTAGTCATGAAGACAGCAATTGTATGTATTCGACAATATATTTTGTGAATTTCATGTTTTCTTTCCGATTTTTATTTTCTGAAATATTATTCGAGACTGTATATTTACATATTTTCCAGCTAGAATACAAAAATATGTAAAAATTTGAACAAATATTAAATGCATCACGAACAATAATACAAAAAAATAAGAATTTCGTTAGAACATTAAAGTTACCGATAAAAGGAAATATTAAAGTTGAAGACATTTTTCATTTTTATTTTTCAGTCCGAATATTATCGTTATTAAAAAAATAATGAAATGTACAAAATGGTGAAATTCGGACCTTAAAGTACATCATTGTTTCAGAAAGCAGATTTCAGGAAATCAAATTATATATTTACTTGATTCTACAAAGAATCTGTAAAAGATTTAAATCTATAATTAAATTATTATTAACATGAAGAAAAATAGCAAATGTCATATTGTTTTAGATTAGAAATTCGGCTGCATAAATAAAATAGAAATAGTAGAGTTTATCCATTTTTTACGAACCTTAAGCTGACAGAAAATGAATAAAATGCACAGTAAAACTAACAGATCAACGTACAGCTTCTAAAATAGTATGAATTACATATCTATCAAAATTTGAAGCTAAAAATATTTTGCTGAAGTAACTGTTCATATTGAGTTACATAAAATATTTAATCAAACATTTTAGAGGTCATTAATTCCGATGAACCAGCTGGTCGCCAAAGGTGGCTAGTATGCAGCAAAGAATTAACTCCATAATATTTTATTGTACAAGAATTTTTGTTAAAAAAAGCTAGTTTCTGAATTTTTTTCAAAGTTTTTAATTGCGTTATTTGTACCTGTTGTTATATGGATTGTAATTCATTTGCTTTTAAATCATGAATTATTTGCATCTAGATACAAATTTCCTTAATGAATCGGAAATCCATAAAATGGTAGTCGTTTCCTAATTGCATAAACTGTGTTTGATCTATAGAGCACCACTGATTATCGTAATTACTTGTCACCAATTAATTATTGTTTAGATACTATATCTTACCGAATTATCATTCTTAAAAGTAACTATAACATCAAATAATTTTGGCTCTTAGGCAAACAAATAACAACAATTATGAAAACTTATGATAAATAGAGGCTAATCAACATAGCATTTGAATGCAGCTGCAGTTACCATATAGTTACAATCGCCATCTAGACTTTGAGTCTGATATCAGTTTTTGACCGATTATCTTACTAAATAAAACAAACTAAATAAATATTTTTTGAAAAATGAAGAAATGCTGTTTCAAAAGTAAAACAGGGGATGCTGTTTGGATAAAAGAAACAAGAAACGTGGTTAAATTAGAACACAGATGTCTCGATATAAACGAAAAGCTTCTCTTTTTATAAAAATTTAACAACCTTTTCCAGCTATTTTAAGTTAGAGAAATTCACAGACTAGGCTTAGGTTTATTGAATTCGGGCTAAGCTTTCAATCTTTCATCTTGTTTCAAATTGAGAACGAAAATGAAATGTTTTATCAAATAAATTTTGATTAAATTATTTTCGAATATGTGAGTGCAGTATGTAAATTAATTTCGAATATATTAGTATTTTCGAATATCTTATTATTTTCAATTATTATATTCAATACAATTTTTATGACTTGCGTTTCTTATTTTCAAGTATTTAAGTGTTTAAACAAAGAAATTACTTATATGTTATTTTAGGCATATATTTTTGTGCTTAAAAACTAGCGATACAATAATGTTATAAACACCAGGTAGTCCCAAAGTCTGGAACGACTTTAAAAATTAATAATTCAAAAACTAACAAAGAAAAGAAGATGCATCAAATAAATGGTAAAGAAACCGGATTTCGTATGACTCTATAAAAATGTTCTGTTCTCCATTACCAGATGGCGCTGTAGGGTCACTGATATGGGATTACGCAATCAACACAAGTAGTATAAAAGGAGCTTATTCATCATGAATAAAGCGATCTTAGTTAAACTCTTACAAAAATGCAGAAAGTTCCTATTTGGCATTGCGAGCATACCGTAGCATGTAAGGTATGCGAGTTGGTAAATGACCAATGGCATGCTCTGCACTGACCAAAACGATGTAGAAATTTCATGTCCGCTAAGTGGTCGACCTAAAGTACCTGGTACTGTTGTCCCAACAGTTGAACAGAGTGTACAATCGATGTCAGCTGTTTCTGCACACCTGGAATGCAGCGCTCTAGAAGTTTTGAATTAAAATGGAACACCAGCACGACTGACTTCACACTGTACTTTGGATAGATAAAGAGCATTTCACACTGTCTGGCAGTGTTAACACACATAATTGTTGCGTGTGGAGCGTAGAAAACCCACATATTTATTGAAGAACCCCTGCATCAGCCAAGAGTGACCATCTGGTGTGATTTCATCTCTGATTTTTTAATAATCCCCTTTTTTTTCGATGAAGTCACTGAGACTAGTTTAAAAATAATTTCTGTCACTGGTGAGTGATATGCAGCACAAGATTATTCCAGAATTGCAAACGCTTCAGGCACTACAGATAGTCACCTTTATGCAAGATGGAGCAGCACCGCAAGTCTTTGTGCCCGTGCAACGACTGCTACATTCAAAATTTGGGGAGGATCGCCTTATCAGTCGATATTTTCAAAACGTACAGCCTCCAAGATCTCCCTATCGGACACCTTGTGACACCACGGGCTTATCCAGGGTCTAGCCACAAACCATGACAAACCACAAACATTGGACAATTCGAAAGATGCCATCTTCCAACATGTATCTGTAATACTGAAGGAAATATTATTGAATGCTGTTAACTGTATTGCTCCTCGTCTGGCAGCTGTGCTGTTGAATGACGGACATGACATAGAACAGTTATAAAATTCAGCGATTTGTTATTTGAGTAAGCAATCTGTTTGTACAATAAAAATTTCTAATATCATAGTCTCCTTGCATAATCCAATATCAGTGACACCATCAGTTAGTGAAAATTAGAACGATTTTTTTTTATTGCGTCTTATAAAATTCGGTTTCTTGACCTTAGGCAAACCACACCTTTTTATCTTTATTCGTTTTTGAATTATTAATTTTTAAAGTTGTTCCAGACTTTTGCATTATACCGTATTTCAAGTATAAGAAATCTGAACAGCTTAGTGTTTATTATTGACACTATATCTTATTTTGGAAATTGGGAAGAATATTAACTTAGTAGTAGTAGATGAGCTTTGTAATACAAAACTGTTTACTAAAGTAATTTTCTTACATAAATAGAAAATTATTTTAAATATATCAATTATGCATTTATTTTTTATACGACTTATAATATTTATTAAAGGAAATAATCTTGAAGGTGTAACGGACTGAACTCTTGTGTGGCTTGTTAGAACGAAAATATGTCTAATAATGGGATTGTTCTGGAATTAAATACAAATTTTAGAACGTAGGCCAAACCGGCTAAGAGAGTCAGGAAAGTCAAATGAGGAAAATAAATCTCATTAAATTTATTCTAGAATTTGCAATGCTTTATATCCTTATAGCTATATTAAATTTGTCAAAACATTTTATTGTTGTAAAACGCCTACTTAGGTTTGAATCAGCTATCAAATTATTATATGATATTTTGTTATATATTATAAAATACCATCAACAATATAAAACTCTAGTGAGTCCTGCTGTTACTCTAAAATTTCTTTTTCCTTGCTAGGTACTTTCCATGGTAAAGGTTGTACCATGGCCGATGATGACCCTTAAGACTCAATCAGTTTCCTCCAATGTTGCTGTTGCGGTAGTCTGGTCATTCAGAATTTTAAGTGTCCCTTCGGGTGTGTTGGTGTAGAGGGTTTAAAGATATCTTTGCTATGTGTGATTTTTGACATACGACGTTTTGATTTAACAGTGACGTTGTTGACGGGGATTTTTCAGATCATGTATTGCTTGAATCTATCTCCAGTGGATTTAATTGAACTTATCGTGGTTGATATAAGAAGGTGGTACATGCCGAGATCGTCAAAACATTCTCCAATCATAAATTTCAAAAAGATTTTGGAATTTAAAACATATTAGATGAAGTGATTTTATTTGGATGTTTAATTTATTATAAAAATTTTCTGTTTGACAATAAACCTTCTTGTTAGAGAAATAAATACAGCCTTTTCGGCCTTAAGCTTTAGACAAAGAGTGAAAAAAAACAACCCTTGAAAATATTAGGGCTACTTGAAGACTTGTACTATCGCTATTGGAGGTGTTAAAATCTTTACAAAATGCTTTACAGAACCGACCATAATACTTGAAAGCATTCCACAATCATTTAATGCCAAACAAAAGTATTTAATAATGAAACACGATTGTATATTTCTTGTTTGATAAATTAAAAATATGTCATGATAATCATGAAGTAACATTATTTTAACCCTTTAAAATACAATTTTTTTCTTATCATGGTATATAAAAAATTAAGAACTGAGATTAGCTTAAAAAAGTGATTTTCTTATTAGATAAATTTAACTTGACTGATTAATTAATTTGGTTAATTAATAACTAAGAAGTAAATCAAGACACACCATTTTGTGTGAGATAAGGAAATGAAGCACCCAAGTTTCTGTCTTACCTAAAAATTTATCAGAGTTTATGCAAACCAACATAACTTCCTATAAAGATTGATGAATTTGGTGGGAAGAATAATCCCCATGACCCTAGAAAGGTTTAATCATTTGACCAGGAAATTTTCTCTCTTAGCTATAAATTCTATTTATATGCTCATTCCAATACGAATGAAATATAACCAAGACATGTATAGTAAACATTATTATAATTGTGAATTTTCTGATGAACATCACTTTTTATAAGTGTCTATTAATATTACAATATTCAGTTAACTACACTTTTTGATTCATAAATCTCTATAAAGTGTATGAAATTTATTTATCACACAATAAATACCCAATTATTTTGAAATGATTAACTTTAAATATAACTACGGCTCATATTTTTTTGTCTTTATATACTTTTGTCTTTACGAAGGCTTTATGATATGTGAATTTTTTTTTCTTAAACATGCTTCGTTGTTATAATTGGGTTAAAATGCGACTGAAAAGGAAGTTCTGACTTATTTATTAATTACTTTTTGAAAATGAATACGATATTGAGTGCTTACAATAATGTTATTTTGAACCCTGTGCATTCATTTATTTATAAATGCTTTATTTGCTTACATAAAATCTATTAATATTTATGAGTGTTTGTGAAAATCTATATGATATATCTCATTTCATTTTGTTAAAAATAACTTTTTTCATATTTTTGAATTTGTTGTTGCTTTTCAAAGTCAGTATGACTGCAAATTGTTGAACATACACAAGACTTTACAAAATATTTCCGTTCAGACTTCTATCTACGTTTTCATGTGAATTATATTTGCATTGAAACATTTTCATGTGAATTATATTTTGAAGTGTTTCTGTATATCTACCAGTAAATATAAGTATTTTTAAATCATGTAATCTTCGCAAATAAGTTAGTTTTAACATATGAATTCAAACTTTGGTAGCTGTCTGCTTATTCGTCAACAAAATTGAAAAGGGTGAGAAATCAGGCATAGAAACGTAGCAGAAAATATTGTGGAGTAAAAGAAATCGGAACGATGATTTACGATAAATCTTACAATAATATTCTAAATATCATAAAATTAATGAATTTTCCGTTAGAAAGAGGGTGTTTTGAGTCTCTAGTACTATTTTTTTAATTTTTAAGTTTCAGAAACTTTTACTATTTAGTCTTATTGCTTTTTTTTTTCAAATAGTTGTCAGGGTATTTTCCTCTTATTACTTGTAAAAAATCATTGGCCCAAGGAATTATGATATGGGTTTGGAGAAGAACGTTATGGTTTTTCGTTTACATCTAATTATCAGTTAAAAAAATTGACAGATTGAATGAGGGTTCTAATAGAACTAGCTGATATTCAAGCATTCTGTAAAAATTAAGGCTTTCTAGGGCTCCGAAATATGTGACTTTCCACGTGAAAACTTGAGAAGGATGCATCCTATCCTAAGTAATTATTAGCTTTAATAGTGCTTATTAAGTGCTGTTTGTAAATATGAATCAGTTAATAAGTAATAGAAGAGTAACTACAGGTGGGCAGGATTGTCAAAATTTCAGGAACCAAGATCTTAACCTCCTACCCCCCCCCCCAACAAGATATGTTGCATAAGTAAGTAGATATTTTTAATGGCCTACATTTCAGTAATTATTTAATCACATCACTAATTAGT
The DNA here is from genome assembly GCA_026543055.1 of Argiope trifasciata. Classification (NCBI taxonomy): domain Eukaryota; kingdom Metazoa; phylum Arthropoda; class Arachnida; order Araneae; family Araneidae; genus Argiope; species Argiope trifasciata. The sequence continues at coordinate 1,081,319 of JAPMOQ010047785.1, read as the reverse complement.
AGTATATATGTATTGCTTGCCATTGATAATTAGAAAATAAAGAACTATCTTTTTTTACTGTTCAAGAATATTTATAGAGCAAAATTTTTTATAATTTCTTTTGATTTTAATCTTGTTTCAAATAGAATCTATTGTTTTAATTTCGAGATTGCAGGAATGTGACTGCTTGCTTTGATGTTTTTTAAGCTTAATGGGGAAATTTAATAACACTGCCGAAAACTGATGTATTTTTTATCGTATTTAAACCAGAAACTCGATACCTAAGTTAGGACGAATTCTTTTATCATGATAAAGTAACTGCAACAGGAAACAATTGGAGAATTTATTGCAAATTATAATGCTCTTAATAATCAAAGCCTCATGCTTTGCATGTTTATTTAATCACATGATTCACTATGAAAATTCTTTTAAATTATAGAGTAAAATATAAAGTTAATTTGAGATGTAATATCAGAATTAAATTGCAGTTTAATTTCTGATTTTGCACATCTACATCTGCAGTGAACTGCTTTTAATAATATCGTCTTTTCTCAAATATACTTTAAATTTTGTTGAATATAATCCCAAAATTATTACCAACTGCTCATAATCGTATTTTGTCTTATCTTCGTTTTCTGTTTATATATTTTTATATTAAAATTGGATATACAATATGTCCATGTTAATCGTAACCAATAGCTAATTTCCAAAATCTTTACAGATAAGCGCTTAGTAAAATGCTTTGGGTGACTTAAAAAATTATTTTTTATTTTGTTTACGTTATTGAAAATATAACAAATTCTGAATATTTAAGCTGTTCTCTTGAGTATCAATCATACTTAGTAAAATATTCTTGGTAAGGTAAGTGGAATACTACTACTCTTCTGGTATTAAAGCTGAATGAGTTATAAAATATCAATATCACTTTTTAAAACAATTTTAGGCAATTTCAATGACTGGTTAGAAGAAGATTTACAAATTGAAAAAGTGACGCTTGCTTGATGTGGATGCTGAAAATGCTAAAATAATGATATACTAAATTTTATAAAATGCTCAGTCTTAGTCATAAGAAAATGTAACATTTTTTTTTTGTTTAAAATTCTGGCGGGTCAGAAACATTTTATTGAATATGATTAAAATGACCATTAGACTATAAAATCTTGGATTTTGCCTTTTTTTCAACAACGCATTTATTGACTCAACAACATAAAGAATATTTCTTTGCATCATTTAGAGAATTTTTTTTTTGTGAAAGTATATGCTCATTAATTTAGAAATTATCTATTGGGCTACAATTAGACTGTATGCTCTGTATATTTATAAAGCAGTTTTAAAATTACCCTTTTTATTTTGTGCATTTATCAGAATGCGAAAGAAATGATACTCTTTTTCAAAGATTTGTTGAATGACTTTAAACGGAAAAAATGGCTAGTATTATTACCACCAAAACCCTTTTTCTAGAAAGTCTTTCCTGCATCATTTTTTAAATATACAAATAATATTTGTTTGGAATATTCCGAAATAATCTTAATCAAGTTGATTAAAATTACCAAACTTTATTCAAACTATTCTGGGGTTGTTCAGTGTTTGAATACGCTGTTGTTAAGATATATGCTTAAAAAATTGGGAGGCCAATGTGGGTCTCCGCATGTTTTTTTAAAAAATCTCCTTTGAAAATAATTTCAAATTAAATTAATAATTTACAGCTAATTTATTTGTCATTCCCTTTTCAGGCAAAAATAAATGTTTATTAGTTTAATATTCAAATCATAATTTAATTTTTATACAAAAAATAACTACAATTGTAGATGTATTTTTTTAAAAAAAAAAGTACTTCAAAAGGATTTTAAATTAAATTGAAATTTATGAATAGTTTTAATTATTGCATTATTCCTTTTATAAGCAAAAATAAATGCTAATTCACCTAATGAATTATTATTTGATTTTGGAGGAGAAAATAATCATAAATATAGATATATATATTTAAAAAAATTCAAAAATATTTAATTTAAGATAACAACTTAAAAGTATATTTAATTAATATGCTCATTATTAGCACGATTTCATCTTCTACAGATATTTGAAATCCAAAAACAAGTATCTATATTGTATCTATTAACTATCTATATTGTATTCAATTAATTAAATAATGATGCAATATATTTCAATCATAAAGCCAAGATCAAAGAAAAAAATGCACGTTTGCCCATATTATCTAGAAGAATAGGAGTTATGGAACTGAAGAGAAATTTCAAAGTGCAGAGGAAGTGTTTTACCGCTGAAACTTTTTTTTTTAAATACAGAATATTGCTCATATTTCCTAATGATAGTTTTTGTTTGGATTCTTGTTTGCGATAATTTTAGCATTCGCATGCAGATATCATCTGGATGTAGAGACAAATATTTTCATTTACAAATGGAAAAAACTTTACTTAGATATCTTTCAAATTTGAACGATCATTAAAAGTTTGCATATCTGCCTACGTTTTCAATAGCTTAAAACCTGCTTTCTACTATTTTCTTTAGATTATTAAAGTCAGAAAGTTTTGCTTGTGTATTTAATAAATTATCAGTTGTCTTTGATTTCCCAGATAATTGCGGTGTAGTAAAGAACAAACAATTTTCCAGATTAAAATCCAAAATTTAATGATTTTTAATAATTTTGATGTAATAATAGTAATTTAACTTATTTATCAATATAAAAGCTATATTAATAATTACTTTACCATTTACAATCAAAATTAGGATTCAAAAATTAAACAAAATGAACATTCATTTTAGCAAAAGAAATGAGTAACACATAAATTGAAAGTGTTTGTAAAATGTTAATTTATTATGAAATAATTTTAAAAGAAATAGAAAAAATTTCATCCAGGTACAAAACCTGACCTCCCAATTACCAAGTTAATGCCTTGACGGCTGTGCTTTTCAAACATTGGCAGACACAAGAACTTACTAGTATCTAAGTTATGCTGACAGTTTGAATGTGTTTCCAAAATTGGCTGGCTATTGTTCTTCACTATTTTAATGAAAGGACATCTTAAAAGTATACTGCCATAATACTAAATCTCATTCCAAGCTCAATTTTCCAATCGTGCCCATCCCTGTATCAGACCAAAAGTGATTATGAAAACTTATGCATACTTTTTGTAACAAAATTCAGGAAGCCTTGTTTGAAATGTTTATATTGTGATTTTTTATTCGACCTTTTATATTAGTGTTTTTAATTTCTTCCAATAGCAATGTTAAAAAAAATTAATAACTTTGAAACGAAAAGAAAACACAGAAAGATATTTTTATTTCCTAATATTCATGTATTCATAAGTACATTATACGTACGAAAATGCGACACAAAACCAAGGTTTTGATTTAAGTAGTGTATAAATAATCCTTTATCAAAAGCAAGTCTGAACTAAATCTTAATCAACACAAATATTTTGGTGAAAATGTTAAAAACATAATTTTTGTTTTGCACAGAAAATAATACTTTATCTATGGCTAGAATGAAGTTGAAGAAAGACTGCTCATAAAAAGAGAAGCAATCTAACAACAAATACACGAAAAGAAAATCATTTTTATCATATGTAAATGTCAAGTACAAGCAAGGTGACTATTAAATTTTTTAAATATTTTTCTCTTAATATCTATTGAATTAAAAAACTAAGCTCAGCTACTGAAAATTTCCTTAGATGATATGGATATATTTAAATTCCTTTTTTCTAGGAAAAAAAATAGTAAAATTTTCATTTTATGACAATATTTTTTTTTAGTTTCTTCCAGAATTTCTGATCATTATATTTTAGTATCAATTTTGGAATTCAATTTATTATTACAGACGTAGACTAAACTTTTAAAGTTCATAACACAATGTATGTCATGTTTGGGAATTATAAAATATTTCTCCAAATTATTTATCATATGAAATAAACATAAAGACTAGCTCAAATATTTCACTTAAAATTGTGATTACTGGATTAAATGCAAAGCATTTCTGTTCGAAGAGCATTTCATCCAGTAACTTCTTTTCGTGATCGATTAAAAGACAATGACAGTAAAATTCAAGCCTCAATAGCTTTTCAACTATAATTTATGGATCTCCCCGCTACTATCTTTTCCTCTGCAAGCTCATCAATTCTGTCTAAGGTGACGAAATATGCTCTTCTCTTGTCTTCTGTGAATGTTCCTCCATTAGTACTGGCATACTCGGCAGGATAGCCTAGGACTCCTAAAGTAAGGGTTCTCTCTCCTTCGTGAGTGTAATACACTGCACTTTGTTGCCGGTAAATCACAACTGAAATGACAATACCTATGATTAAAAGAATAACTACTGATATGGTGGCAATGATGGCAATGTTAGATGAGGCCACTAGTACTCGAGATTGTGGCATGAGGCTTGCACAAGGTTCTAAGTCAACTCTTCTGAGAGAATGCAGCGCTCTGCCCTCCAGTGAAGGTGGGGTAGCACATCTCATACAAGTGGTACTTTCATAATTCATGTCACAAGTACTGCTGTATAATGGAGACTGTCGAGCCCACTTCAAAAGAGGCAGGACGGAACAGCGTTGGCAGGACCATGGATTTGAATGCAAATGTAAAACACTCAGAGATGTCATATTTTGCGTTTGCTCCAAGAACTCAATGTCCAGGTGCTCAAACTCGTTGTGAGAGAGATCAATTTCTTCAATTTGTCGAAGCGGCTGAAAAACTTGACTGGAAATATTTACGAACGAGTTATATGACAAGTCTAAAGTTTTCAGTTCTCCATTGTTGAAGAAAGCATCGTCAGAAAGTTGACTCAATTTCATACCAGATAAGGACAATCTTTTCAGCTTATAAGCTGGACTGAGAGCCAATTCCAAATCATCCGAATCGATTGGATTAAAACTAAAATCCAAACTTTCTAAAGAATGAGCTATTGGAGAAAACACATCAAGAGGTAAGGTAATGAGTTGATTGTAGGAGACATCCAGTTGCTGAATTGATAAATTACAAAACGCACATTTAGAGAACTTAATTATTCTATTGCGAGAAAGACCAAGATGCCTTAAATTGTGACCATCAAAAGTATTCTCCACGACAACAGTTAAATTATTTCCGTCCAAATGAAGGTACTTTAATCTTTTCAAATGTCTGAATTCTTCTGGGGAGAAGTAGGTGAAGAAGTTATCTCTCAAATCCAATTCCTCTAAATTAGGAAGTTGTTGATATATTAGGGAATGAAGTCTAACTAATTGACATTTCGCCAAATGAAATCTCTTTAGAGGCCTGACGTCCTTTAAATTTTCAGGATCAAGTTCTCTCAGAGGATTTCCACTTAAATCAAGTTTCTCAAGTTTTGCGAGCATATAGAAGAGCCTTGGAACTAGAGTTCGTAGTTTGTTTCTTGCCAAAGATAAAGTTCTAAGATTTGGAAGAAGTCTAAACGGGGCTGATGGCGAAGCTGCTATTCCATTGTAGCTGAGATCAAGGACTTTGAGATTTTGTAGACCGAAAAAGTCTTTATCTCGAATGAAGGTGATATTATTGTGGCTAAGATCAAGAATTTTTAATTTTTTTCCTGGCCAAAATGAGCTGTCTCCTATAGCAGGGAGTTTCGAATAAGTTATCCGCACTTCTTCTAGTTCATGAAAATCAAGGAAAATTCTTCCTAGTGTCAATTCGTTGTAGTGGTTTGGTGGTGCAGTGATGATAAGAACTTGGATATCTACATCCATGTGTAAAGTAGGAATTTCTGTCAGTCCGCCTCGATTGCATGATACTCGTTTACGGTCTTCGCTGTCGAAGTCACAAACGCAGTTCTGTGGACATTTGCCCCATATTGAAGTGAGAAAAGTAAATGAAAAGATGATATAGATGACAATTTTTGGCATTTTGTTACTTCTTTCCCCCTGTGATATGCATTCTGAAAAATAAAATTATACTTGCATTATTTATGGTATACATGTCAGATGGTATGCATTCTGAAAAAGCTAAGTATTAACTGAATGAACATGCATTAAATAAATTTGAATTATTCAAATATAAATAATTTAATGAACAAGCGAAACACTCTTTATTGGTACTAAAAATCAAGTGTTTTTAGATTTATTATGATATATTTTTAGATAAGTAAAAATGAAATGATAATTAAAATTAAAAAAAAACTCTTAACTTGTATAAAAACTAAGTTTATTTTTAACAAAAATATATAACACAAATATATATGTTAAAATCTTTCATTTTAGACCAAAGAAGAATAATAAAGTAATTTCTATATCACTGACTATGTTTGGATATTAAATATACTTTTGCTGTTCATACTAGTATAATTGAGATATGGGAAATTTTCGAATGAAGAGAATGAAAAATAAAATTAAATGAATCTAAATAAAATTTTGAACTTCCTTTACTAGTAAACATTTTCAGTATACATATTTAGAATTATGTATACATATAAATTCATATGGAAAAAATAAACATAAAATTACGTAAAATATAAAAGGCTGAAATACTAAAAATACAAAAAAAAAAAATGTTAAATAAGGATAAGCTAATTTGCAAAAGTTAGAGAAAGTGAACTGAATAGGAAATTGAACGTTCCATTTGTTGGAGAACTGCGATTTCTACTACTAAATTGATCTACTAATTCATTTCTAAGTCTTACGTATTTCATTGTCGTCCTTCATAAAATTTAGTCATATCAGATTCTATATAACTTCATTTTCTGAATTTTTAAATTGGGAGCCGGATGATTATAAATTACTATAAAATTAACAGTATTAAATAGTTATGGTTGTTAATATGTGGCATTTCATTAAAAAATGAAAAAAAAGTTTTGTTGTAAAAAAGTTAAAAAAAAACCCCAGTATTCTAGGATGATTGATAGTGAGTGGTAAATGTAATGAGGCAGGAAATTTATATTTTCCCTTTTAATATATTCTCTTCATATCAGTTCATTAATGTGATTGGAAGTTAAAATAAGCACTCCCACTTACCCCGTAGTTTCTGGGATAATTGGGAACAAATCAGACTAATTATGAACATCATTATAACTGAGACAGGTTAATTAATAAATTAATTTGTGAAAAAAGCACTGGCTAAGGAGTACTCCAGATCATGAGTATGCGCTTACATACATTTTAAACCTATTTTCCATCTAATACTAGAAGTTTTTGTAGAAGAAAAGGATAAATTCTTCAAAATTCGTTCTCAATATCCCTAATAATTCCTATAGCATTTAAAAAAATGTATACTACCTTGCGTAATTTTTTCTTTGATCTTCTTTACATCGGGTAATGATTCTTTTTGATTTGATGTTGGTGTTTTTTACATTAAGTGGGCATTATTGAAGGTTTAATTACTGATAGTTTGTACAGAAAAAACGCAATTTCTAATATTTTTCCTTCTGAAGAGTATTAAATGTTTCTTGGTGTTTCTTCATTGATTATGTCATTCATTTTTTTGAATAATCATAAAATAAAAAGAAAGTTGGAAAACGTTCAGTTCCAGGTAATTAGGAAGATGGTAAAATGAGACTTTAAAGCTGATTTCAAATGCTATTTAATTTATGCCCGTTACTTTTTTAGAGTGTATCTTTGGAATCTTCTTTTGATCAAAGCATCAAATAGTCAGACATATGACAAACTGTAGTTGAAAAGTTAAGAATAGGATTACCGAATCTTATGATTCACGAGGTTAATACTATTGATATGTAATAATGTTTCTTTAATAGTGTAGTTTACAATAACTTTTCTTCCGTTAATTCTCTTACATGGAAGTATTTAGTGCCTGTTTTAATACTTTCTCTTGTACGAAGTATAGAGAATATATTGCAGTCATTAAAAAAAAATTCAAACTCGTGATTTTGAATAATCTTTACATTTCAGACCACCTTGAGTTTGAAAAATACACTTTTAGCATTATATCTGTCTGTCTCTTCTTTCATCGAATCACCAAGGATCTAGCTAAACGAATTTGAACTAGAGGGATGAAATTTGTTATGTTGGTTTTAGTCCAAATTTGCGAATTTTCTATAAAATTTTGAACGAAATCTGTAAGCGGAAGTCTGTTTATCCTTCTGTTCGAGCACAAGCGAACTCGATAGCTCCAAAATATAAAGATCTGAATAAACAAAACTTGGTACACAAATATAACATTGAAATACACATTCTTTTCAAAATTTTAATCAAATATGTCAAAGTACTAATAAGCAGGTTGTAGAGGCATGCGGTGGTGTAATGTGTGTTTGTCTGTACTTACGAATGTTGATAAACTTAATATACTAAATAAATATTCATTATGTGATCTTGTGACTGCAACTGTAATTCTGTGTTAGTTTTTTTAAATCGGCATCCATAAGGGATATTCAATTTTTGGTTACTTGTGTATTAACCGTATATAAGCAATTAATAGTCTAATATCGCACTTGATTCTGTAAAAACGATAGATGCAGGCCAATGATCGATACTTCGCAAGCCAAAATTATACAGTTAATACACAAGTAAAGGTTTCTTTGTTATGCTATGAAGCACACAACTCCTAAATGTGAACTCTGAAAATAAAGCTACGAGCACTTGTGACATTCACGATCTTCTCCAAAATTTTCAATTTTATTCTGTGGAGGGGATAATGCCCTTATTAAAGAGTATGCGAGGAAATGCAGAGGAGAAAACTCCTGTTGGCTTTGTGAGCATGTGAATTTTGAAAATAAATGGTTATCTTTAACCACAAAATAAATAACTGTGGAATCTAGAGAGAAAAAAAAAACAGTTCGGAATTCAAGCTGACATAAAGGAAGTAACATATTTCTTTGATTGACTGGCCAAGTAAAAAAAAAAAAGAACATTATGAAAAATAATTTTCGGAGTTATCGCATAAATTACCAAAATTGTGAAACTGAAAAATAATAGTGACAAGCTTTCAGGCGAAAAATCCATTTCTGATACTTTTAAATTAGGCCGGATTAAGCACAGTAAAAATATTTCTTCAATGTATGGCTTAAAGAAAAGTTTAAGTTTACATGATATTTTCACATATTGTGGAAAGATGTAAGCTTTAAAAAATTATTTTCTCACGATTCACCAGAAATTGACTCGCTACTTTCAGTTAAAAAATTCCTGGCATAACGCATAAACGTTATTATTTCTGCCCACGTGTTTTAAATGACCTTTTTATGTAACAATACAAAAACAAGTAAGAGAAAGAATATTTCAGATTTTGATATCTTACTAATAAAAGCTAACTCTACTTGTATGATTCGGATATGAGTTCCTTTTATTACTAGTCTATTATCGTCTCTCCAACGAAAGGTATCAAAGCTGTTTTTCAGGTCTTCTTTATCATGTTGCCTCAATTGGGAAGCCTCTGGAGGAATATATTCTTGTCAGAAATAACAAGCCCACCGTCTCCTTAAGACGTGGCGTCTTGATTCACATTAAAGGTGCCGTTTAGGTGAAGGCGTCATAGGTTTCCATTTTACGCACATCCCTAAGGACCTTGTTAAGGGAAACAAACTTATTGACTTGCTCCAAAGAGGTAATATGACACATTTACCATCGGAATAGCCTACAGTGATTTAACTTCAAAGAAGTTTCTTTTCCACGGCCTAGTTATAAATTGCTGTAGTAAGAAGATTTTCATGGATAGATTTATTTTTCTCTCTTTTTGCAAAATAAAACTCAGCTGCAAAGGAATGTTAAAAGATTTATATCAGAGAGGGAAATAAAATGCATGTTTTTAGGTGTACAGGCTGGGATTTGTGGTGTGTTAAATATTTTAGAGGAACTTCTATAAACAAGTATGTTAAAGTTGACTTAGCGGATATTTGCCTTTTTCGTCTTTGAAATAAAAAAATCAACTATTATCGATATCGGTTTTAAACAAATTCGTTTGAAGCCAGACTTAGATTTTTTGGAATATTTAAGTTTGTGTATATGATTCTGAAGAAGAAAGCAGTATAGATTTTATTTTAAACGCTTGTAATATTTTAAAAGTAAGATTAAATCAAGTGTTTAATTCAAATCAATTTTAAACCAAATGACTGACATTAGTGGTTTGGGCCTTCAAATCGGATGATGTCTTCTCTACTACATCTTAACTATAATAGAGAAGGGGCCATCTAATAAGGCAGAAGGCGTGAATCGCAAGTGTGAGTCAAATGGGGTCAGCGGCAAACAAAGTATTAAAACTACTTGGTAAATATTAATATGGATGCCATTTAATATTTTTCTAATATATTAATACAATAATTTAATATAATTCATGCCAAAAATTTACATGGACTTCAATATGGACTGTTTTCTACTGTGCCGTGTGATTTTGACATGCAAGTATGCTTATTTCTGAATATTATAGAATTGAATTACATTATATTATTACAGAGTTGCATATTAATAGAAATTCGGTCTGTTCCAAAAATATTTGGTTTAACTTGAAAACATTACACTTAGACAACGATTGGAAAAAAGTATGCTTTGTGTGATTAATACGTATCTGCATATTATTATCAAACTCTTATGCTTAATTTTTAAAGTTTCATGCGTGTTATGATAGAGTTTTATAGTAAATTTTACACTTAGATCCTAATGTACTAGATTCTGAAATTTTGTACAGTTTCAAGTTCGTGATGAAAATAGGATATTTTAACGATTTTAGTGTTGGTAGTAATAAATTAATATATTAATTTAACTAAAAATTGACTTCACAAGAGTGGCATCATCTAGAAATTAATTTAAGAAGTAACGGATATTAGATTCCGTGATTTTTTAAATATATCTTTAATTCCATACTATTAGACTTTTAAATTCCTGAATTAAAAAACAGAAAATCCTAAAAGTAAAATTTTTCTGAGGGCCATTTTATTATTCTATTAAAAGACACGAAAAAATTTCTTAAGGGGATATCAGCAATATTGTAAAGAAATTAAGAGATGATGTAATTATAAGAAACATTTTTCTTAGCTATTCATTGAAAGTGAAAATATATTATAAATGAACTAAAATTCCAATTTATTTACAGTATTTCTATCATAATCCCGTTTTTATGGTTTTGTTTTGATATTCATATTTCTAATTAAATTTTTTAAAAATATATTAATAATATTATGAAAAAGTGAGTATGAAAAGATATTATTTAGCTGGAATATTACGAATGCAAACCGGAATATTTAATGTATTAGAAGGTAAATAGATTATGAGCAAATTAGTATATTATTTCTTAGAATATCAATAGAAAATAATTTTCTTCACGTAGAAATTTTATATGTTTAATATATGTAAAGCTAAAGTAAGCCGTCCGATATAACAGCTTGCGTGGATGCAATGTTGGATTCTCGGAGAAAGCTTTGCAGTTTCATATTTCGTATTCATATTAAAGCCACGATGAATATCGAGAGTAATAATGACTAAAAGCTGGAGAATAATATGTATACTTAGAAAATCTGCTTTTCACCGTGTGTTAAAAATGGAAACTAACTTTTTAAATTAAAAATCTGGAGGTAAAAAAAAATAGTAAATGCGTGAGGCACAGGGAAAAAAAGAGAATATTTACAAAGCATACACAATGTACATCATAAGAAACAAAAATTCCCAAACATTAATTACAAAAAATTAAAATATATAATAGATTTGTTGCCTTTGACGACCATCTGGTCCATCGGAAAAATAAACGTTATTTAATTCCATTTAAATCGTCATAGATATTTTTATATCTATATTCCATCAAATTGTGAAGTAAGAAAGCCATATTATTTGAATTGTTTTGCATACGGTTTGTTTGTTCAGTCCATGAACCTTTCTAATGGAGAACATTTCTATTACGTCATATTTCTATTAAAACCGCAATTGCTCGGTTCATCCGCCATCTAGCTTTCGGGATATTATAACTTTATTTTTTTTTTTATTTGCTTTGAAAACTGGATTGCCAGAATTCATATTCATTAGCTTTCAACGATGGAAGACAGTCACGAATTTCAATATTTGATGAAATAATGTAAACGGCTGGAATCTCAGAGCAATGTAATTTGTTGAAAATTAAGCAAAAAATTGTAATAAAAGAATTACAAAAATTTAGGAAAAATTTGCACAACTGTGAGATTGGTATCATTGAGAAGAATTTTAAATTTTTTTTTGAAATGGTTAAAAGAAACATTTTTGTGCCGTAATATTTTTTATATTATGGTGGAAAAACATAAAAAATTTCGTTTAATTTCGAACTAACTGAAATTTCAAAGAATTCATCCCATGACGCGCATTCCTAAATTCCAAAGTATATAGATATCATGTTTGGTAACTGTAGGTCAAAAGGTCTGGCTTTTTTGTAAGAAAGAAGAAATGACTTCTTTTCTCTTCCATTGATGATGAAAGTTTTAAAAAAAGGGGAAATATTATTGTATTTTTTATACGTAAACATAGACTGGCCAAACACACCCATACACACTGTCCAAAAATCAATAAAATCCTATTTAAGCAATACATAGTATAATTATTGTCGTATTGAATTTCAGAAAATTGAAAAGAAAAAAGGTTTTATATGAGTACCGGGAATTTTTTAATGGAAAAACAAAAAATATTTCTGAAATCATAAAATTTCTTTTTAATTACATTTTTAATACTTAATTTATGAGCATTCAGCTTTCCAGGTCTATGCATGCCATACATTTCTTTTTGTAAATAGGAAAACATCATCAATTTTATGAGACTAAAACTGAAAATTACTTTATATGAAGCTGAAAATCGCTCCCTTTCCTTTAAAATTTGAGCCGGAATCTATTCTACTTAACTAATTGGTTTCTTTAAAGATTAAATAAGAATCAGTTGACGTTAAAATGCTTTAAAAGGGTTAAATATGGACATTTTCATTTAATTGGAAATAAGCAATTATTAAAAAATTTAAGTCAATTCCTACTTTGCAAGAATTAAACCTTCACCAGAAAAATACTGAAATCCTGGCATTTTACCTACTGAGCTACTGCCTGTTGATTTCAACTTTTATTACAAACTGCCAAAATATTTAAAGTATTAAAAATTAATTAAATTTAATAATTAACGAATTAATATTTGAAAAAACTGTATTATCATCAAATGTCATCCACTACAAGTTTTAAAAAATGTATTTGAACTTGAGTAGATGAATAAAAAGCATTTTATGAATGATTGAGAATTTGAACAAGATTTATAAATAAATAAATACAGGGAGAACGTGAACTAAAGGTAGAGATTAAAAAATTGCTTTTTATGAAGCTGAAAATTGTTCCAATTCCGTTAAGAGATAAGCTGGAATCTATTTTACTGAACTAATATCTTTTTTTAAAGATTAAATAAGAATAACATAACGTTAAAAATTTGTTAAAAGGGTTGAATATGAATGTCATTTAATTAGAAAAAAAGCAACGCGCCTTCAATCTGCGTTTTTTTCCTCCCTTTCACAGCATGTAAGAAAAACAATGTCAGCATTCCAGCTTTCTAAGTAGAACAGAGCCTTCTCTACTTGAGAAACGGGGAAGAAGATTGCAAAAATATTTATTTGCTTCAGGGTGGACTTGTCTCGTCAGCTCCCCACCTTAATTTCGCCCCTGACCTCGAACTTTTTCTACCTGTTGCGCTCGAACAAACGATGGGAAATCGCCCAAAACTTCCAAAGGATGGAGAACTGAACGGCAACCTTGAGAAATGTTATTCCAGTTAGCCTCGTCTTTACCTCTGATGACCTCTGGAAGACTCTAGAATGGATCTCCTTTCTCTCGGGTTTTCTTTTTTCTTAATTTTATGTTCCAAAAGATTGACAAAAACTTGTAATTTGAAGTGGGTTAATTGCTGAAAATGTTACGTGCCCCATTTTAATCTTAGAAATAGATTAATGGATTTTCAATTTTTTTTTTGAAGAAGGAGCCAGAATTTTTTAAAGTAAAAACACATAAATAAATGTTTTACATTTCAGTTTTTTTTATATGAAAACCATTTTGAAGAAATCAAACAGGAAAGCTCGTAAACATCGTTTTTCGTTCTTTTTTTAGGGTCAGAAATTTGGAAAAAAAAATGCTCCCAATTAGAAATTTGTTAAAGGATTGCAATTATTTTTTCTTCCTCTTTTAATTTCATTTTTATTTTTGCATTTAAAATAAAATTCTATTAGGCAGTAGCACTAGCTGAAATAGTAATATCTGAAACAGTAATTATCTGCTAGAGTTTTAAAGGATTTTCAAAGTTGATTCATTAATGTTGATAACAAATGGAATTAACAAATCACATAAATGATTCTAGTGATGATAAATACAGTACAATCATAATTATCTTTTACAATTTTTGAATTAAGGGCGATTCAAAAATTATTACATAAATGCCCCATATTTCAGTTTTTAAATCCTTTTGAAGACATCGACAGGAAGATTCTTTTATCTTTTTTCTTTATTTTTTAAGATCAGGAATTTGAGAAGAAAAAAAAATATTTCTTTCTAGGAAATGCTGAATGTTTACAAATATTTTTCTTCTTATAGATTTCGTTTTACTATTTGGTCATTAAGATAAAATTCTGTTAAATTGTAGAAATATTGCGTGTTGAAATTTAACCTAAGAAGTAGATTAAAAGATTTGCAATGCCTTTGAAAAAAAGAGAAAGAGTCAGAATCTTTTTACGTAAATACGCATAAATAAAAGCTTCAAATTTCAGTTTTTTAACTATCTTGAAGATGTTATAGATGTCAATGTCAGCAGAATGATGAAGATGTCAAGCAGGAAGGCAGTTATATCATTTTTTCTTTCTTTGTATCAGGAATTTGCGAAGCAAAATTCGTTCCCTTTGTTTGTCAGCCCTCTGTGGGTCTAGTGCAAAATACATCTTAGTGTGGTGCAAAAAGGTGATAATGCGTTTTGGACGTCATCCCTCTCACCAACCGAGTCGAAAATGTGATAAAGGTTTGCAGTTTGCGTGACAAGATAACGTATCCATTTTAATTTATCTAAACTGTTCCATTTTTATCTCATACATTTGTTTAACTTCACTAATTTCCTGTTAATAAAATTGAGGTTTTGTAATAGGTTTTCCCCCTCTTGTGTCCTTGATAACAATGTGTTATTTTAATATTTTCAAAACTTAATTATCTGTTAATCAAATAATTTAATAAAATCTTCTATCCATACGAATGACACCATCTGGTAGGGAATTTGCTAGAATATTAATATTAAAATTCCATAATATTTTTAATATTGAATATAAAGTAAATAAAAGAATTAAAACAAAATATTTCTCCGTTTTCTATTAATTAAAAGCTTGTTCTGTGCGGCTTTTTATTTTAAAATTTATTTGTACTAAAATAGCTTGTGCAAAATGCAATCAATGTAAACACAGAGTAAAATGTTACATGTGAATAGATGATAAAAGTTATGTAATATGGAACTTTTAGTTATATATTTATATTTCCCACTGGTAGGGCCTACAGATATGGGGATGAGAAATTACAGTATAGGTAAGCAGTTTCTCGCTTCTGCAGGTGGATACAATAATGGTGCGGGACTGAGCTGTCTCTATATCTATATCAGATATCCATAAACTTAATGATCATAAGTTATGGGGGCCACTTTACGCTCATTTCGGTGCCTGAATATGCCACCATGGTGTCCTGATCTTCATTGTTATCTCTGGACGCTTTGCCAAGGTGAGGTCAGCTCAATTCTAGTTGTATATAATGTGCATTTCCATTAACCATATGATTATAATGTCGACTGAGCTTGCTTAAAAACATTTACGTGTCAGACTATTAGAAAAAGAAAGTGATTTCATGTTTTCGCTGAAGCGAATCTAGATTCAAAAATCTGTTTTGGACAAGAGTTCATCGAAGGAAAATTCATACACACTTATGGATTATAAATCAAATGAATATCCTTTCATTCACTTCTTAAGACTTTTTTTAAAGTCAAGTATTTAGATCAGCATCTAAACTAACTTGCTACTTGTGTAAGCACTTTACAATTTAATGCTGTGATCAAATGATGACTCTTTAGATAGCATTCCCTTTCAGACTTCGAAACTACGCCAATGGCATTATGATTAACTTTATATCTCTCTTTTATAGAATTGGGTCTTGAAACCGAAATCTGTTACAAAGTGCAGAACCATACCAAAACCGTACACCGTCAAAGCGTAAGTAAAATGCACGTTTTGAAAACATGCATTAAAAAATGCAGAAAATAAATTTACAAATGGAGAAGTTTGATCTGCTACGTAAATTAAAATGATTTCAATAATAAGTTTTCTATGTTAAGTTTAAAATTTCATGTAATCATTTTTATATGCATATTTTGTGATTTATTTGCGGCAGTTATAAATTTAGTTTGTTGTTTACAAGACTTTTTATCGATATCATTCATTAAAGTAGTCTTTCCCATGAATTTTATTATTAAACCTACTTACAAAATATTAAAATGTAATGAATCTGTGTAGGGAAAAAAATCGCATGATGGTAGTATTCTGCATCATAGAAGAGACGAAAGATCTACAAAAATGCCAAAATTTTGAGGGGAGGGGAGGGGAGAGAGAGCGCATCTTTGACTGTTTGAGTAAGGGCTCAGGATTGCTTCTATATAGTCCTGAGATAGCCAGCCCTCCATGCCCTCAAAACTGTTTTAAAACTTTCTTAAATCGTGGGAGCTGATTTTGTATAGACTACTTTTGCATAAGGCGTAGCGTTTAGCATTTTGTTGTTATTACTTCTGTTTACAATTATGTTTTCATATATTATTGAAGTAATTAAATTCTTATTTGTTGGCAATAACACTAAATTCGTAGAACATTTAATTTTTATACTTTCACATTTATTGGCCCTCCTCAAGCAGTAATTGATGATTCTATGCTATTGTATTCAAAATGCAGGGAAACGCATTCGCATAAAATAAACAAGAACAATCTTAAATGAGCAAATTAATTTGGATTGAATATGAAATAACTCAGAAATAAGGAAAATACAAATTCTGGAGGAAGTAGTTATTAACTACTATTATTATTATCTTCACTAATATATATTATTATCATATCATTATTATAAAGAATATTACTATTAAAAATTTCAACAAAATTGATATATTTATTAATATTAGACGCACTTTATATATTTTATTTGCAATTCCAATCCTAATTCTTTGTCTAAATCTGCAATTGTACTATATTCATACCTTCGAAATGTCAATATAGTCGAATTACAGCTGTTAATGTTGAAATTTCACTTGGCATTTCATTATATTTTATTATCTAATAGTTTTAAAGATTAAACCTGATTTTCTGAAACTTCTCTGAGGAGAAATTCAAGGAATTCACCGTATTTTTACTTTGTTATTTCCAGGTGCTAAAAATAATATTTTAGAAGTCCTTCGAATTCGTTATTTCTTCATCTCATAGATAACTTTCCACTAATTTAATTTTGGAAATTTAATGAATTATTTAATTTGGCTATTTAATTCAATTTATTTTTTATTTATTAATTATTTAGTTTGACAATTTAAATGACTGTTCCTCATTGTTAAGTTTTTACCAGCTTCATGCTTTCAATGCTTTAAAAGATTTTTTTTCCGATTTAAGACAGAAAATTGAAATAATTTGGACATGCTATCATTACATATGCCATAAAACTTTTGGTCTGTTGCATTCAATATGTTTTCAGTTGTTTCAACCTTTTTACATGCGTGCCATTATATGAGATATTGCTTAATTTTCACATTTTCACCAGTAACAACACTAAATATTATATTAGATGTATCCTGCAATTCATGCACTGTTTCGCGTGATATATTTCAGATAATTTACAAATAAAATTTGAAGCAAAAATATTCGGATTTGAGAAAGCAAGAAATACTTTTTCCGACTACACAGTGAAATGCGTTTCACAGTTTGGTCTCATTATGGAACTGAAAAATCTTTAAATGAGAGAAATTTTGATGTAATGAAATTTCAATGATTTAAATACGATACCACAAAGGTATGAATTTTTCTTCTGTTTTTTATATTAAGCAAGAATTTTACCCGATATGATGCCGCTCTAAAATCAGAAAGTAAAAAATGTTTTTAATTGTTAGGTTTATATATATATATATAACTTTAATTTTTCAGCAATTTTAACGAATATTTCCCCCTTGATACTTAACTGATAATTTAATAGCATGAAGAACAAGAAAATTTATCGAGGAAACTCTGATTATTATTACTACCATATGTGTAAACACATTATAAGAGTATAAAAATATTTTTCTTTAATTATATGCGAATCAAACCACGACCATCGTAAACAAGGCCTCACAACTCCCAACGCGTTCAGCCCGTGACGTCACGATTGAAGACGGATTGTCTAGAAAATTCTAAACGCAAGTTGTATGATAGAGTGCGGTAAGTTCACGGTGGCTGTAGTCGTGAAGTGCGGTGAGTGTGTTATTGGTTATGTTTGAAAGTGTTCTGATCCTTTTTTTTTTTTCATTTTAATTTTAATTTATCGTAATAAAGATGCCTAGTACGTGCTGCGTTCCCAATTGTAAAAGTAATTACTCAAAAAACAGCCCCAATGTTCTTGTACTTTCGTTTCCATGCGATGAAAACAGTAGAAGAGCATGGATCTCGGCAATAAAGCGGGATAATTTCGTGCCAACTAAATATAGTAGGGTAAGTTTGATTTTTTAATACAGTTTTTAATTCATTCCTTTGAACTGGAAACATTTAAAATTAAATATAACTTTCATTTATCTTTGTGTTTTGCTCTAGATTTAGTTACTTATGCTTCCAATAACTATAATATTGTTTGTTTGAGCTAAATAAAAATTTTCTTTGTTTTTTGTTACTTATGATAGTCTTTTTTTAATATTTCTTCTTAATATTTAAAAGTCTTCGTATTGATACCTTTTTTCATTATACTTCATATTTTTAAAAATCTGATTTAGGCCTAATTTTTGTTTCTTTTATGTAGGTCTGTGCTAAACATTTTGAACAAAATCAGTTTTTAACTGTTAGCGAAGCATTTAATTCTAATACAGGAGAACTTATTCAAGCACCACTGGAGTATAAAAGGTAAATGTTTCAGAAATTTTTAATAATTATCACCAAAATTTTAAGCACTTAAGTGATATATTGTTATTATGGTCTTTATAAAAAAGGATTAAAATCATCTAATAAATGAAAAAACAATTTTTAATTATATACATCACGACTATAAAGTGATTAAATTTATATTTTGCTCTAAAATTTTATGTAAAAAAGTTAGAAACAGCTGTAAAAACAATATGAATTGCATGCTCATATATTCTTAGAAAATGTAGTTTTTTTTTTGTTGTTTTGTTTATCTATAAATCATCAGATTATATGTAAAGCAATTAATATTTATTATTTTTAAATATCATTAGTTATATGCAATTTTTAATTATGAATGCATGCAACATTTATAAAAGGTCTGAAAATTTTTAGAAACAATGAAATGCCACTGTTTATTTGAGGCACTTTTTCACGCATATACAACCTATGTTGTTAACTTTCAGTTTATACATTAAGAAAGCATCTATTCTGTTTTTGATTTTAAATTTTAATAAGTTGCTGATTTCTTTAAATATTAAAAATTAAACTTTTTTTCTAGGCTTGTACCTGGTGCTGTACCTTCAATTTTCCCTAACTTGTCGTCATACCTTTCCTCAAAATCTAAAGTAAGAAGAGAAACTCCAATGGATAGGGCAACACGTAAAGAAATGGAAAACTTAAAAGCAGCTTTAAATGACAGTCTTCAGGACATAGCAAAAAAAAAAGAAGAGAGAGAAAAAATCAATGCTTTTTCTGATTTAATTTTAAAATTCAAAAATTTTACATCAATTGCATGGAATATAATTCAAAAAGCAAGTGAAATAATTTTTATTTATTTAGACACTTCTCATGCTCCAAAGGTAAGTCATTCTGTATTAATTTCTTCCAAATTAGAAGCTCGTATATATGTTGCAGATCACGAGGTTAAAAATCTAGGCAATTTTTCTTTTCCATTACTTATAAGTAAAACGGGTACAATTATAGAAATTCTTGATCATTTAGAAAATTTTATGTATGAATTATATTTGAAATTAAACTTTCAAACATGACCAGTAATATCAGTTCAATTTGTTTGTTGATTTTTGTCATTTCTTTTAATATTATAATTAACCTTATTTATAAGTTTGTATTGTAACGTTATTTAGTATTATAATTATTTTCATTTGTCTGTGTTACATGTATAATAAAATTTGAAAACAAAATGTATTTTATTATTGTCTCTGAAAATAAAATTTTATGATTCTCAAAGTGTGATTTTTGCTCATTTATGTATTTTTTTACTATTTTTCCAGATTGAATTGAAATAAATTATAAATACAATGAAATGCAAAACCAAATATAATAAAAGCTAGTTTATTAAAGTGTATGAATTATATTAAGTGCATGCAATTCTTAATGTGAAAAAATAAAAACTTATAGTAATTCTTTTTGATCAATAGAATTATTTGGTGTAAAAGTTAAATTTTATATTAAATACATTAATATTACATTTGAAAGTTCATAAGTAATTTGGAAAGTAAATATTTATGTTAATTTATTTAAAATACTTTTATTATCTGCCACTGCAAAAAAAACAAAAAAACATCAAAAGCTTGAAGTCTTAATGATTGATTTAATTTTGAACTTTAAAAAAACAGAGAATATATAATTAAATAGATATTATCTTTTTTAAAAAGAAAAGAGAAAGATAAAATGATTTTTAAAGATTAAGTGATTTTTAATAAAAAAAAATTCTATTAAAACAGGAAGAAAATTAACAATAATACCCCAATGTGTTTATCTTACAAATTTACATTTTTGATTTAAATCTTAAAAAATTTGAATGTTTCATTCATTCACACAGGGGAGAAATAAGTCATCTTGAATTTTATGCAAGCTAAATGTCTTATAAGAGATAGTTATTTTTTAAATGAATTTAAAACATTGAGGAAGAAGAAACCGAGATTCCGCTCGCGGTAGCCAACCGTCTTCTTCATGTGACGTCACAAACAAGCTGTGAGGCCTTGTTTACGATGGTCGTGATCAAACCATCATTTGATTGATGCTGCAGATAATGCATTTTTAATTACTCTTCTGTGGCAAGTAATAAATCAGCTAGATCGCATTTTATCTACCTAATTAAATGCCAGTCGAAATAACATTCTGCCCAATAAAAAGTTATTATAGTTTTATACGAAATGAAACGTCGGTAATTTGCAATTCCCAGCTATTTTCTTTTAAAAAAATCACTAAACATTAGGGAAATTTTAATTGATTTTTAAAAAACAAATTCAGAGTCCTGTGTCATCATTTACTAAGCAAATAAGAATATAAGGATAAAATTAATCGATTTTTTAAATTAATGATCATATATACTAAAGCTATTCATGATTGCTGTTATAATTCGATATAAATTTGTGATCATATGATGCGAATAAGAAGAATTGTGATCTCATTACAGAATTTTAAAAAAATAACTCACAGAAATTGAGGGCTTTGAAAGCGGCACTCAAGCATATAATTCAAAGACAGTTTTCTCCTGTCTCTGATAAAAAAAGTTTACACTTAAGAATACTTTCTCAGCCGGCGGAAGAGAAAAGAAGCAACTTTTTATCTGTAGTGGGACTGGAATTGATGCTCTTTCATAAACCGAGGTTTAAACCTGGTGTCTTAAACTGTTCAGCAGTTCCGATGGCGTCTGTGAGTGCTTTCTTCCAACCAAAACACTGTCTGTAAATTATACGCTTCGAGACTTAGAAGTGCTTTAATAAATGTTGTTAAATACATTGAACATTTGATATTATTTTAATGTTAGTCAGGTGTTTTTTTAAAAAAAATTATGAAGATTATTGAGATTTTTGACGATTAGAAAATTACCTTATGGCTTTTTAATTTATAAAGTTTAAATGACATGTGTTGACTTTTTTTTTTTTTACCATCCACTAAAAATATCATTTCTTCAGAGAATGAAATGATCAAAGACAAAAAATAATAAAACTCATTGTTAATTTTTTTAAAGATCAAATCTAAGGATTACGTAAGAAACATGTGTTATCTTATTATGTTCGATGTTCCTGGATATCACCTTCATGTAAATTAGTAGATTTAAAAAATACCGAGTTGTCAGTGCGTTTGGAAATGCTTTTAATATTTCATGTTACTGATTTAGTTTAGTTATATTAACGTCCCGTTTTAAAGCAACACGAGGGCTATTTTGGGACGGACCTCGTAATTTTGAACCAAGATCAGATGACGAGGACGACACCTGAACTGGCACCCCCCTCTCCACACCACACCAGCGGGAGGACGTTTGGCCTGACAGATTTAACGTGCAAGAGACCCCCTCACACGACGCTTCTTCGGTGGAATGGAGTCTCGAACCTGAAACCCTCCGGTTCCGCAGCCGACGCCTTACCACCAGGCCACCGCGGCCCTTCATGTTACTGGAGTCAGTTGCATTTCAAAGGATATGATGCCCACAGCTTAATGCATTTTTTTTTGCCTTTTCCTCGTTATATATATATATTAAAAAAATGAGTAAACTATATTTCCCTTTCTTAGCCCTTCCTAGGACTATCGCATAGGAAAATCTTTACTCTTTTGAGCTCCAACACTACGTCTCTGCCAGAAATATAGCCTTCAAGCCGTGACACGTAATCCACAGATTGAAACATTTATATTTGCACATGACTTTATGGCATGTTCATAAAAGTTTCTTATGCAGCCAATTGTTTGATCTGAAAAAGCTTTTCGAAAAGATCTTCGCCTTATTAGAGGCACTGATTAGTATAGAAATACACCCTTTCAACATTTTGTTTCAAAATCTATTTCCCAAGACATAAATCTTCTCATCGTTTTTGGAACTCTCCTTAAATTGGCAATAATGGCAGGGACCACATTGCTTATAAGATAGGATACTACGTTAGTTAGGGTTTCATTTCGATAAACATATACGCTTTAGATATTTCATGTGAATAAATTTCATAAAGAGTTACAAAAAAGAAAATTTTATGCAATTCTGGTTGAAAAGAAGATATGAATGCGTTTCTGAGAAACAAATAAGTTTTTTTAATACCTTGTGACATATAATTACTTTGCGAAATTGGACTTTCAACTATGCTATTAACTGAAGATATAAAACACGGTTGTTTCTTAAAATTGACTTGAACTCAATGGATATGAAACTCGACAATCCGAACAGTAAAAGACTCATTGGTAGTCTTCATTTTTGTCAGTAACAAATCTTAATATTCCTACTTATTTCGTCGGTAATAAGTCGTATTATTATCAACCATGTAATATAATATATGTATTCACATTTTATTATTTTATTATAAATTGATATTTATAGTAAAACTTTTAATTCTTTGATTACAAACACTACATTTAAGCTGCTTTTATACTTAATTCCTTTGTCTCTTTGATTAAGAAACCGCTTTCATTTCATTTTTTAAATCTAGATTTCTATTTGATATTAGAATTAATTAGTTAATATTTCAACTATACGTTTTTAGATAT
Source organism: Argiope trifasciata (assembly GCA_026543055.1). Classification (NCBI taxonomy): domain Eukaryota; kingdom Metazoa; phylum Arthropoda; class Arachnida; order Araneae; family Araneidae; genus Argiope; species Argiope trifasciata. The sequence continues at coordinate 1,057,826 of JAPMOQ010047785.1, read as the reverse complement.
TATACACCGTATAGAAAATAAAGATGTCTATTTGATCGAATGTTCTTTTAAATTCAGAATAGTAGCTGAAATAACACGAAATTGTTCACAACTCACTTGTTAAGCAATAAGAAAAAGCTGATCCTAATCATTATTTTAGTCACTTTGTAGATTTTTAAAATACAGTACAAGACGACTGCTGTTTAAGATTGAAATAATAAATGTGATGCTTAAAATAAAAATAAAAACTAAACTTGGAAAAATCCGATACATTCAAATCATAGCAAAATCACGTTTTATTTTGACAAATTTGTGATGTTTAATGAATGTAAAATGAATAAAAGCAAAATTATTTTTAAAATAGAAAGGTGCGTGATCAAAATAAAAATAAAGTATTAAAATAAAATATTTTTAATTAAAATTAAATTAAAATAAAATAAAATAAAATATTTGAAGAAATAGAAATATTTTTGAAACTTTTTGTACATTATTAAACCATTTCTAGAAAAGAAATTTCGAAGATAAAAACATTTTCGTTAATAAAACGTTTTTCCATTTCGAATAGGCAGAAAAATTATTTCTGCTGGGAAAATCTGTAAAAAAGCAGTTCGTCAAAAATATTATTTATTTTAAAATTTGCACCTTTTCTCTAGATAATTATATATATTTATAGCTATTTTTTTAAATATTTGCCTACACTAGAATTATTCTTTCTTTTTGACTTTAGAATGGTTTTGTATTTAATTATCTTTTCCCATCATTTTCTTTTTACAATAGTAGCAGGTAATTATATTATGCTGTGATTGATGGGGAATTTCATTACCATCGACGTTCCATTGATTTATAGAAATGTGAGTCAGTTTCTAAATCCATTTTTTACGTTCGTTCAAACTTCTATACAAAGATGGCGCCACGTAGTTTATTACGCCTGGCAGTTGTTCAGTTCATATTTTTACAGAACTCCGGACTAACTTACGGTGTTCTTCGAATTTTCTCCTTTCTTCAGATTATTTTTTCTCGTTCTTTTTTTGACAGTAGAAAATTTCATATTTATTGAAAATGCATTGAATTTATGATATATCCGTTTTTTTTCCGATGCCATAATGTGCAAATTTTTAATAGACTGTTATTAATATTTAAAATTAATAATTTTTCTATTGGGTTGTTCGGAAAGTCATTTCGTATTTTTTTGTCAAAATGAAAAGAAATTTTCGTTTAATGAATAAATTATTTATTAAATTATAAAATTGCCATTCTGGTCTAATACCTTTTGCCATATTTTTGGTAGTAACATGATTACACGCTCATAAAAGTTTTGGTCTTTGCTGTAAAAAAAAACTGATCGAGGTGGTTTTTGGCCTCCTCATTTGAAGGAAAAATTTTGCAAATCAGTTCTGGTACTGATATACTGTTAACACATCTTCTCCACACATATTGGCTAATTTATTTCTGGCTTGAACAACATTTTTACCTTTTATAGCAAAAAAGAAAAAAATGACGAAAATGCTGTTTATTGCTCTCCATATTTAAAAGGGCACCATCCAAAAACT
>JAPMOQ010047785.1:1017679-1046297 GCA_026543055.1 Argiope trifasciata | reverse complement strand
TTTACTGTACTCCTGCCTTTTGAATTATGTAAAACAAAGGATTCAGAAGAAAATTTCTTTTCTCTATGGTCTAAATAAAATCATGTTTCTTAATTTTTGTGAATATGATTTCCTCGATGTTGTAGATGTACCACGAGTACACGTATAAGAAGTGATTGGATGTGTAAGAGGATTCAGTTCTCCAGTGGGTATATTAATGGTTTAATCCTTTTCCTTCCACTTTATGGACTTCACTTTTATGAAACAGGTTGGACAATAGTTGGTTGTAAGCCTTTAGACTCCACTCTTATTTCCCAATTTATTGACGCGACTATTTATCACTGATTCCCCGGATGACAAAATATGGCAGGAATAATTCTTTTAAGGTATCCGACTACGTTCGAAGAAAAATTTTAGGAAAATTAGATTTTTTAAAAATTATTTAAAACTATGGTTTTTGGATGTTTTGTCAATTATAATACAAAATACTATAAATACAAAAAACTGATTTGGAAATATGATACATTTTGAGAAATAGAAAAAATTAAGATAAATTGTGATGCAGCAATCCTATTTTCCTTTGTACACAAGTTATAGAATACAATGATGAATGAAATGAACCAAAATCTAAGGAACATTTTGGAATGCAAAGAAGTTATGGCTAAACAAATAGCTATATATGCATTTTTTCCATCAATTCACAACTTCATTTTTCTACAAACACCTGTAAATGAAAAAGCAATTCACCAGCATTAAAACTTTTAGTTTATTTCATCGCACACATTATTTAAAACACACGCTGAAATGTTTATGCAAATACCTCTGTTAGCTTTTGACATATCGTGTTAATAGTGGATAATTTTTATGAAAATTAATATTTTGAGAAAATTAAAACTAAAGAAAAATTTTAGTTGGAAAATAAGTGAACCTTAGAGGATAGGTTAGGCCTTCCTTTTCCGAGAGAAGATAAACTCTTTTGGAAAGAGGAAAGTCTGAACTACAAGAAATGACAATTTTTAAAAAAAATCACTAATATGGTGGATAATCTGTGTTTTTAACGTAGTCGGATACCTTAATGCTGAAGTTCTTGTTTGACATAAGTAGTATGAGAAAAAAATTGCATACTATAGTTTTAAACATTTTTTAAATTATTATTTTAAAGATATTTTCAAAAAAATAAGCTATACTATATTCCGGAAATTAAAACTTATGCATTATTTTGAACGATAGAAGATCCTACTCATTCATATGAATGGATTTTCGTTCTGTTATTGATGTTGGAATTAGAGCTAAATTAATATATAATTTTATTGACAATAAGTTATATAAATAAGGTATTAAAATAAATTGACTAATATATTTTTTAAAGTTAAAGTATAAACTGTGCTAAAATGTGACACATATTAATCAACGGGAATGCTTTTCGAAAACTCTTCGCCATAAATACCACGAAGGCTCAGATTATTATTTTCAGAATCTCGCTTATGAATGCTTTGTGCTTCGTAATACAGAAAAGAAAACCGAATATGTGCTTACTATGCTTTTTTCTCGACCGACTGAAACCAAAAATTAACAGAGGATAATTTTTTAAAGAAAAAAGAGCACCTAAAGTATTTTATTTATTTAAGTACCTGCGTTTGTAAGTATTTGTGTTTACATACACTCGAATTCATAGATCAACAGATAATCAACGCCTTTAGTTCAAAATTTAAAACGAATCCACACTTTCAATGGCAAAGTTATGAAACGAATTTTATCTTTGTAGTTTGTGACTTTCTGTAGTTATCTTGTTCCCATTGTTTGAGACGATCAAACAGACAAAAAGATAAATTACTTTTGCATAGATTTCTTTCAAAATTTATTAAAAACTTACGGATTTTGTGAAAAGATTACTTATCAAATTTCACCCTCAGTGTTTCTGATCAGTCAGTTATCCGTCTTTTTGATCAGTAGTTATCAGTGTTTTTGATCAGTCAGTTATCAGTGTTTTTGATCAGTTAGTTATCAGTGTTTTTGATCAGTCAGTTATCAGTATTTTTGAGTTTTCGTGTTCTGAGTCATATAGACATTCATAATTTTAAAAATATGTATGTATATGTTTCAAGGTGGAAGTTACATTAGCATACTTCATATACGAGAAAATAGAAATTAACGTGTTTCTATAAAAAAATTTAAATTTTTTGTTTACATATTTTATTTTCCGCCGCACATTATAAAATAAATGATTTTTCTTTCATTTTTAAAGCTGAATAAAAACAAAAAAGAAAAAATTAAATTTCATTTATAGAAAATTGATCAAATGCATTTTTAATACTCATTTTACTTTTACTTAAAACTAACATCAGAGTGTTCGCTTTTATGACGAATAACAAGGATAATACAATAATTATGTGTGTAGCACAAACATTTATATTTTATAAAAAAATAACCAATGTGTGTGTTTTTTAAATTTAGGATTCTGGAAAAATATTTTAGTCAATTTCTGCTATGAAAAATTTTGTTTAAAATTTTTTTATGAAAATCCTTTTAAGAAATAGAAAGCAAACAAAAAATAGTTCTCATGTAAAAAAAATATTAAAGATGTTAACATTTCCAATAAAAAAGTCATAAAATATTCGACCCTTGATAACGTCAAATTCTCTTTCAACCTAGTATTACAGGCTGAAAATAGCATAATCTATTCTCGAGACAAATGCATTATAGTTTCATAATTCTAATCTTTATCATTTTTTAACGCTGAGCGAGACTAACTATTTTTAGCTATGCGGATAAATTTCGATCTCACAAACTTGCTTCCTTTGTAAGCTTCTGCCGTTCTATTCCAATCTTTTTATTTCTAATTTTTGTCATTTTCACACGCATCGTTTCCTACGACGAAAAGACACTGCTTTTCAATTTTTTTTACGATGAATTTAGCGTAATAATTTCTATCGAAGCTACAGAAATCACTGCTTCGTGCATGAGCGTCGAGAATGCTATTAAAGGCTTATTGTCCGGATAGGCGTTTCCTTCTTTTTAAAAAATTCCTCACTTTATGCAATTTGTCACTATTTAATTATAATCTAGTAACTTAATGATAGATTTTACGTTTCGGAGGCGTTGATAAAAGCGTTCGTTTCAGCTCAAATTCACTAAACGAAAGGTTGACAAGATCTGGGAGGTCTTTTGACCGTTCTCGTTTTCGTAATATTTTAAACTAAAATTACTTGTTCTTTATCGTGCTTGTTTTTTTATTCATGGAAAGATAATTTTCTTATCTTTGTATAATTGATAACTTTTATTCACCCTATAAAATGACACGCCTAACTAGTTTGCTGTATTTTTAATAATTTCAACATGTATTTTTTACTAAATTCTGTTTGTCAGTGAGGGGATTTTTAATTTTTTTGTCTATATCCATGCACGCTCATTTAATGAATTTATAAGTGTAGGTAAATAACAACAACAACAAAAAAGATAAGAAGCACACATGTAAAAAAAACTGAGTAGGGAAAATCCAGTAGTTACAGTACAAATATAAAGCAGGTTAAAAAAATCCCCCTTTTTTAATTTTAATTTTACTTTTCTATCAACTGCTATCCATACTATATGTGGGCGTTCAGAATTAAAGTCGACCAATTCACAATTTTCAACAAAAGAGATAGCTATCTTTCAAAACCAGAATGGATGAAAAGAGTTTGAACTAATCTATATTCAACCCTTAAATGCACGTTGTTAATAGTCTATATCCAGTGGCACTTAATTTTATTCAAAGGCCTGAGTATATATATTTCCAAAAGGCATAAAATAACCATAGACTATAAATAATAGTAGTAAAAGTAAAGTTGACATTACTTTTGGTGGATGAGTTATATAGTTTTCTCTCTCTCTCCCTTTTTGCTCTTTTAAATGTGGTGGGTGATGAATCTCAGCGTGTTACATGAAGAGATAGTTTCTATTGTCGAGTTCTATATAAAGGAGGGATTTATATACTTGTTAAAAATTACTTCTCATGTGTTGTCAGGTAAGATATCAATGCTTGATATGGTATTTAAAAATTATATTAAATAGAAGCTAGATTTTGGGGAAATACTACATGTTATTAAAAGTCCACATATAACATTTATCGAAATAAATATGCCGTAGTATATTTATGTACCTGTATTTTTTATATAACTTATAACTATTTTCCTATAATAATTTTTTTAAAAAGATTTAAAGCATATAATCATGCATTTGTCAATAGTAGGAATTATAAAATAGTTATCAATGGTCTTTACGAATATAATGCCTAGCTGAGTCTGACAAATATTGTAGGTTGGCTCATTCTATCATTATTACCTTCTGATTCATTGCTGTATATTGCCGTGGATGTTCTTAATACGATTTTCTATTTTTTTTTAAATGGTACATTTATTTCAGAATTCTATGTAATTTTCCATTCACAATTTTTAATTAGGAATTAATTACTGTGTATTAAAATGAAAGAATTAAATTTGGAATTCTCTTGTTTTTCATATCATAGAATACTAGAAATCACCCATCAGTTAATCAGTTTATCAACGAAATTATGCGTTTTTAGGTCCTTTCTGCTATATTCTTTCGAAATTACGCAGTCGAATTTCAAGTTCTCTATTTTGAACTAAGTTAAAATGAATTTTTTTGAATACCAACAACATTTTTCGAAATAAATTTCAAAATCATTGATATATGCCGAATCTAACAAAGTTAAGTCTAGCTAACTTTTTTTTATCACTAGTTAGAGTTATCTAATCTAACCAATTTATAGTTTTTTTTACCGAATCTAATACGCAATGGTTTACGATTAATCATTGATATGTGGTTAATACACAAGTACAATAAAGCCGAATATATTTTCGAATGCCTTTTTTCAACAGATTACAGTCAATATTTTACACGTAAATACAAATTTGATAACAAAATCCAGTACCAAATGTCATATATTTCAGTTATTGCGTTTTTGATGTATCGAGTTTGCTGGTTTGTGAAAGTACAGATAGACAGATGGTCACCCTCTAGAAGGATTTAATTCCAAATACGATATAGATCTTTCCTTTGGATGTTAAATCTGAGTAACAAATTCGGTTTATTTAACGTTTCGTTTTGTAAAAATAGCGTTGATTTATGTTTGGACAACTAAGCAACAGACTTCCTTAGAATAGATTTCCCTCAAAATTTGAAAGGAATTTACTAATTTTGTTTAAGAATCATATACTAAAGTTCATTTTTTCTAATCAAAACGTTTTTGAATTATCGTGCTCAAAGACAGACAGACGTTTTAACAAAAATGTGTTTTTCTGACTTAAGTGGAGTGTCATCAAAGTTTAGAGTTCAAAATTTTTGATGATTACAAAATTTTCAATACATATGCGAGAGAGTAAAAAATGCAGTAAAGAATTTTTAAAGCAATTGATTAATTTCTAAGAATTTTTTTAAATGCAACTTATTAAATCTCTTCTAGGACCCAAAATCTTAAGTGTGCTTTAAGTTCTTTGCATTGAATCTTTTTAATGAAAAAAAGTAAAACTTCACTGTGGAAAACTTACGAGAAAAAATTATTCCAGAGTTTTCCCAATGCTCATTTTTTTATTCATTGAAAATTTACTGAGAAATAATACAATAAATTGCAATCAAATAAAAAAACAACTACTTGGTTTTACGTAAAAAACACTGAAGGGAGTATCTGAAGAGATTATATTCGTACCTTTTATGTTACGAAGATTATATTACTTTGATAATTATGTTTTTATGCTGTAAAAAGTAATCTTTTTTACCACAGAAGGTCCCTTCAATACACATTGGATATTTTAAGATTTTTGCTTAAAATGAGTCTTATGTCATCAAATTAATGAAACATGATAGATGCATTTCTGTTGATGATATATGCGCACTTGAAAAAAAATGATGTAATTATACTTTTATTGTTGATAAATTTCGGGTTGTAAAATATTGTCCGACAGAATGTGTTCGAGTTAACTATAATTTTAGTTAAAAAATGTGATAGAAATGACAGAACTGAGGGACAGTTCTTAAATATAAAAGACCACTACATGGATAGTAAAAGTAGATCAAATCTTGTTTTATACATTGAAGGACAAGAACAAATGTATTTAATGAAAACAGTTTACATAAACATTTTTACTAATTAGCAAAAGTAGATTTTTAGAATTTTAATTATTTCAACATTATCTTTAATTTATAATTCATTTTTATGAACAGTAAAGAATTTTGATATTATTTTTTCTTTTTATACACAGCTAGGAAGCTCCACGTAAACGCACAGCATAATTTTTTTTTATTTAATCTATTAACTGATAGTTAAGCTCCAGAAATATTGAAATAGAGTATTGTCATTGAGAACACACAAAGTGCTAAAAAATTTCAAAACTATCAAATCAGAAATTGAGTGAAAAAAGGTTTTACAAAATTCTAATATCACGAACTTGAAACAAGTCAACTTGAACAATGGTGTTTAAAAATGAAAACTGGAAGGGGAAACAAATAAATTTTTGCTAAATTTATGAATGAATTGTTTCATATGGAGAAAAGATTTCGAAGGAATTTTTTAATAATGTTTTTTTTTTTTTTTCTAAATGTTATTTATTTCAAGTTAAAAGGGAACTTAACAAATGAACCATTCGACAGTGTAGATTTGATCCATAGGATTTGTTTTGACCATTATCTTCTATAGGACAAGAAAATCCGAAAGGAATTTATAAATGGATTCTTGGATTCTTCTCGTTAATCCCGAAAATGTCAGGGCTTTAATTGAAAGTAAAGAAAACTGATTTTTGATATCGAGCAGTAATACGATAGCTTACATTATATATTTGATAGGGAAAATGGCAGTTTTAATAATAATTAATAATTTATAATTTTAATAATGATTTTGAATAATTTCCAATAATTGATCGTTGTCAATCTAGGCTTTCGTCTTTCTTACAGACTTGCATGTCGATGCACTTCTTTTACTATCATAGCGTCGATATTGCATTCTGATATAATTTGTCTCTTTTTATTCACTGCATGTTTATTAAAATGAGCAGAAATAAGCAAGAATAAGTATTTTGCTAGTTATACTTACATAAAAAATTCTTTTTCAAATCTGTGCATTTTATGTTCTTCTGTTAACTCGAATTTTATAATTCCTGCCCCATAAGCTTTTTAAAATGTGATATTGGATTATTAAACATTTTTTTGCATCTTATGTGCATCGCTTCCTATTAAAAGTACGGAATGACAGTTATTGTTCTTTTAAGTATTTTATTCTAATTAATGTTAATTATTAAGTTCATGAATCATAAGGAATGAAATGACTAAACGCTCTGAATTACTGATTATCCATTTATGGAAGTAAAACAATAGTAGAAAGTATTATGGATAGGAAAAGCAAACGACTTTCTTGATAAGTCAAGTTATCTTAAAGAAAACATGTTTCACGGTATTATTAATAATAATTTTACATTAATAAATTATTAATAAGAATATCTCAATATAATGTTATATAATAAAATTGTTGACATTCAACGTTTTTTAATCATTTTATTCTGATTAATGATTACTATTAAGTTCATGAATCATGAGGAATGAAATGACAAAAGGCTCTGAATCAAGGATTATCCAATTATGGAAATGAATATTTAGACAAAATATTATGTACAGCAAAAGTAAACAGCTTTCTTGATAAGCCAAATTTATCATAAAGGATATCAAATGAAAGTATGTTTCAGAATATTATAAATAATTGTACACAGATGCATTATTAATAAGAATATATTAATATAACGTTATTTTATAAAATAACATAACTAAAATTAGCTACGAATCATTTCGACAAGGTAACAAAGTAATAAGTTAATGCTCAGTTTGTTTACTGAAGGATTATAAAGCCATTTAACAAGCAACACCATTTTTTTTTAAATTTCATATTTTTTTTAATAAATAACTACAATAAAAATAAGAAAACTAATTTTTTTTGCAACCAATTAATGATTATATTGTAATTTTTTCCGCATCTGTTATAAATATGCAGTCACGTATTAATCCAGAACAGAATTTAAAAAAAAAAATGGTTACGAGGAATTTATTATGTTTATTCCTCTTGTAGAATTTGTAAAACTGTTGTAAGTGGTAATGCTTGTCAAGCGAGGAAATTACAAAAAAGTAATAATAATAGGTGCAAATAAATATACTGATCATACTTATACTTACCAATACCAATTGTTTGGTAAATAGTGGATATCTTGCTCTTCAAGATATCTGACATCTTTCGTGGTTTAAAACGTTGCAAAAATCACTGCTTATTTACTCAGGAAATAAGAAATGAAAATATTAATAAACTTGCCTTTTAATTTCCCAGTTTTCCTTGAAATGAGACTAAATAATTCATAAACCAACTTACCTTTTACTTTTACTTTACTTTTTTAAAAAAAGTTTTGAATAGCAAAAACAAAATGTTTTGATCAATACCTCACAATGTTAAAAAAAAAAAATACTTACTTAATAAAAGATATATAAGTAATAGCTGATATGAAGAAGAGGGAAAACGGTATTATCTTGTGAAGCACGAACACCTGAAAGAGAAAAAAAAGTTAGCATTTAACAATATTAAAAGCTGACATGGATTCTACACATCACAATAATAAGTTTTTTTTTTTTGTGTATCGATCCCTAACACTTAACCGGCAAACCACCAAGATACCAAGCATATAAATAATCTGCAAATCTTGTTTATATTATAATGAAGTAAATTTATGCTCACAATGCATCAATTACAACTTAATTTCGGAATCCAATGTATATTTTGCAAGAGAAAAACCTTAGGATAACATACAGTTAAATGACGAGTTTACTTTAAGGCAATCCTGTTACCATCAGTAAACAGCACATTTCCAGCAAGCTATGAAAACTAACGGAAACGAAGGGTATTAGATAAGTGTAGTTTTAAATAAAAATTAGCTGCAAAACTTATCACTTTTTTTAAAACTATTTGTTGATCTGAAAGCTAATATAAACACTACTTAAAAACAGTTCCAAAAACATATTTTAATAGTACACTAAACTGCAATTAAAAAAAATATTTCCTAGTTTTAATTCTCGAAAGCAATTTTTCCTTACACGTACTACCAGATGGCGCCATGGATAGGGAATCAAAATTTAAATTTATTTAATGTTCTTTGATAAAGAGGTAGTGAATATCTTAAAAAAACATAGTGTTATGCAGATCATTTAAAATTTTAGTCTAGTACATGAGGAAACGAGGAGAAATAACTAAGATAAGTCCAGTCTTACAATAATCAAACATGTCAAGTGAAAAAAAAAGTGTTGTATAAAACTTTTTAACTTAAAAAAAACATAGAGGGAAAAACATCATGTCAAATTTCAATAAACAGAAGTAACTTATATTCATAGCATAGACATTAACAGCATGTCTTTTCTATGCACTTTTATATTACTTTTCAGCATATTGGAAAAGAAGAATTTGTTTCCCGCCAATCGTTTGTTCCTGTTTGTAGACTGAGGAAAAAATAAATAAAATGACCTCCATGCCTTCCGTCTCTTTTCTTTGTTTTCTTCCTCTTTTTTTTCTCGAGAAGAACAGTTGTCAGTGCTTATTCGGCCAATAAAAGAGGTTTCTACAGTTTTTTCGCATGGATATGCATTACATAGAGGAAAAAATATTTCAATTTTTATTGATCCATAAGCGCAAAATCCGGTATTTTCACATATTTTTTTTTCATTTGAAAATTACTAAACTATGTAACGAAGGTAATTGTTATCTAGATATAAATATAATTCAGGACATTTAATTCCCTCTAATTAGAAAAATTGATTAAGAAATTCCGTTTTTTTTTCTAACAATAGTATGCAGAAAGGGTCGCCGAGAAGCGAAATGCAGTTTAGTTAGAATTTTGTTAAGAATTTTGAGATAACAGTTGTAAAAGCGTTAAAACGGAACATTTACTACTCTTGCATTTCAAAATTTTTATTCAATTTGTCAGAAAATAATTTAGAATGATATTTTTGTCTTTAATTTATAGGATTATACAATACAAAGGTAAATAATGCTACTTCTTAAAGAGGAATATAAATAATTCTAAGAAAATATGAATGATTAAGTGAATTGGAATTATTTTAAACTGAAAAAAAGTACTTACAAACCATTCTTGTGTTTTCTATTTTGGGAAATGTCATGCAGTAATATTTTCTTACCGTATATCATTAAGAAAAAATATCCAGATGATAAAGGCTTTTAATATTTTAACAATTAATTGAATGGTAATTACAAAATTTGTTGTATTTGTAAATAACTTTAATAAGTAGACAGCATTTATTTATATTGATTTTATTCTAACAGTTGTTTATATTATTCTAAATGTAATTATTAGTGACACAACTGTTTACAACAATTTTTATATTAAGGTTAATGAAGACTTTTGCGTAAAACTGACCATGGGGTTGATTTTATTCTAAAACAATTTCAGATTTGTTTAAGATTTTCTTGTTGCATCATTTCAATTTTTAATAACGTGAAATAATTATGGGATAATATGCATAAACAAATGACTTTTATTTTAACAGTAATTTAATTCGTGGGAAGAAACAGCGCATCTGATTATATCATTTAATTGCAAACTAAAGCATAAGACATATCCAATGAATTAGCGCTTGCATTATTTTGGCAGTAATTTAATTGTTGTACAAAAATAGCACAACTTATGATGATATTTAATTCCAATTTAATTTCCAAAGATCAATATTTAGTCAATAACAAACTGAATGCATTTTAAATGAGGTTTAGTTACTTAAAAATAACACAGCCTTCTACATCATTTTATTATTTTTAAAACACAAAGAAGTAATATGGAGGGAATAACATTTCTACATGTGGAATAATTATTTAAAAATACACAATTTGCTGTATTATTTTATTACTTTTAAAATAAAAATTAGTACATTATACATATAAAAAACCTGAATATGAATTAGTTATAAAAATTACACAGCTTGCAGCATCATTTTATTCCTTTTAAAATAGTTATTCAGTGAATAAAAATTCTAAATACGAATTGATTATTCAAAAATAACACAACTTGGCTAAATTGTTTATTATTTTTAAATTTCCAGAGAATATTATTGAGAGAACAAAATTTGATTAAATTCTAATAGTAATTTAATAGCTATTTGAATATTTAAAAGACGAATAACTATAGTTTTGGAGGGAAACCCATATGTATCCCATAAGGGCTCGTGATTAGTTATTTAAAAACAATTCAACTTGATGTATTATTTCTTATAAAAAGTAGTAATATTCATTGAATAAACATTCTAATGAGGATTAGTTATTTAAAAATAATGCTTGCTATATCCTTTTATTACTTTTAAAAATACAAAGTAGAAACATTCAACGAATAAAAATTCTAATGAGAATTGGTTATTTAAAAATAACACAACTTCGCTACATTGTCTATTATTTTTAAACCTTTAGGGAATATTATTCAGTGAAGAAAAATCTTATTAAATTCTAATCGTAATTTAATAACTCTTTAAATTTATATAAAAAGCATAACTATAGTTTTGGAGGGAAAAAGTTTATTTTCTGCCCAGATGTATCCCGTAAGGGCACGTAATCAGAGTCGCTCCTTACACTTAACGAACTTTTGTCAGCTTAATCATTCTGACGGATAACCCAACACTGGTTTCTGGCAGAGGGTTGCCGCTTATTGATCGTGCTGTTTTACTTTCCTCTTTTACGGTCTCAGATAGGAAGTGAAATTAGTTAGACGATTGCTTAAAGCACTAGAAGTGTTGCAGGATTCGTGAATTTTTTACAGAGAACCAAGATTGTTTCCCTTTATATAAAATGGGAGATACAGATCTCGTTGGATTGAGCTATAAGGAGGTTTGTAAAAATTCGCGTTTTATATGATTAAATTTCAATAATTTTTATAATAGCGTAGAAAAACTTTGGAGATGACGGAAAGAATGTATTTTGACAAACGTTGCATTTTTGCATTTGGTTAAACATCTAAGCGGAAATACAGCACAAAATAGAACAGATTAAACTTTAGGAACGGAGTAAATCAAATATTTATTATTATAGTTTATTAGTTAAAGTAAGTTTAATAATTATTTTTAAATCCACTACAGAAGGAAATAGAGAAAGTTTAAGAAACAATTTCTTTCAAATGTATACATTGTAAGCATATAAATTAAGCATTGATTAAAAGTAAATAAATGTAAGAAAAATTATTTTTAGAAACACATATTTATTTATTCATTTTTGATTTAATTTTGTTACAGTTTCTAGAATTCGATTTATTACTTATTGTTATAAATATTTTGAAATTTTAATATAAATTTCTTTCTTAAACTGATAATATGATAGCGCCACTTGAAGAGAATTAAAGTTTTTATGAATCTAAAGAATCAGATCAGAATTAAGGTGCAAAAATAATACAAAAGTGTACTATCATATGTAAGTGAAGACAATTCCAAAACTCTATCATGTCAGAAAGGAAGAGTAAAATTGATTATAAAATTTAATATTACAAACATGTAACATATTGAACATAACCAAGGCTTATAATAAAATGCAACTTTATTTTATGCCAATTTAAGTTGGTTTACGAGCCATTTTTTTCATTCTTTGATGATATATTTTTTTTACTTCAGCAAAATGTAATTTGAATTTCAGGATTAAAGTGGCGTAGTAAATTTATATGTATAACGTGATTGTGAATTGACTTCATTAAAATTAAGGCCCGGAAATAATATAAAAGTGTTCTGTCAAGAATACATAAGTGAAGAAAATTCCAAAACTCCTACACATCAGGAAGGAAGAACAGAATCCATTGCAAAATTCCATCTTACTAAATTGAAATATATATAGCTTAATAAAAGGGTATAATAAAATGAAAATATATTTTAGGCTCATCGAAGTTTGTGCCATATATTCTTTTTTACTTCGGTAAAGCCATGATAAAGGAAAAATTTCCATCCAATGTTCAGAATTAAATTGTCCCTATACATTTAACATGTATCACGTTTTTATAAATGGATTCCATTATTTTGAAGATTTCTTTTATATGATTTAAGTAAAATTCTGTCTTTAAAATTTTGCGCAAAAATCTACTGCAATTATTTATTGCCAAATCATTTACTATCACCAAATTCTGGCACTTTATCCTACATGGGATTTTAAACAAATAATAGTCTTATCACCAACTATTTAGTAGGATAGGATATAACATAGTCAGGAATTTGAATCATACGACGATGGTCTTTTTATTTTGTTCATTAGTTATATTTTTAAGCAGCTTTATCCGGAAGCAGGAAGATCCATATACGAACTATAGCAATGGATTGGTCATCACGGGTAGTCTGCTAAATGACAGTCAATGTGATTTTCTTTGATGTGATATAGTAACTTGATCCAGACTCTCTTGAAAATTCTTCATTGCAACAACTCATCTAATATTTTGGAGTTAAGTCAGATTTTTACCTCAGCTTCTATTTAGGAACTTCAAGGTTGTATTAACCGAAAAAATATGCCATGCTATACTTTAAGCATAAGTCCTAGGTTAAATGTGACAGATTGAGAAGATTTTCTGTTCCCACTTCTAATCACAGTTTTATTCAGCATTACCCATAAATCGGGATGCCGATGTGAGAGCAGTTGCAACGGATTGCATGCCGCTGCTATTTTGGTTACTGTAACTTTCTTTGATTTTATTTACACCGAAGCACTAACGTGATTCAGACTCCCTTGAAAATTCTTCAATGCAAGAACCCACTCCCTTTTATTGGAAATAAATAAGATTTCAACCGCAGCTACTGTCTAGTCGTTCCAACGTCGTATTGACTGAAAGAAGAAGCAATACAGTCCTTTTACCAAGAGTCCTTGACTAAATATCTTAGAAGACCAAGTGGGGTTAGAACCGCCATAAATATTTGGTTCCCCGGAAAAGATAAAATTCCTCCCACCCCATATTTATATTCTAGGCTAAATAAATACATTAAAAAAATCCACTTTCGAAACTTTATCATCAGTTAAATACTTTTAGGAAATATTAATCCGTTTTAGGTGACCATCATCTGTCAAAATTTGGACGAAAGCCCAAACTATTGCGCATTTTAAAAAAAGTAAATATCTTTATAAAAAGCGATGACTTTATAATGAAATGCGGTGACATTTGATCATGATGTAGCGAGGGCAAACAAAATCTTCTGTATATATGAAAAAGGAGATCGCGCAAATAGTTGCTCAGTCTAATATTACTTTTATTCCCTTATATCCATCCCACGCTAAACTCGATCCCTTTTTAAATTTCTGGGTGGGAAGAATTCCCCAATGCCTCCATTAGTTTCAAACTGTTATTTGGGGATGGTAGTTATGAAGACGAACGAAGGGGAAAATATCGTAAAAAAATAAACTAAATCAAAAGCGTTAAATCCACAACATGGTTGAGGAGAAGATAAGAACTTTTAAAGTCACCAATTGGAACCGGAACAAATAGACTAAAGATGAAAAGAAGGTGAGAAAAAGAAAGAGCGGAGAAAGAAGAAGGGTCTCGTAAAAGTGTCCCTGCAAAGTGCTTTAAAAAAACGGGGGATGAACGAAAAGAAGAAAAGGAAAGAAGGCAACCCCCTCGATTTTCTTCATATAATGAAAGGCCTCTTTTGGGTATGATTTATGGCATCGATTCGCTGAGGATAGCTTTGGGATGTTTCATCTTTGCTTTTGTAAGGAGGTTATTCACCAATAGATTTTCGTATCGGAAATGCTTAGTCTCTTACAAGTCGAACACCTACCAATAGTTCCACAGAGGCATTGCCCTGTGGAAATGTTGATGAGAATGGAATGTAGTTTTACATTAGATCGCCAGCCTTTATCTTAAGGGATCATTGTTTATATCTTTTATTGAGTTTATACTATTTTTAGAGCAACCTAAAGCTACTACTGAAGAAAGATGCAATTAAGAAGACTATATGTTTAAAAAAAGGCATGTTTAGAAAAATATATTATAGAAAAAAATATCTATGCACAAAAACTCTAAATAGAATATGCAGAAAAGAATATATGCTAAAAATGAGTTGCATTTATTGAAATGAATTATTTTTTTTTATATCTTTTAATGGGCTTATATTATTCTTCGCGCATTTAAAGCTGCGGTACGAGATATACCAGAAGAAAAATACAATTAAAAAGAATATATATCAGAAATATATACATAGATATAAAAAAATATATGATGGTACCATGCATAAACCGTAAAATATCTGATAGAATCGAGTATATATAGAAGAATATAGAATAAAATATATATAAAAGAATAACAGAGTATTCACCTGAATCGGTATCCAATAGTTATTTTCTAAACTTTTAGAGATATGCATATGTTTCTAAATCGGAAAATATAGAGAGTGAAGAAAAGAATTATATTTTAGGCTGCGTGAGCCAATATATAAAATAATAATATAAAATATAAATGTTAGTTTCCAAGTCATAGTTATATTTAGTATAATATTCTAATTTCAATAAATGAGAATAAGACCAAACACGTTTGCAGCAAACAAATTGCTAGTTACAAGCAATGTTATAAGGGCATTATCGTACAATTTATATAAGTAAGACTTTATTTTACAATTCCCAATGCAAGTGGTTTAAGTCACAGATCCGGTTTTCTTTATTTGTTAGACTAACAATCAATTTGCTTTTCTTTTTTTAAAGATATAATTTGTCTTTTCAATGTTATCATGATTAAAATTCACCTTTTAGTATTTTATGATTAAAAATTCCCCTAAATTAATTTTGAAGCTAAACATTTTTAGGAATTTAACGTCCTTATTCATTACTTTAATTGATGACATATATTTAAAATTCACACTATATTGTTTTTTCCCTACATCTTTAATATAAAAAAGAACGGATTTTCATCAAAAATTTAATCACAATGTATTATTATGCAGCTGACTTCACTCCTACACAAAAGGAGCTTTCATTAGACCCGCAATCACTCTGATTGGTTTCCGTTTTTGTTTAAAGTTCTTAGAAGCTTTTTTGA
This sequence comes from Argiope trifasciata, assembly GCA_026543055.1. Lineage (NCBI taxonomy): Eukaryota > Metazoa > Arthropoda > Arachnida > Araneae > Araneidae > Argiope > Argiope trifasciata. Next base: position 1,030,251 of record JAPMOQ010047785.1, on the reverse strand, counting down.
TATGCAACCAATTTTTTAAAATCTCTGTGAAATATTTCAATTAAAGGGTGAGAGGATTGCTACACAATTAGATCGTTCCAATACATCCTGATATGAAAAGGCATAAAGTTTCTTATTACACTCTCCACGAGTACTTCCAGAGATAACCTGTATACAATTCAACCATGTGATGAAATAACTATTAATTAGAGACAGTTTAATATACTTCTATTAATCTCTGATTTCGGGAGCTCTTTAATTTTGCAGCATAAAATCATAGGTCAATTTTAATCCCTATTTATATGCTATAGATAAGAATGAGACTAAATACGTTTGCAACGAAATAAATTGCTAATTATAAGCAATACTGTAACAGCGTCAGCGTACAATTTATATAAGTCAGACTAGATTTTAGATTGCCCAAAACGATGTTAAAATATGTTTACTGCTTTTCATTACTAGACAGACTGATTGCTCTTCTTTTTTATTATAAAGATTTTTAGTTTATTCTATTAATATCATGATAAAAATTCACCTAAAATCATTTTCAAGTTGAATATTTTATGGAATTTAACGCCTTTATCCATTATATTAATAGATCAAATATATTTTAAATTCACACTATATCGTTTTTCCCTGCATCTTTAATATAAAAAACGGATTTTCATCAAAAACTTAATTACAATGCATTACCATGCAGCTGACTTCATTCCTACACAAAAGGAGCTTTCATTAGACTGAAAATTACTCTGATTGGTTTCCATTTTTGTTTAAAGTTCCTAGAAACTTTTTTGATATGCATCCAATTTTTTAGAATCTCTGTGAAATATTTCAATTAAAGGGCGAGAGGGTTGTTACAAAATTAGATCGTTCCAATGCATCCTCATACGAAAAGGCATACAGTTTCTCATTATACTCTCCACGAGTGCTTCCAGTGATAACCTGTATAAAATCCAACTCCGCGACGAAATAACCATTTATTGGGGGCCGTTTAATGCTCTCCTATTAAACCATAGGTGCGACGTTCTACCATTAGACTTATAACGTAATGACGAGTCGTTAAATTTAGTTGTTCACTCGAACACTGAGTCAATAGCAGAAACTAATTACCAAAGCTGGAATAAATTGCTAGACTGGCAGCTGCAATTAGATGGTGGGACAAGTTAGAAGTTGTAAGGCAAGCAGTTCGATATTTACATCTTCTGGGTTTGAGGCAGCAACAAAAATAAGGGGGTTTGTCCAAGAGCACTCACTGGGAGAGCTAGGTAAAGAGGAAAACTTCTTGCAATTACTAATGATTTCAGTGATTAACTGATTTCAAAGAGAAAGGTATAAATTCAGGGGGTTCAAAATCAATATATTGTTAATTGCCTTGTGCCAAACATTTAAGGGTCCGTTTAAGGAAAATTTCTCGTCACAATTTAAATGTATTAGACAAGGGAGGGAAATAATAGATAAATTAAAGCGGAGAAATGTTCATTTTCTACGATTCATGTAAAACTAGGTATTGATAATAGTAATGAATAGTTTTGCAGTAGAATTATTCTTACTATTTTCTCTCGTGTTGCTTCCAAATCGCAATTATTTATGATGATATTCAAATCAATTGTTTATTGGACGTCTGATCCTTTGATTGGTTTGGTTTAGTTATATTAACGTCCCGTTTTAAAGCAACTCGAGGGCTGTTTTGGGACTTGATCCTTTGAAATTGTATAAATCTGATCATAAAATAAAGAGTTTTATCCCTTTTCCAAAATGCATTTAAATCTTTTTAACTTCTAGTATTCGAAGTTTATGAAGAAAAAAAACCCTGCTGTAGTTAAAAAATAGTTATAAAGAAAAAAATATATTGCAATGGTCATTTATAAGGTCTTAAATGCCACAAAACATTTTTTGTGGTATTTAAGACCTTGTTATAATCATTTTAAGATTTATTTAGAAGAAATGTATTGATTCGAATGAATTCAGATGTCCTGTCAAACCTCCAAGGATCGATAAAAGAAACTTTTTTTTGAAATAATGTTTATCTGTATATAAAAACGGCGATTAAAAAAAGGCAGGGAGTTAAATGGATAAAATCTAACATTTTTTGTTGACAATCGATCAGCCGATCTATTCCTGTATACACGCGATAATTCAAAAACACAAAAAGTAAAAAGGTTGAGTTTTAGTGTGATTTTTTTCACATCGAAATTGTATTGTTACGGATTTCCGATTCGTCGGGTTCGTGTAGTGGGTATATGGTGTGAAAACACAATGAACAGTCCTCTAGAAGTTTATTTACACGAGAACAGGACAGTAGAAATACGTGAAATATGTACTCCTGAGACGAATACACAGGGCAGAACACATCAGCACTCTACAACAGTCAGTAACCCACAAGTAGAAATCCAGTAGTATTAACTTCTACAGCACACAAGCGGCTAGACAGAATTCAGCAGGAGAGGGGATCCTCGGAGCTTCGCTCTAGGGTCTTTCAAAAACGGCTGATTCACTTCTCGCTTTAGCTGCTGACTCAATTCACGACGACTCAGTTCACGATTCTCCCAGCATAAGTGAGTAGTGTTAACGAGGCGCCTAGCCTCGGCAGGGACTTATCCTCGTTCTTGAAAGGCATGGCTTTCCGTATATGCCGTGACGACTCTCCCAAATCGAGAGTACTGGCCATTTATAGTTCCCCGGAGGCGGGGATAGAAGCTTCTAGACCAATCAGTTCGTATCTGGACGTAACTAGGTTCATATAGATGGATAGTGAAAATACTGGAAGTTTCAAAAACTATCCATTTTGTCATCAAAGTAGCCAATTCATCGCCAAGTTGCCAAATGGTCACCAAGCTCTGAGATCACTAATGCGACATCTGAAAGCATCCAATACAGATGACCATGCTGGGAAGCAACTTTACAGGCTTGTAACAATATATTCCAAATGTGGGGCACAATAGGTCAAAGGAAATAAGTACAACATTTCTTCACAGTATATGCAAAATTCTCAAAACAATTAATACAAACCACATTGTATTGTAAAAATAAGTAAGAAAGTGGTGGAAATAATATACCTATTAGATTTTTTCACTTTGTTCATTCATGCTTGATCAAGATAAAAACAAAATTAAAAAGATCGAATTCTATTCTGACAGTAACTGAATTCTGAACTTCTATTTTGACAGTAACTGAAGTTAAAATAGAATTGAGGATTTAAAATGATAATCGGGATAAGAACCCCTACAGCGAATAAAAACGTAAATTAACATTTATTCAAGATGAAATGTCATATCAGCAATCTCTATAATATAGTAAACGTGAAAAATGTCTGGTAGACCTTTAAATATTTCAAAAGGAATTCATAGATGTCGCTTTGGTAAATGCTTCTATGGCATTTTTTTCCCCTTGCGATTTCTCAATACTTTTTTTTTGTGCCTTTGCCCATTACCAATTTCAGCCCGTAATTTTGAAAAGCAATGCATTTTAGAATTTAAAAAATTAGTATATATAATACATTAGCATTATAACATTAACATGGGTGTTTTTTCAATAGAATTTTGGAAATTAAATAATTAAAAAAATAATCTCTCAATTAAATGATTCGACTTCGGAAAATATTTTCCTTTCTTGGAAGAAAATAAAGATATCTGAGATTTTAAGCTATCCCAGCGACTTTTCGTGCTTTTTATTAATTGTAGTAATAATTAAATCATAGAATACTTTAGAATTGGATGTAAGATCATAAAATGTTTTGTAATCGAATAGATTAGAACCAAGATACAGAAAACTCTTTAGAACGTTGCTCAATGTGTCACTCTAAAGCAATATATTGATTGGAAAGATTTCTAATTATATCTTATTTCAAAATACAATAAAATACAACAAACAATATAATGGTGAAGGCTTTCTTTTCTTAAGTTTTTTCATAATTATTTTGCAACATTTTTTTGCTTACAAATTCAGGAAATATTAATACATTTTATAGCCGAAGATGGAAATTAAAATGATTATTTCAATTCCGTTAATCTGTCATGATTTTCTTTCCCTTTGGGGAATTTTCCAGGGAAAAACTTAAATTTTAATTTGATTTTGATTTCAAATTAAATAGCCTTGAATAGAATCCATATCCTTACATCCCCCCACCCCCTTATTCTTTCATTTCCACTTTTTTTCAAATTTAAAAGACAAGATTTGCAAATAATATAAAATGACTAAAATAGAAACTTCCATGTATTTTCACAGTTTATCTCAAACCTATAAAATGAAACAGTATTAAAATATGTATTTTTGATAGAATGAATAGTTAATGGGATAAAAAAAAGTAAATTTTTATGTCAAAGAACTTTTTTTAGATTAGATGTTTTTTCAAATTTAAATATTTTCAATCATGGAGGATATTGTATAAACTAATTATAAGCATTTTTAATATATTAAAACGAATCTTAAAAATATATAAAATAAAAAAATTTCATTTATTAAAATAATCTAATATAATACTTATATTAAAACAAATCTTTAAAAATATTATATTAAAATAAATTTCATATATTAAAATAATCTAAAAGATTTAATACATTGAAATAAATCTTTTCAAACATTAAAATAAATCGTTCGTATATTAAATTGAATAAAAAAATAATTTCTTTCTATTTTTAGATGGTTAAAAGATCAATCTTTATTAAGAAAGAGATAAAAACTTGATACAAATTCTGCAATTACGCTCTAAAATATTTCTTGGGGGGAAAATTAACTTCTACAAAACAAAACTTGATTATGTTTCAAACGTATTTTCAAGAGAAAATAAAGAAAAATTAAAAGAAAAAATTAAACAATAGAACACATGGTGCATTAAAAATATTTTTAATACGAATTCTAAAAGATTTTAAAGAAAATACAATTTTAAAAAGATTTTTAAAAAAGCATTTCATATAATTATATTCTAAAACAAACAAATATGTACAAAATTTCATAAATCATTTGCATTCCTACGCATCATTTGCTTAATTAAGTATTGAAATAATAAAGAATGAAACTCGACTAAGATATAACGATGTTCTAACAAGTTTATTTTAAGGCAGCTTTGCTTTAAGTTTTCTTGAATAATAAGTGATCTAAGAGGTCTCATATCTATACTTATAATAAAGCTCAATGTGTGTGTGTGTGCGCGTGTGTGTGTGTGTGCGCGTGTGTGTGTGTGTGTGTGTGTTGGCGCTCTACAGGCCAGACCGTTGGACCTACAGTTATCAAATTTGGTACATGTATACCTTGGAGGCCCGGAAAGTGCACCTCGGAGCCCTTTTTTCGAATTTTTAATTAGAATTTGAATTAATTAAAATTTAAGCGAAATTTCGACGTTTTTCCACTATAACTTCCGAAAATATTATCGCACAAACATGATTTTAACATCAATTTAAAGATAAAAAAATTAGCTTTCTAATGGTATCAGTGTTTTAATGAATAACTCAAGCTTCTATTTTTAACGAATATTTAAAGAAATATTTTAACCATTTTTTTTTGAGCACGTGACTGGATAAAATAAAAGAAAACAATGACGGAAGTTCAAATAAAAACAAAACTTTCATCGTAAATCAAGTCTAAAGAAATGATACTTTCAGCACGTGACTGGATTAAATAAAAGAAACATAAAATGTGATATTTTCTACAAAAATAAATGCAAAGCAGAGGTTTCTATAATCTTTTGCAATATCTAAATCATTTATTTAACAAATCTTCTTTATTTATGGTAAACCTGATTGAATTTAGGCAGGATATGCATTAAACTCCCGACTATGGCATATTATATAATCGTTTGCAATATCTGTATCATTAATTCCATAATTTTTTTTTCCATTATAAAATGTGATAGTTTCTAAAAAAATAAATGCAAAGCCAAGTTTTCTATAATCGTTTGCAACATCTAAATCATTTATTCAATCTTTTTTTTTTTCCTTTTCCGATTTTTAAAAAAAAACATATTTAATATTTTGGCAACACCACGGAAAAAAACATTTTTAATTTCTGGCCAATCAATGCCCGGCATTACTTTAAGGCTAATCAATATGTGATTCAATTGAAATTTTTTGAACGCATTACTCATGGCGAACCAGCTGGTCGCCAAAGGCGGCTAGTATTTTATAAATTACAAGTTAATCTGATTTAACTAAATGTCGCATCATCTTTATACTTTCTGCTCCTATTATTCATAACTGACACAAATAACAATGAAAATTTAAATTACATCACCACTTTTCCGTAAAGTTTCGATCCATAAAGCAGCATTTCCATTTTCTGCGTTCTGTCTTTGCATGTTAAACATAACGTTTTCTATTTAAATATTTGTTCTTAGTTGATCTATTTCGGAATAGGGCTAAGGTGTTAAGATTTATGAACAGCTGCAGTTGAGAGTATCGATTTCGCATTTCATTTCACGGTTCAATCATCTTTGGTAGCCGAATCGTTGATAAAACAAGCTTCAATCTCTTCCAGCCATTCATGCTCAACTGAGAAGAATAAATATTTTCTGAGATTAACTGGGTCAAATCATGAAAGCAGAGTTGCTTTACTTAAAAGAATGACATATAAGAATAAACAGTTTCATCTTTGAAGCGATCGCTAGATCCGATTAGAATTTTCTTGAGTCGGGGGGGGGGGGCTAACTTGAGATTTATTGCATATTATAAGAGAGAGAGCAGTTTCAAGCTGTGGGTTTTGATCAAAACCATATTTTCATAAGGAAAACGTCATTTTGTGACGATTGTCTTTCAGAGTAAGAAGCAAGTTGGAACAATTACATATGTAAAGATGTTACTTTAATCAATGTAAAACCCTATCTTTGTAAAGTCAGGTCGTTAGATTCTTGAAATTGAAAGAGTTAACTGCCAAAATTTGAGTTTGAAAATATGTGTAAGAAATTTCTGTTTTGTTTATGCTGTAAAGAAATATTCTAATATGAAAAAAAAAAAAAAAAGAAAAAGAATTTACGCCAGCGTCTTGGCATAGGGGGTAGCGCGTTTTCAGCGTCCCGGGTTCGAGTCTTGGTTCGGGCATAGTTGTTCTTCTGTGTTCTGTCTGTGAAGTGTATGAATGATTCTCCCCCCCCCCCTTGTAAAAAAGACTTCTGCCAACGAATGTGACGCTTGAAGTAGACAAATCATTCTCTTAGCCCTAGTTAGTGCTATTGAAAAAACAAGAGACGCTCCCTCGGTTTAAATCGCTGACAGATAACTGTCAAAAGCATAAATTAAAATAATAAATCTGATATCCAATAGAATTTTAATAAATAAATGAAACGACCAAATTTTTTCAGGAATATCAGTTAGCAAAACAAGATTTGTTTTTTGCAATAGAAATAAATTTTACCAGCTTCATTTGTATTCTTTTATGAAAGGACCACCCATTCTTTTTTTTGGAAGACCAATCAAAATTTATATTGCTGGGAGGATTAATAGAAGTTCGTTGAAACCATTTTTGAAAATAAGCTAGAATGAATTTAACGAACAAGTGATTACATAACTATGTTATACTAAGTAACTACCTAATTTCATTTTCTTCAACTACGAAAAAACACTTGAAACAGTTAGAAAAAAAATGAAAAAAAATGCTCATGTTTCTGTTTACAAAAAACAGAGCAACATTTCACTTAATTTCAGTATCCGTATTTAAAGGATTTAATCGGATTACTATACACATTTAGGATTTAATCGTATATTCGCATACCTTTACTGCAGGATTTTAAGAAAAGAATAAAATTTAAATAAAGAAACTAAATGCAATCTCATTAAAACTCTCATTAAACTTTTTCGAAGAAAATTTGTTTTCGTTTTTCTTTTTGTTTCTCTCTCGCGAAAGGAGATTTAAAAGGTGCCCTTTGATGAAAATAAAAAAAAATGGCCGAACATCTAAAGAGATTTGTCCTTTATTCCACCGAAGATGAATTAAGAAACTTCAAAAGGATCAGAAATCGTTACAATAAGGATTGTTAAGAGGATAAAGAGTTTCCTCATTTAAAAGATTTCATAAAAACCTTGAATACAAACTTTGAAGTTTGTTCGTGATGAAATAACTTCGATTTTACATTCCCTTTTTATGTTGGAAAGAGCTGAACACCATCACTGATCCTATATTAGTAAAATATAAACGAATTCGTTGTAATAATTGTATAGAATGTGGAAAACAAATGAACTCTTCAGAAAGAATTTCCTTTGAAGAATGACAATTTGAAAATTTATATACAAAGTATTGTTAAAACTTACATGCTAATTTATACTCCATAATCTGCATAAATAATAAAGGGGAACGTGTGTGTATTTTGCTTTGCTGAATAGGTTGTTCAAAATAGACTGTTTGTACAAAATTTGGCTCTGATATATTTTGGAAGCTGGAAATTAGTACTTTGAAGAGATTTTTTTTTAAAGTTTAGTTATATTCAAGTCCCGTTTTAAAGCAATACTTGCTCTATTTTGGGACGGACCTCATAATTTTGAACCACTAGTGAATTTTTTTTTGAGATTTTAATCAATTAAAAATTAAACAATGGTTTAGCATTTTTAAACGATAACTCCAAACATGTAGTTGTATAAAACAGAATTTTGCGCCATTTTAAAGGTTGAGAAATTTGCCTTTAAATCATACCAATATAATTGCAATGTAATTTTTCTGAATTGTAACAATTTTTTAAAAAATAAATATTTTATTTAATATAATTTTCAATAATTGCGCTATGAAATTTAAACTGTTTTCATTGATCCATCAAATTTTTAATCATGTGATTTTCTTCAGTTTTTGAAAACTCGGGAAGAAAGATTCTGTTGATAATCTTTCCTTACATGGAAAGATCAGAAAGATATATTAAAGATATCATATCAGACTATACATCAGAAAGTGGGATTACATAATAGCAAAAGGCAATGTACAGATTGAAATAGATTACCCCAACATTTAATTTTAAAATATGTTAAGTAGTATAATGTCATGAAATTCGATTCCATTAGGATTTTTTTCCACACAATAAACAGAACAGATGTAAGGTTAATAAAATAGCGTCTTAATATCTTTCACAGTTTGATGTATCAAAGGGTCTTATTGAGGGAATCATGCCCATCATGTTATTCTTAAGATATCTAATTGGAATCAAGCAATATTTCCTCCTAATCAGTTAGTCCCAGAAAACTGCTAACTACTAATAAAATTTAGTCATTTTTATATTTAGTCAAAGCATTAGAGATCTTAAATTATGAAAATATTTGTCACAAAGATTGGCTCGAGACTTAACGAATCTACATATGCATTCAATCTTAAGTGAGATTAGTCTCGAATCCACAATAATCCGACCTCAAACGCAAGTCTCTGCGAGCTTACATGTATCAAACTCGATGCTCACAACATGCAATATTTTTGTGGCCAATCACGCATAACAAAATCTTACAAAAATTCCGCAGTTTCATTTTTGTTTTTTAACTCTTAAGTATATGCAATTAGTAATGCCTGCTGTATCTGAAAATAATTTATTTCCGAGTTTTTAAGCGCTTATCAGTACGAGCAATTATTTTCATATATAAATGATCCGTGTTAGGCACTTGATTAATGATATTCAACTTGGATGAACATTGAAAATATTCACTGTGAATAAGACAGCCCTCTCCCGAAGCAGAGACAATAACAACAGGGAAGAGCATCCAAGAATATTAGGAGAAAAAAAAAATTAACTTTAGTGTGGTCCTCTCTCCCTGGGTGAATAATCTCAGATTTGGAATGATTAGCTTTCGGTATGGTAGCTGTTTCTCGCTTCTCGTGTATGTTTATTAAGGTTACAGGGTCGAGTTACCTGTACTTTTATGATGAAATATACTTCCTACTGGAAGAGTTGTACCATGGTCTGTGATAAGCATAAAACTCAAACATGCTTCTGCCTTCGTGCTGTTACGACGGTTCCTTAGAAAGAGTGGAGGTAACTTCTATCGGTTAATCATTGCTCTTACATTTTTATAACGTGCTTTCGAAATAAACGCACGTTTTATAGAAACTAAAGGCTTTTTTCGGGGCCCCACATGTACTTTATTTATCTCACCCTTGCTGGTGTAGGAACCAATTGTGAATTACGCAACTCATCATCACAAGTCATAGAGTTTCACAAGTAACTAAGTATTATAAATAATCATTAGTATTTTGCATTTGTTTAATTGTTATAATCGTTCATGTTTGCTTTAAAGTAATTGCATCAGAAATATTTAAATATTGCTTTCTGTTAAATGAAACCGTTTTTCTGCTGTTGCAACTGGCACCAATTATTAACTTAATAAATAGAGCATGCGAGATATTAGCTTTCACTTAGAATTGATGTAGCCTGTGTTTTGATTTTATTCTTTTAAAAACTTCCAGTTGTTGGTAGTAATATACTAAAATAAGAAAAAATGTTTATTTTATTACAATTTGCACTTTAAAACGTAGTCATACGCCAATACGGGCATTTGAGCTTAACACTTTTGTCATAATCGTTTAACACTTCAGCTATGGACCTTTTAGAAATCGCTGTTTCGATGTAACGCTTGCGAATGTATCCAAAAACCTTTGAAACGTAACGAATTTATATACTATATTATAATGATATAATAAATATAATGCTGTAATACTGAAGGCACACGCTGATGAAAGTAGTTAGACGCATCAGAAAATAGTCTTATTTCCAATTTGAGTAAACTACGGGATTTGTTGCAGTAAGATCCAAGTATAAATATTCACAAATCACTCTCTATAATGTTTCTTTGAGTTTAACGAAATGTTAGTATTTTACTTTAAATCTCTCACAAAAGCTGTTGGAAAGCACTTCATGATCACGAGCACATCATGAAACTCACTGGCGATGAAATTCAGACATATTAGCTAACGCGTTGTATAGCAACCGTTGATGTGTCGCGTTCCCCTTCCATCACGGTTCGTTAACGCATGGATCTTTAACGGTCGACGGATTCTTACGCCGTCGATTGTATTGGAAATTCAATCTAAATGCGCTGCCCGTGTGTAGACCATACAGAAAGTTGGGGTTAAAAATATCGAAAAACGGTATTGTCGCAGTGTTCAGGCAGGATTCTTTATCAAGGTATCGTATCTTGAATGAATGTAAATGGTTTAGAAGGTGAAGTATTATTCTTTTAAGAGTTATGCTAAAAGATACAATATAGACACAATCATAGCCAAGTTTATTTACCTAAATTTTATACGTTGATAATATAATAAGTTTAGGATACGTCATATATATTTTTATATAAACGTCATATATATTATTATTCTAGGTTTTTTTAAATTATAAATAACGAAATATATAAGCATAAAATTACTAAAACAATCAAAATCCATTTCTTGGTCAACAAAAATTAAAACGAAACCAACAAGGTCGATATCGAAATTAAAATTCAATTCAGAAATACACGCTAAAAGTTCACAAAATGAAAGGTAAATGAATGAGAACCAATTAATGAAAAAAATCCAAAATACTATAATTAAAGAATTATTTAAACGAAACAGAAACAGTACTAACCACGGAAACGAAACCAAAACCGGAATCGAAACTAAAAATCATTACTGATTCAAACAAGTTTAAGAATTAAAAAGTTTTTAAATTAATCATTGTATTTGGAGAGCGCAAATGCAGCTACAGCTAAAATACAAATGAATCTAAATTAATTAACAAAATAAGCTAAGCAAAAAGTAACACAAATGAATCAAAATAATAATCAATAGAAAAAGAATCCGGCCTGAAAACTTCATCAAGGGCCACTTTCAAGCCAGGATTCCAAAAAAGGGATTTTTTCTGTGAGGCATCAGTGGACAATGGTCAAAAGTATTGAAACCTCGTGACCCGAATTACGGCAAAAGAGCCATACCAATTTAAACAGCAAAAGAAAAAAACAAAGCAAAACATTAAGAAAACATTTTTTGTCTTTTACTGTTTAAATTGGTATGTCTCTTTTGTTGTAATTTTCGAGTCACGAGGTGTCAATACTTTTGACCATTGTTCACCAATGCCTCACAGAAAAAATCCCTTTTTTGGAATCCTTGCTTGAAAGTGGCCCTTGACGAATTTTTAAGATCATTAAAGAAGATTAAAATTCATTATTAGTTGGAAAATGTTACTTGACTTTTGAAAAATCTACAGCTTAAATGTTTAAGACGGTCGTAGACTCATTTTGAAAAATATATAATATTACTGAATTTATTTTAGAAATACACTAACAAATCAAGATTTAGTTACTTAATCGTGTTCTAATTCTTTAGTTACTTAATCGTGTTTTTATTTTATCAAAACAAATAATAGGTTTAACAGTTTTTCCAATAATTTTAAAAATCATTTATTTTTTTGTAACTTCATCTGCAAGTCACCATTTAAACATTCAATTTGACATAAGATCATTTTCTAATTTAATAAATTAATGCTGATTTAATTCTGATAGGGGAAATATTTAGTTTCATTTAACAAATAACTTAGTTCAAGTGCTCATAAGAAATATATTGGGTCGTTCGGAAAGTAATTTCGTTTTTTCCTGACAAAGGATTTAATTGCATTTTTCGCACCCAATTTCATACTTAAACCGCAAAATCATTTTATGTTTTAAGAG
>JAPMOQ010047785.1:955795-1017279 GCA_026543055.1 Argiope trifasciata | reverse complement strand
ATTTATTCATTAAACGAAAATTTCTTTTCATTTTGACAAAAAAATACAAAATTACTTTCCGAACAACCCAATAGAAAATATATAACTAAAATATTTTATTTGTGATAGAATTTTATATGTAAATTTTAGATATCAATTCAGTATTGATCCATTATTTGCAAGATTCCCATTTGTGGATTTTGGAATTTTATGTACCACTCGGCGTCAAAAATATGCTAGTTACTCCTGACAGTTTAGTTTTATTCTATACATATCAGTCAATATTGCGTATAAGAGAAAGTTTATATTCTGTGTTACGAACAAATAGTATAGCGAACAAATATGAAATTCGTCTGTAAGTTGATTAGAACAGATTTGTTCTATTTGAAATATTAAACCTTTGACTTGGTTTTTATTATTAATATTATTAAGAATATTACAAGAAGTATAATATATATTATTTAATTATTTATTTATTAAGAAATACTGTACGTAAATATGTAACAGAAATTATAGTAACCATTTGTTACTCGCTGAGTCTCTTACTGAAATTTTTAGTGTAAAGTGATAAATTTTGATAATAACCAATATTAACACTATTTTGGACTAATTTCAATAATGAAGCTCTGAATATTTCATTATGAAAACTTTTATTATTTTTATATTAATTAAAGAACATTCGCAATATTCATACACAGAAATTTGATTTTAATTAGAAATGTCGATAATTTATAAATGTAATGATTTAATTTATATAATTAAACAGTAAGAAATGCTACTGAATGAAGTGAATGTGAAAGATTTTATCACTAAATGAAATAAAATTATTTTACTTCCAGCAATTTTTATTGTAAATTAAATAATTGTAATCTTGTATTGCATTTTCAATAAATATAAAATTTTGTTAGGAACTTTGGAAATGAATGATAACTATTGATCAAAGTTTCATGTATTTGTTCAAAGGATGAGAAATATATTCTTTTAATGTGCTACAACAATGAATCGTTATAGGATAAAATATAGTTACACGCTCACATTTTGGTTTAATTTATCGATGAAATCCATTATAATGCTTTAAAAAATACTAATCCGTTTTTTATTCAAAATATTATTGTGAAAGTAATTTTTAAAAACTGTATTTGTTTCGCCATTGATCATTATTTGGTATTATTATTACAAATATTAATTAACATTGCTATTAATTAAATAATTATTGGTATTTAGTTGCTTTGGTATATGACTTTAATATGAAAGTAACTTCTTAAATTGCTTATTTTTATAAAATCTCGCAAATGAAAAATTTCGAAAAAGCTAACCAACTTTCAAATATTTCCATGGAGTGAAGAGCTGTCAAGTTGGTTACTAAAATTAACCAATTTGTTTATATTTGTTATTTACCCACCAGACCCGCTATAAAAGCTCAAATATTAGAGATACCACACAGAAATGGGCAATAAAATCAGCCCCATGCTTCTACCAAAGGAAATTTCTCGAACGAATCTTGGATACATTTAGGATTTCACGGTTGATGAAACTTTGCGGGTAAACTCCGCGACAAAATAGCCTAATCAAAAGGAAAAATTTGAAGCGTGATTCTTTAATTTACGCCATCTTCTTCGAATCGGAAGATATCTTGGAAGAATTTAATATCACAGTCAGCATTTCACAGCATTAAACTTAGTGATGCGAGACTTGGTAGAAGCCGATTAGCTATTGTAATCGAAGTCTTGTAATTTTGGATGAAATGTTTGGAAACAAACTGCCATTCCCCTTGCTTATGATAACTCTGCAGCCATGTCTGATACAAACGACTACCTAATCCTCTTCTAAATCTTCTCTGAACATGTTTCTTCACTTCCTAGCGCAATATCTCGGATTACTGGTTCCATCAGATAATTCTGTCATTCTTAAGTTCTCTAATACAGGTTTTCCTAACATAAGGCTTCTTGAACTAAAATTGGCGTATATAGAAGTAATGTAGTCGAATTTGGATTCATAAAAATATTAAACATGGATATTTCTGCCGCGTTTCCCAATACTTGTAGATAAATAACCAAGAAATATATATTGTTTAAAAAACCTATTGTAGTTTATCATATTAATTTGTTGCAATGCATTAATATTTATTTATAATTAATCAATGTTTAATTTAGTAAGGTTATTTTTACAAATAAAATTTATGTGCAGAAAAAAATTGGCAAGATCTACACTTCGCTCTTGAATGTCACCAATAAAATTACCTCCAAGTATCTAAAATTACTTTCACAATAATGTTTTGAATAATGATGATTAATGATTATTGATGATTTGCCTGTTTTTCATTTCGTAATTCTAACATTTGTGAAGAAAATTCCTTTGATAAATTAACTAAAAGTTGAAGATTTAGATATCCTTGTTTCGGGGTATTCTCGGACTTAATGTTGATTAAGCGCGAAGAAGTTTTATATTTCAACTAATTAAGGCATCTATCATTTGACAGATTCTGAATTTATATAGAATAAGCTTATTTTAAACGCAGAAACAGTCAATTTTTCAAATAATTTAAATTAAAAGTATACACATCAATACTACTAACTTAAATTATTTGAAAAATACAAATTTTTAATTTATAGTTTAAATACAAAAATTTGATACAAAGTTTCTTCACATTCTTTTAATACAAAGTTTCTAATAAAATAAAAATCGAAAAGATTTATTTTAGATACTTACGCCAGAACATGAATGCATAGAAATTCTTTTTGATTGCTGAGTGAAAAAAAAATCCGATGCAGTAATGTTTTTTGTTACCATTTTTGCAAAAGTATTAAAATAATCAAAACTCACATAAGGAAAAATATATAATTATCAAAAAATTCGACTTTGAGATCTTGATGATAAGACATTTTTTACCTTCCTGGGCTCGAAAAGTCTATTTTGGGAATCATATTTGTGAGCAGAAAAATACATAAACATGATGAGCGAAAAGTTAGAAATTTAGTAGTGGTTATCGGGCGAGATGACTATGTTAACAGTTGAAACAACAGATAAATTCGGTTTTTGATGTAAATTATTTTTGCCTATATTATTAGAATGCCTTTTTGCTATATAGCACCTATTTGGCTAATTTTTATGATGATATAATCACTGTTATTTTGTTCTTTTAAAAATATGAAGCAAAAATGTCATCTTGTCACGGTACTGGGGCAAAATGTTTTTGTCCTCTGGGCAAGGTGTCAACGCTGATAAAAGTATTTTTTTTCTTTAACAGATATAAGGCATTAAATGATTAAAAATCCTGAAGTGCACTTACTGGAATAATGTACAATGGAAGCAATATTGCATTTAAAAGTTTAGATCATAGTATATGAATATTATATAAAATTAATGTTTTTCCATTATGAAACATTGAACCTAAATTTTCCTATTTCTGAATTTGAATATCCGTTGTGATGCAACTTGTAACTTTTGATATATTGTATCCTATTTTCTTGATAGAAAGTAAAATCAGATCTCACAATGTGCTGGAACTGCACCGTATTTTCTTGATAGAGGGTAAAAACATGTTTGACAATATGATGGAACTGCACCGTATTTATTGGTGACATTTAAACTCATATCATGAGTGCACGGAAACAAATTTCAGTGTCTTAGCAGCAATTCCTCTTTTAGCATCTTGTTGCCTTAAATATACGTATCGCCCCTTATGAATTTGAATCTATAGGCCTATGTGTTTTATTGCATGGCATGAAAAAGTTTGTGGATCAAGTGGATCAAGAAAATCACACGAAACAAGTAATTAATTCATGTAAACATCAAAAAGAAAACAATAAAAATACTTGGAACAAGACGACGAGGTTATTAATTTATCCCTAGTAAAATTTACTCCACTTGGAAAATTTAAAAGATATTTTGGGTAGGAATACCAAGAATAAGACATAAACAAACAGAAATTATAAAAGAGAACATTGTTTAAGGTTGTCTTCTATATCTATCTATATCTATACATATAATAAAGCTCAATGTGTGTGTGTGTGTGTGTTGGCGCTCTACGGGCCAGACCATTGGACCTACAGCTCCCAAATTTGGTACATGTATACCTTGGAGGTCGGGAATGTGCACCTCGGAGCCCCTTTTTTCGAATTTTTAATTAAAATTTGAATTAATTAAAATTTAAGCGAAATTTCGACGTTTTTCCGCTATAACTTCCGAAAATATAATCGGATAAACATGATTTTAGCATCAATTTAAAGATTAAAAAATTAGCTTTCTAATAGTATCAGTATTTTAACATTTAACTTAAGCTTCTATTTGTAATGAATTTTTAAAGAAGCATTTCAACTATATTTTTCAACAATATATTTCGGACAAAACAATAAAATTTAATCTGCAGAAGCACGTTACGAGTGGAAGGGGAAAAATTATTTTTTATCAATAGGTTGCCATCAGATAGATAAAAACTCAAATTAAAAAAATAAATAATTATTGCAAATTAAACATTTAAAAATGCAATTTTCAGCACGTGTCTGCATGAAATGAAATAAGTATGAAATATGTTTTTTCTTTTAAAAAAAAAGAAAATGCAAAGAATTTTTTGTGACTTTTACAATATTATTAATTAAATAAATCAGCTTTGTTTAATAATAGAAATACATCTATGAAAAAGTCTAAATGAAGTAAATAACTGGATAGTATGTAGTACGAGTCTATAAAGGCTTTAAAAAATGAAGAATATTTAGCTTTTAATTAAAAAGAGATGAACTTGTGATATCAGTGTTTTAATGTATAACTCAAGCTTCTATTTTTAACGACTTTTTAAAGAAATATTTTAACCATGTTTATTTGAGCACGTGACTGGATAAAATAAAATAAAACAATGACGGAAGTTCAAATAAAAAAAAATATCATCGCAAATCAAATCTAAAGAAATACAACTTTCAGCATGTGACTGGATAAAATAGCATAAATATAAAATGAGATATCTTCTAAAAAAATAAATGCAAGGCAATGGATTCTATGATCGTTTGCAATAGATATTTAATTAATTCCATAAATTATCTTTATTTACAGTAAACCTGGTTGAATTTAGGCAGAATATGCATTGAAATCCCGACTTAATGGCATATTTATATAATCGTTTGTAATATCTGTATCATTAATTCAATAATTTTTCCCCTTTTTCGCTTTCTTTAAAAAACATATTTAACGTTTTGGCAACATCACCGAAAAAAGCATTTTTAATATTTTGGAAGCATAATCGATAAATTGTTAGAGCATTAAACTCAAAAAGTTTTTTCGAATAAAGTTACCTTCTCTTTAACTACCAATAACTGAATCTTTTAACTTTAACTATTTCTTAAATTTTGGCTAATGAATATGTGATTTAATTGAAAATTTTAGAATGCATTACTCATGGCGAACCAGCTGTTCGCCACAGGCGGCTAGTGCGTAATAAAGAATAACCAAATATATTTCCTGCTACTCAATGAAATTTTAATTTTAAGATCTTGAAAATTATATCACGTCAAACAAAACACACGAATACCATTTAACAAATAACGAAATAAGGGCATTGTTTTCACTGTGCTTTTAGTGTCTATTAGTGTGAAGCATTAGCAGTATCGGTAAGAAGGAGAAATTTTAGTAGAATCTACCCAAACTGTCTTACATCCATCGTCAATTACTCTGGTTTTCCGATTGTCTTTAAACAACAAAAACTATAGGGAGTCACATTCTGGACTTAGTATGACTCCTGAAAATCTGCCTATTTTTCCTTCCATGAGCTTGTGCATTTGCGCATTAAAGAGCAGATGAATGCTCAAAAACACAAAGAGAGAAATGAATGAAACTGGGCATACTGTTTTATCAGTAGATTGTAAATGTGAGCAAGTTTTCAATCAAATCCCTCGTCGGCATGATTGTCTGTCTTCCTGTATACTCCCGAGAACAAGATAAACAACTTGTGAGCGAGATAAGCAACCAGCTATATTTTTTGATTTTAGTATTTGATTGTAATATTATAAAGATAGAAATTAAAAAGATGGTTAAGATATATTCTTTCTTCTTTAATCAAGGCTCAAAATTATGGCTCGATCCAAATTTTAGTTTTAAAGCTGAAATAAATACCTCTATGGTTGTTTATGGTAAAAACAACTATGCAAATTATGTGAATACATTTATTAAATTTTAGACTAAAAATGTGTTTGGTTCTTTTTCACGTTGGATGATATTTAAGAAATCGACTAAATTACTCATGACAATTTTGACATAACAGAAATAAAGACAGTACATTACATTAATGTTATAATTTTGTACATTTGTGATTGATTTAGCAGTTTGAAGAATAAAAAAACTACTAGGTTGTCGTCCTCTACAGAATTGGCAAAGTTTCGAAGTCTATCTCCAATTATCCTAGTTAATTGTGCGCAGTCGAAAAAATCCAGATTAACGTGAGGAATTTCAAATAACTCTAGTAAAGATTAATGATTTGATAGCGGAATATAAGTGTTATCAACTCTATATAATTGATTTTTTCCACTTTCTTAATCGAAAGAATCTAATTTATCATACTTTTTTGAAATGAAATTACTTCTTATAAAAACTCATTCCAAGAATAGATTTCAGATTACTATTCTTTGCAGATTCTTCCTTTTGGGTGCGCAGGTTCATAGAAATCATTGCTTAGGGGAATTCCTCAAAATAGATTTTATTTTTATTCTCCCAAGTATTCTGATATCATTCGGGCTGTTGAATATATAGAAATGAAGACATTCCAAAGTCTAATAATGGAAGAGATATCTATTACTTTTGGAATTTTAGAAACCTTGTATGATTAGTTTGAGTTATTTTCATTTTACGTCTGAGTTATGTTCTGAATTTATTTTTGTAAATAATACTTACGTTGATTTTTGTCCCATTTTTTTTTTGTGAAAAGATGCAGCATTAAAAATGAAGGCATTCGAAGAATGCATTTTTAAAAGGGAGGAAGGGATATTTGTTTGGGAAAAATTCTGGTAATATTTTGGTTTCTAAGGTTAATCGAATCGAATTATTACAATATTGAATGCCTCAAAGTTTTCCATGATCGTTCTATTCAGAAAATAATAATCTCTTATTATTTGGCGAATTTTTGCAATGTCATATTATTTCATAACGGATGTTATATTAAAAATAATAAGAAGAATTTCATCCTATGTATTCTTTACGTCTGAAGGTAAACCTTTCCAAAGAAATTTGACTTTTAGAATTAATATGATCGAATTCTTTCAATGAAGTATTTTGATGTAATACTTCAATTATTTTTGTGACTCGATCGAAATCTCTAATTATTATTGTACTTAGCAAACTTTCAAACTGTTACATCAATTATTAAAAGATATAGTATTAAAAGTAACGATAGAATTTCAAATAAGGCGTTTTCAGAACTAAAATGTGTAGAAAAGGGATGCTTATTTTTGAGTTTATAGTAAGATTTGTGATTTGAGAACCAGTCAGGTCGAATTATTTCATTATTCAAGTTGCCAAAGTTCGTTATGAGATCGAAATCTACCACTATTTTATTATTTTCTGTGAATAGATATGAAATTGATTTTATCTGGATTAAAATGTTTCTGCTTTCATATGTAAAAGTTGAATAAATTACATCTGTGATGCAAAAAATTTGTTACAAAATAATTTTTGTTGCTTGATTATATCTCTCTTCTACTTGTAATAGATAATAAATAAATAAATATTTAAAAAATATATAAAAAATATTTAAAAATGTATGTAAATATTTAGAAAATAAATGAATAATTTTAAAAATAATTCTTGTATTATTGTGTATACATTTATTATAAAGTAGAAAATAAATTTTTGCTTAAAGTAATCCGGAGGTGAAAACAAAATTCTTAAAAGAATAAGGTGGCTTAAGAAATATTTTAAGTAAGTTAGAAATGCAATCACGTTCATAATATATAATAAGGTTCATTTTTTTATATTCATTGTCTCTGATTTCCATATTTTATTGATTTCAATGCCACATTCCTTTTACTACTCAAATTTTTGATACTGAATTTCATATTTTTTATAAACAATTATTTTCTGCTTTTTAGTGCAAGGAGGGATGTTTTTTAAAACAATGTTAAATTTTTGTAATTTTCTTATTATTTCATAATTCATTAGAGTAATCATTACAAAATATTATAATCAATTCTTTTCAGATTCTAGATGACGTATAATTATATCTTTTATGTAATCCAAATATAATTAAAATTAAATAATGAACTATTGGGTTGTTCGGAAAGTCATTTCGTATTTTTTTGTCAAAATGAAAAGAAATTTTCGTTTAATGAATAAATTATTTATTAAATTATAAAATTGCCATTCTGTTCTAATACCTTTTGCCATATTTTTGGTAGTAACATGATTACACGCTCATAAAAGTTTTGGTATTTGCTGTAAAAAAAACTGATCGAGGTGGTTTTTGGCCACCTCATTTGAAGGAAAAATTTTGCAAATCAGTTCTGGTACTGATGTACTGTTAACACATCTTCTCCACACATATTGGCTAATTTATTTCTGGCTTGAACAGCATTTTTACCTTTTATATAGCAAAAAAGAAAAAAATGACGAAAATGCTGTTTATTGCTCTCCATATTTAAAAGGGCACCATCCAAAAACTACTGCGAAGAATCAGCTGCACTTTTTCACACTCAAGCCTTGCTATATCAGCTCTTAAAACATAAAATGATTTTGCGGTTTAAGTATGAAATTGGGTGCGAAAAATGCAATTAAATCCTTTGTCAGGAAAAAACGAAATTACTTTCCGAACGATCCAATAATATTTAACACTAAAAATACTAAAATCTTGCATTGCGATTGAGAATAAACTATTTTACAAAATTTGAGATCTTTAATACAGGATAGCAACTCAGGATGTGAATGAAAAATTCATTACAAAATTCTACCCTTACAAATAGGAAAGATGTTAAATTGAATTGAAGGCTGTAAAAATAAATTCCAAATCTTAAGAGCTAAAATAGTGATGTGCGCTATTCATGCAACGATTTTTACAATTTGATAAAACTTTCTACATACCTTAATGAAAAATTATAAGCAATTCTAATATTGATGAATATTCCAGTTTAAATCCCATTCAATTCAAATTACTCTCTTCAACTAAGTGGCAGATATTTTGTATCTATATTCTTCCCATATGCACATCAAATTAGTCTTTTATACCTAGGGTCAGATATATTATATCTAGATATACTCCTTCATGCAATTCAGAATGCTTTTTGAGCCAAGTGTCAGATATATTGTGTTTAGATTTTTTCTCCTACATGCAACTTCAATTAAGCCTTTCATCCAAGTGCCGAATAAGTTGCATCTAGATATATCTCCAGATAGGTGTGTCAAGATTTATCTCCCACATGTAATTGTAACTGTAAAGTAGTGTCTTAAGACATAATAACACATTTATTGTTTCCTAATATTTATATTTAAATGTTAGGAAACTTTAAATGGAAAGAAATTCTAAAAAACATTAAAATTACATAAGAATGATTGTTTAAAAATAATTTTCGGAAAACAAGCCATTTCTGATGTCTTTCCAATCCTTGTCAATCGTCTGCGACAAGAAATTTACTTTCAACACCAAAACTTTCTCAGAATAATGTTTATTAAACAGAGAAACATCCAAAGTAAATGAATTGGTGAAACTAGATAGTGAAGTTAGTATTAATATCTCCGGTACATCATGCGTGTAATGTTATTTTTTCCTGCCTTCTCCAATGACAGAAAGGAAAGGAGTGAACCAGTACTCGACAAACTCTCTCTTCTAGGAAACCCAGAGCGATGTGATCAGGCGAAAAACTGTTCCATTAACAGATTGTGTCAACAGAGGCGATATTAATCGAATTAAGTTTCTGGAGCTGCGAAAGGGACAATGTATCTCTTCTTCCAGTCAGGGAATTAATCTTTTCTGCACAAGCTAATTTGAATAGAAATAAAAAGCACGTTTTCCTTGGGATGGAACATGTTGAGTTTGCATTTAGGGAGGTCAAATCTGTCATGATTATTATCAATGGATTGTAATCTATTTTGGTAATTAATATGGGCTTGCAATATAGACTTATTTTTATGCGAAGACTGACTTAATGATATATGAAAATATTATCCTCTCTTTCTTTTCATGAAATGACTGTCTGAAAATCGACTTTCTCGGTTAAAAAGCAATTTCTTAAATGTCCTTTTATCTAGATGCATGCCTTCACTGACGAAAAATAATACATGAAAGCGAGGCAGTCGGCAAACTTTGAATATTATTTACTCATAAATTTCGTATCAAAAACGAAAGACATATACAACTAAACAACTTGCAAGAATGTAAATTTTCAAAGAGTCTTTTCCCAAGCAATATTTCCCGAACATGCACATTTCTTGAACTTAACAAGCAGAAATTTTAATTTGTTTGATAATATATAAGTGCCTATCGTTCAAAGTTGCTAATGTACACTTAATTGTAATAATCGATTGGTTACTAGATTTTTCATTTGCAAAATAAAATGCTTTGTGCACTTTATATAGATAGTGTACACATTAACTAACGTACTCTGAACTATTTAATAACAAAAAATTTCAGTTTTTTTTTCGAAAGAGAAATAAGTATAATTATATTTTAACAATTCTATTGATTTCTTACTTACAATTTGTTGATTATTACATATTATTAATCGATAAATAATATAACCATGCGTCAATAATTTCCATTATATTTTATTCGCAATATGCTTATTAATATAAGATTTAATTATTCTTTTATGGAATTAAAATATATTTTTAAATGATAGATTGATGATTTTAACAGATTGACTGTTATTACTGGTTTGAAAACAAGAATATTAATTTAAGTGTATAAGAGCCTTTCTGCAGTTATAAATGAATTTTTAAATTATATAATTTATTTGTAATTGATAGATTGATGATTTTAATAGATTGACTGCTATTACTGGTTTGAAAACAAGAGTATTAATTAAAGTGTATAAGAGCCTTTCTTCAGTTAAAGTAAGGATTATATTTTTACTTTAATAAAGTTATAGGAGATAATATGCAGATTATATAGAAAATCTTCTGATTATTTTCACAATGAGATAAGTGACATTGTTCAAAGTCTATTTAATCTGTAGATTTCTTATATAGAATTTAAATAATATGTGATTTCTGCTCTTTAACGGCAACATGCGTATATAACTCGAAGGATAGAATATGCTGCAGATACTTTTATCATACAAGATAAGAAATTTTGAAATAAAATTTCTAGTTGAGTATTACAGTATCATTTACACCGAATGACTCTTAACGTCGTTTCATAACCCCTTTTCTTATGTTTTATTTACTCAAAACTAATTTTCAGATCTCTTTGTTGAATTCATTACTTTTTACTTTTTTATACATGAGTAAATATTGTAATTTTCAAAAAGTTTTGAACTCGAGATTTTGACATATCTCCACGTTTCCAAAAAAATAGACTTTTGAAATTATGTTTGTGAACACGATAACTCAACCATACTTTGAGCTAAGTGAAGGACATTGAGTATATGGATTTAACACTAAATTTGCCCAAAATTTCTAGAAAATTTTGCATCGATAATTCAGAACGCGGGAAATTAGAGAAATTAAATTAAGTATTTTGATCTTGTTATTTAAGATTGTCATTTGAGCCAAATTTTTGTTTCAATAGGTAATAAGCAAGCTTCAAATGTATATTCAATTTATTTCACCATCTGCAAAGCATAAAACACTCGAATGCGGAATTGTAAAAAAATGAGCACTCAGAATTAGCTTTGCTCAATCCTCCATTTTTCAAGCAACGGAAGGAAATAGCATTTCTATTAACGGGTATACTAGAAAGTTTCAGAGAAACCACTTCGATTGGCTTCATTAAAAATGTTAAGAACTCTACTAGATCAATATTTTGCGAGAATTCTTGTGACACACGAGTCTTCTGCGCTTGAAATACATCGAAAAACAATCTTCCTCAAACATGTGTAGTAAGTTTACGGATAAAAGTGCTAATTTATCTGTCCCCATATTTATCTTATCAGGGTTTAGGATTACAAGGTCTGTCATAAAACAACCTTTGAAAAGGGAACGTTAACATGAGCAACCACATAAAAAGATTAAGCAAGAAGGTAAATCAAAATACATGTAATTGCAACATTACACCTTCTAAAATTAAAAAAAAAGACAAGACGGTATTGACTATACTTAAAGAATTGTATGATAGAGCTATTTTAGAAAATCTTTGAAACACCAGATGGATAAAATCAGTCTTTGTAGCATACGTCAAATATTGAAATGATTCTATAAAAGTCTAAAACGCGTTCAGCACTCCCCAAAATTTTATTTCTATATATGAAAAAACATTCGAGTGTGATTCTGCTCTTTCTAAAATCTGGAAAAGAAGAATAACTGTTAAGCTGGAGGCGAATGATGGTGTTCACGAAAAAAGAAACACCCTTCCCTTCCATAAATCAGAAAAAAGAAACCGGAAAGATAAAAAAAATACACAGAAAGAATAAAAAACTATGAAAGAAACTGTTAAAGCTCCAAAGAAATAGCTTAGAAAAATTGTAACAGACTATATTTTTGATGCGTGGTAGATACAAGCCTATTGGGGGCTGTTAAATTAGATGAATCTCTTTGAAAAGCGTGGGAGATAAGAGATAAACTGTCATTCTTTTAACGCGTTACGCGTTCTGATTTTTCGATTTCGTTCCATTACAGGTAAAAAACTAGATTCCTGACTCTTCGACTGTGATCATTAAATTTCATATCCCCGCAGGTAATATACGTTTTCGTTCTAGATCTTAGATTTCTAACGAGTTAGTTCACTCAACTAGAGAAGGGAATGAGAAATTCTTTTCGAAAGAGCCGAATTAAACTATATCAGAATGAATCAATGTTGAGACGAGGTTCAGGCTGCGAGCCAAAGCACCATTTGATGAGTTTTCAAACTGGAAGGGTTGGTGTGTATATTTTTTAAACGGGATGTATTTGTTTGAAAATCGATAGGACAAAATATTGAGACATTTAGTAGCAGGCGTAGGATTAAAATATCTTTTTAGAAAAGTGACAGGTTGATATACTAGTTATAAAATGTTTCTCGGCCAGTTTTAAACTGAAACCTTTTAATTTGAGATTTCAATGTTATTTTATGTTATAAGTAAATAAATATTGCATTTTTTCGATTTTGTGTCATTGCAGGTAAAAAACTAGATTCCTGACTCATCGACTATGATCATTAAATTTCATATTCCCTCAAGCAATACGCTTTTCATTCTAGATTTTGGATTCCTAACGAGTTAGTTCACTCAGTTATAGAGAAGGAAATAAGAAAATATTCTCGAACATGGTGAATTAAGCTAGATCAGAGTGAATCAATGCTAAAACGAGGTTTAGACTGTGAATTAAAGCAGCATTTGATGGGTTTTCAAATTGAAGCGAGGTTCGGGCTGTGGACTTAGGCAATATTTGATAGGATTTCAAACTGGAAGGTTTGGTGTATATATTTTTTAAACATGATGCCTTTATTTGAAAATTGGTAGGGAAAAATACCGCTTCGTTAATCACCGTGTAGCGAACGTAAGATTAAAATCCTTTCCATGAAGTTCATGATGTTGCTATGAGAGTAATTACAGTACTTCTCTAGCAGTTTTAAATGAAAGCTTCTAAATTTGTGATTTCTATTCTATTTTATGTTATAAGGAAAAAATATATTGTCTTTTTATTTTCAAGGTTTTGCGAATTTCCCCTTTTGTTAAATTGTTGTGTCCTTCGATGGACTAGCCATGTAAAGTATGATATGACTGAAGAACATAAACCGTAAGAAGAAGATAGTGGTTTTCATCCTCTAGCTTTGCTCTTAAAAACATTCTTTGATAGATGTTAGACCGATGCACACTCAAGGAAAAAATTTTACTGAGTGATCAATCAGAATTTTTTTCCTAGTTTTCCTCTAATTGAAACTAAAGTGTGAGCCAATTACCTTTGAAAGGCCCCCAGGAAGACAATCTACTACCTATTAGTAAACAACCAAAAAAACTTCTTTAAATTTTAGTTTCATAAGAATTTATCTTCTCAATTTTACTGAGCTTAAAATGGGGTTATCCCAATATAACTATGTGGATCAACCAGTCCAAAGGATAAAAGTGATAGCAAAGTGTGTTGTTACGAACTTTATCGGTTGGGCATACGGTAAATGTAATCAAACTAATTGAATAGCTGAAAAGGAAGCTTTATTCTAGAAATATTTCAGAAAACATAAGCACAGGTAAAAAAAAGCACAGTCAAGATGCACATGAAGAGCAATACTCGTAGAAATCAACAATACAACTAGGCAGCAAACCACTAATTATATAATCGTAACAGCATTATGGATAACATTAAACCACCCTTTACGCGTCAAAATCCTGGGAGAGATTGTCTACTCCGAGATTTCCAAAAATGTGTGTCCTCATATTGAATTCTCCAAGGGAATCTCAGATTCTTGTATTTTACAGAACCTGCCTTTTCCTAACGAAAATCGCCAAATTGTCACCAAGTTTACCACCAAAGTTGGAGACCATTATTTTGACATCTATTAAGGATCTCTATAAATCTTTCATTCCATTTATAAGACTAAACTAACAAAAAAATATGTTTTTAACATTATTTATGTTTCCTTAAGGCCTCATTCCTTTTTTTTTTTTGCATTTTTAAATAAAAATTATAAAACAAATTGTTTTTGATTTACTTATTTTCTTCCTGGATTTCTGGTCCTAGAGCATATGATTGCTCAGCCAAATCCAACAGTGGCAACGGACTAACGTTTAAGAAATCTGATAATTTTTAAATCAAATAAAAAAACAGACACTAGATAGTTTAAAATCGCAAAAATGGCATGTAGTATAGCTTTTTTTAAAAATAAGTGAGTATTAATATCCAATATACAAAGAATAAGCTTGAAAAAAGAAATAAAACGAGGAAATAGGAATGTAACTCTTCATCCCGTTTCCTCTATAAAAGCAGATTATATAGAATTTCGCTTACTCAGATAATTTCGATGATCACCTTTTGGCGATGATCCAAATCGTTTTCTGAACAGCTCACTTTTTAAAGGAATCGTGAATGGCTT
This sequence comes from Argiope trifasciata, assembly GCA_026543055.1. Taxonomy (NCBI): domain Eukaryota; kingdom Metazoa; phylum Arthropoda; class Arachnida; order Araneae; family Araneidae; genus Argiope; species Argiope trifasciata. The sequence goes on along the minus strand of JAPMOQ010047785.1, from coordinate 1,002,167 downwards.
ACAAGAAAATTTAGAATTAAATATTCATGGAAGACTTGCGAGATACCTTATCCTTTAGTAATGGCAAAGTCGCTCAATAACATTTTGGAAAAACGTCAATATAATAAATAATGAAGAAATAGCTATAAAAAGGTAAGAGACACGGAGAACTCCTTTTACTTAAAAAAGAAGAAATGTTAAAATAATAATTGTAAAAGATGTTCCGTTAAAACCGCATTCAGCATGTATAGTCAGAATTCTTGCTCTGAGTGCATAAAAATTGACTCCCCTCCTAAAAAAATTCAAATCTGTATAGCATATATTGTTTTGAAAAAATTCGAAAGTCAAAGCATGATGTCACATCTGGTGTTCGGAAAATACTAGGTAACAGCTGTAATTAAATTTCGTATAGATACTTTTATTAGAACGAAATATCTAAAAAAGCTGGCATATCATACATATGATAAAAAAGAAGAAAGCATCTAATTTGGGCGAAACCTACTGAAAGCTCCTAAGATAATACCTGAAGTATAAATATATCTTCTATGCATGGATAAATTGCTTTCCTATTGGATTTTCAGGGATAATTGGCCCGCATTCCTGTTTCTTTTGGAGGTAATCTAATGAATTTCACCCACTAGCTGAAATTTAGTGACCAATATTCTACTATAACCGCACACTAGATCATTACTTTTTGAATAATATCGGCTAAGAGCACAGTCAGAGTGTAGAAAGCAAAACTTTTTTCACGTGATTTCTGTTATTCAGTTATGCTCTTTTTTATAAGTGAGAATTGGGAAAGGAGTTTTGGCAGAAGCAAAAACCTTCATTGCACAGTATTTAACTGAATATAGAAGTTTGAGGATCTAACAATTTGTTACTCACAAGAATTATTATAGCAGTTTCAGCACACACTACTTCCACACGATAAATTCAAAAGAATAATTTCTTTTGAATACCAATAATTCATTTTTGATTATTGCTGGCAGTGCAACTGAATTTTTCTACGACTTCATATGTTTTAATAAAGTTTGTTTCCGGTGCTTCGGATTTAGTGCACTGCTTATTTCCATATTTCCTAAAAATAAAAATGTGCCCTATAAATACGGATTTTAGAATTAATTTAAAGTTAAGTATGATTCGAAATGATTAAAAGTTATGATTAAAACAATGATTAAAAGGTATTAATGTTACGAAATAAAAGTGAGCTTAAAAATTCTGCTTTTAAAAGAAAGAAAATTGTCAAAAGAAAGTAATATTTTTTATCAAAGCTTTAGTAAAGGTAAAAACACGTGATTCAAAGAGTTGATGTAACAATGAAGTTGATTTGTATTTAATTACACCAATAGAAAGCATTGCAATAAACTGAATTTAAAAATCCCTTAATTCTGAAATTTATAAAAAATTAAAGAGAAAATTGTACCGAAATTAAATTGCTATTATTAAAAAGTTAGGGCTTTTTTGCTCTTTAAAATATTATGTAAACAATTTTCATGTGATCTTTCAGAAATTATCCACAAAAATAGAATCAAAAGGATCGAGATTGACCTAATTTTTGTTAATTAATTATCTTAAGTATTCATTAAATTAGAAATTTGAAAATATTACTTTTCACAAGGAAATGAAGCCTAGAATAGTGTACACAAATTACAGGTTTCCTACTGTTCACTATAAAAAAGTTCTTCTGAAAAAAGGAGATATACTCAGATGCTTATTTTCAGCTATATATTTTAATTGATTTATTAAAGTACCTACCAAAGACATTTTAATAAGAATATTCATTCATTCATTCAATGCATTCTGAGTCACTAAACGCGTCTTGACGAATAATGGTTATTTACAAGATTATCTGTCAAAATATAATATGAATTCTTAAGTTCATAAAAGATATTTTCTTAAGAAAAATAATTTTGATTTTGTGGCAACTGTGTTGCAACAGTCCATTTACTAAATAATCCATTAAACGATCACTAAATACGGCCATTATACATGCCTTGATGAATGATAACTATTCATATCATTATGTGTCGACACGTGATTTGAACTATCGAAATTCACACAGACACTTTATGAAGAAATATTCGGTTTTTCGGAAAAACTATTAGAATTTCAAAGCATTTTGATGTATTTTTTTCAAGAGAATCGGAAAGAGAATATAAAATAAAAGAAACCATATTTAATTCAACACTCTTCAAGAAAAGACGAAGTAAGAAAAATTGTGAAAGATGGAAATCGACAATCATTGTCAACCAGTCGATGGTATTTTAATACTCTTTTAGATAGAAAAGGAACTTTTATAAATCTAAATTGCACATTTTTATTCATGAAAACCATTTTACTTTCATACAAGAAAAAAAATCCAGTCTATCATTTGTATAAAAAATAAAGACGTATTTAGTGATTCTGAATGGACTCAATGATATTTTGAAAGCCCGTTAAACTTCATTCACGAAAGATACTAAAAATGGAAAAACTATTCATATAGATGGCGATATTTTTTTCGTTATTTTACGATGCGTAATACGATAAGTTTTATTAATAAGTTGGCTGAAATTAAAATCATACCACAAAAAGTGAGATTAAATATATAAAAAAGCATTTCAAGTTGTGTATTTTTAGTTTCAGATCCATCCTCCTTTAATGATTCATTATTAATTTAATCTAAAACTGATTCAATAAAAACAAAAGAAGAATCTTTTCTGTTTTATTTTTATTTAATGATTGGAAAGATTTTTACATTTCTACAATGATTGTGACAATGAATAAATTTTATGAAATGCTAATTATGTAATTGTGTATTATAATAAATATTTAGAATACAGTGAATAAATTTTATTAAATGCAGTTATAACTATATGGATATAATTATGTATATGACTTTATATTTTGAAATTTGCATAAAGATATAACATTAGAATCTCGCGCTGTTAAACTCCATTTAGTTTGCTTTGAATGTGTAGGCGCAGATGAAGCAAATATAGTGCAAAAACTATCAAGGGAAGTGAACCCTGATTTTATTTAGTAAGTAGAGAAATTAATTATATATTCAATGTATTAACAGTTAGAAGAGATGGCAAAAAAGGACAAATTGACAGACGGAAGTATAATGCAAATTATCTAGAGCACTGTATGCTGCCTGATGAGTTAGTTATTTGAAAGTTGCGACAATGCATAACAAATATGCAACTGTTAAATATTAAGATGGTGCACCTACTGACCATATCTTAAGAAACTCTAGTATCTGTGAAATGCCGAGAACTTTCTAAAGAGATTTTCAATCTTGGTGCCACCACTGAGAAGCGTGAGTAGATATGATGACAAGTATTTCGAGTATTTGCCATCTCAGAATATGTATGCCATTTTAATTTGTAAAGTATCTAGAAATAAAAATCCCTCCCCCCCCCAATGTGTGCTTGCCATACTTTGGTTCATTCAGGCTACGTTCATATATTCCAATGAGACTATGAATTAATTTGCTTCTTTATCCGAACACTTTGAAATTTGAATTTTAAATTACTTTTTATTATATTTTTTAAATGAAGGCATCTAATGTCTAGAAGGAGAACCTAGGCGACATGTTCGAGAAATAAGAGTACTGGTTCAGTTCAGTTTGATTAATGGCTTTAAAAAGCTGCACGTAAGCTTTTCTGTAATGTTGCTGTTGTCGTTGCTTATATGGTTCTTTACAAGCTCGTCGACAGCTTTCTGTCAACGATTTAAGCCGAAATTAGTGTTTCTTGTTTGTTCAGTAGTGCCATTAAGGCCAAGAGTACGACTTGACTACTTCATGCTTCACATTCGCTTACACATCCCCTTTTTAGAGGTGGCCACATTCGTACAACTCACATATAGAACAACCATGCCCAAACTGGATCCACATCACGGTGAAGACACGCTACCCCTATGCCAGAACTCCGGTGCTTTTCTGTAATGACTATCATAATTTGAACTGTGATCTGGGGTCCAAAACATATACTGAGTCGGATATCAACTGCCGAGATTTTTATGTCATACTATATGAGGACTTCCGATTCGCTAAGGTGGACTCAATGATGACCTAGCCCAAATACAGTGAGGAATTTTTATGAGATTCTTCCTCACTTTTGTACTTCAATAATGTATACGTTGAAATGTGAATCATACTAAGCATAACTTCAGCCACATTCACTTATTCTTCTGAACGCAGAATTGGTTTGCTAACTAATTAATTTAAATATTTTATTTTAGTCTAATGAACTATAATGTATGCCCCTATTTACAACCCATATTCTGATGATGACAGCAAGCCTTTTAATAAATAAATACTGGCTCTTTCCCCGGTGACCTTCAAGGTCTTACACTCTTTCGGGTAGGCAGATAATCGTGGGAAAGACCAAGACCAAGCCCCACTCACTTATTTAGAGAGGATTTTTAACTAAAATTTTCATTTTTAGGAATTGTTTAGACAAAAATTTCTTAAAATATAAAAAATAAAGCTTTATATGTGGCCAACATGTTGATCCGCTGACTAAAAAGAATTAGACTAAGTAATTTCCGACAAGATTTTTTGTGGTACATTAAGTGATAAAAAAAAGGCAATTTGGATTATGCCCAAAAAGTTCTTCCCGAAAGGTTAGTCCATTTTACTTGAAATAGAGTAAAGAAAATAGATTTGACAACTCAAGCTGACCTACGACGTAAGATATTTTATTAATCTCAGATGACTTCAACGGACCAAGTCCCAAACCATCACCAGACACGTCATGTCTTCGCCTGATTGAAGAGTGAAAAGAAAAACCGATAAAAAAAAGTAGAAACAAACCCAAATCGATTGTCTTGATGCGAAGGATAATGTTTTACATCAACCACCCCCGTTGTTAAGATTGACATCCCGGCTCTCACGCAACGGAATCGCCCGCCTATTTCTTCGAAAGAATTCTTAGTTGTACCCTGTGTTTTTACATCAAGACTGCGGATAATGCTCTGCATTTTGAGTGAGGACATCGGAAGGACAGCACGCAAGTCTTGATGTCAGAGCCAGCGACAAAAAGAAGTCACTTTTTATGTCGTCTTGAGGCAGTCCCTCAAGAAGAAAGACTTTATTCAGAATGGAAATGAAGTAAGATATAACTCACTCGAAGATTATTCATGGTTTTTTTGAAAGGATAAAAGCCTACGAATTGATTCGATATTTATCAGTAGATTTTAACTAGCATCAATCAATCTGAATTATTTGGGACATTAATAGTGCTAGTAGATGAGAACTCACACTCAAGAGTTAATACGTTACAGGGTGATGAAGACAATTAAATAAACCTATAATTTAAAAATAAAAAATAATGAACAAATACTATGATATTTAGAAAAGCTGAGAGTTTTCCTTTCATCAAGAAGCGCGACATAAAATTAACACAATCTTAAAATTATTCTAAGATTTTACAATGTACTATCATTTATTATAAGAATGTTTTATTTATTTCAGAAACATTAGAATACAGGTAAATATGCAGAAATATTTGTATTTTCATCCGTTTAATTAATTTTAATGTAATTAGATGTTTTATAATTTTAAAAATGTAGATTTGCAATCGTTTTAAAACTTATCTTCTAACCTGCTGGAGGTTTGAAATTTTTTTGCATTTGCGTATTCTAGATCCTGATGCGATATTTTGATATTTTCAGGGCTTTGAAACCGGTAAAGTTTTAATAAAATTAAATTTGTATTCCATACATGTGACGCCACCTTGTAATGGTTTTGAGACATGATTTCTTTCAAAGTTTTAAAAAAAGTGATTAAAAAAATATCTACCGTTTAATGCCTGAATGAAAATGTGTTTTTAAAAACTACTTTTAATAAAATTTATTTTCTTTATGGGGGGCTATGTAGACATCTACGGCTAAAAGATACATTTGGTGGGACAAATAGGTGATTAATTTTCTGATTTATATAAAAACATATTTTTATGTGGAGGTTTTCTATTCACAAATATTGCCGTTTTCATTGCTTTTATGTGCCACAGCACATACCTCTCTTATAGAATTATTTTTCGATAAGTTAATTTTAAAAGCAAATTTGAGAGAAATATTAAGTAGAATTGTCCTTCATAAAATCAGGAATTCCGGACAGAAAAATTCCAGAATTCGGTCAAATTCGGCATCAGAATCACTCACAGTACTTTTTCCGACATGAAAAAAAAATCTATTAGTAATTTGCCCTGCCCATTTATAAAGGATAAATCGTTGTGATTTATTTTAACCCTAAAAAATTCATTAGAAAGCAGGCACAAACGAATTTTCATTCATATAAATTAATGTTTTAAATTTATTCATTTCTTATTTGATTATTGATTTGATTGAATTTGATTGAATTTGATCATTTGTTATAAATAAATTGAATAACGCTCAAATGTTACGACGAATAATCTGATCCCAATTTAACAGCTCTGATTATGACTAGAAAAAAGATATATTTCCCAAAATAAATCTAAGCTGACATCAGAATAAAATACAGCCAGAATGAATCTAAGTCTTCTCCCGTCATGATTAATCATGTGATCTCACCGCACCCACACCAAGGTGATAATGTATGGATGAGCTCATTAAGATGTAATTGAGTTCGCTGAAACCACACCATATTTCTTTCATAGAACCATGGACCGTGGGGGCAATGTTTCTTCCGAAGACGATAGAAAACTTCGCTAGATAATGAAAGATGACCTCAAAAGAGTGTACTTAAAAGGTAATCAAAGTGATTGAAGCATGTCGTGACATGTTTCGGCAGGAATTTTTATTGCTGAGTATTAATTGTCTTTGAATACGAAAATGAAATGAATGTACACTATCACAACTGATTACATATTACGATGTTTCTGCGAAAATTAATACTGCATTGCACTAGAATTATGGAATAAATGTATTCATCTTATTTTTGGAAATGATGAATGATTTTGCTTCTATTTTATAAATATTTTTTGCATTTTCTTTTTGATTCGCAGTCTTATCAAAAATTGCAAATTTTGAATTTTTATAAAACATGTCTGTAAACCAGAAAAAGAAGCGCTATTTCGTAATTATTTACAAGAAGTGCTGATTTGAGAAAACTGGAATAAATAGTTTTCAAATAAATGTTTTCATTCTATATTGTGCACATTTTTTTTAATAAAGTGATGTTTGTAATTTTGATGAAATAGAATCTTAGTTTATTTGTAAAATAAAAAATAAAATTTATATACTTAAGTCGGTTTTACTGTTTGTCAAGCAAGTGCTTTTTTTCATTGAGAGGAAGGATTTCAGCTTTCTGATGCTTATCTTATTATAATTTTTTGTGCCACCGTTCTTCAACGTTGCTTCAAAAGTTTCGAAACTTTTTGAACCAAGCCCGCTGTCAAGAATTAGAAATGTAATTTCGTAATTGATTAACCGTCTGGTTTCGTAATTCTTTAAAAACACTATTTCGGCACTATGTTTGCAAATCAATTCAAATATTTTTCAAAGAAAGTGAACTGTTATGTTACACAATTGTTATTATATTATATTATTATGTTACACGATAATAATATAAATTAATAACAATTTGTAATCGTAAAAATAAACACTTTAAACTCTGAAAAATGCGAAACAGAAAATGGACTAAATGCCAAACCGTGTATGTCGCGGGATGTATATTTGGAGGGTTAAGAAAGCGATATTTTGTGTAAATTGTAAAAAATTTACATTAGAAATTTTAAGCAAATGTTTTCGCTTTTCTTACTCAAATAAACGATGTTTTTAAAAAAAATAATATTGCCATTTTCGGGCTCAAATTTAATTTTAGTTAAATGAACTGTAAAATACGGTTTAAATGAGATATTCATTGAAATATTTTTCTATACATTAAATGCATTTTTATGTCTGAAAGAAATATTTTGCTTTTATACTTCAGGTTTCTCATTAATAATAAACCGATACGTGAAAATGGTGAATTTCGAAATTCCAGAAAACAAGCATGTGAATATAAAAAAGAAATCACTATTTTAGTTGATTACACAGAGGAATCCTTTAGAAAAAAAAAATACGGATTAAGGAAAATATTTGTTTCAAAAATTTAATTAAAATTCTTGAAACAATAATACAGCTTTAATTTTTTTAATACCAGCGGGTGACCGAGCTCCACTCGGAGAAAACAGGTATCGAAGCTAACTCGAAGATTTAAATTTTCAATTGTGATTTATCAAAACAATACATGCCATAAGAAAATTTGTGAAACCATTGGTGAAAAGATAACCGGTTAAAGTGCACCATTGTAAACTATTCTAAACAAAGTTAGAGTTTGGAAAGGGAACTATTCTATACAAAGGTAAAGTAAAGGTAAAGATTGAAGTGTGTTGAAGTTCAATATTTTTGACAAATTTATTTAGAAAAACCAAACATATATATATACATAAGAAACATATTATAAACCTATAACAGCATAAACATAAAACTTTATTAGTTCGTCATATTGGCTATAGATGGCAGCACGTTACCGCTTGAAAATTTAAGTAGCCATTATGGCGAACTAATAAAGTTTGAAAATATCCTATCTGTAACTCCGAACTGCTCGACCGTAGCGCTTCAAAACCGGCGCCAATCGATTCCTCGTGGCCAAAAACCCCAGACCCCCAAGTTTACCGGAGTTTAATAATTCTGGGGCGATTTTCGACGTGGCAACCATTCCTCGTATTATAGTATTAGATTGAATTATGCTTTTTATACTATAGTAGTTGTAGTTTTAGTTTCAGTTGGAGTAGTCTTTAGTTAAAATGTAATATCAAACATAAATTGATACAATAAGGATAAAAGGAAGGTTCTTACGATTTTTCGAAAGCTAGAATGCTTTTTTGGGCAAGTCAACGATTTTGTTTCTACATTCAATATTTTTGACAAAGAAATTTTTTCTGTAAATTATAAACAGTTGGTTTGACAAAAACTGTAAATTTTGATGATCCAGAAAAAATAGCTTTCAAAATAATAAAGCATAATTTTTTGTGTGGAAAAAAATGATATATGAGAAGTATATCGTTTAGTTCTCAGAGCAAATACTTGCACAAAAAAAACATTCTAGCTTTCAAAAAATCGTAAGAACCTTCATTTTATCCTTATTTTATCAATTTATATTTGATGTTACATTTTAACTAAAGAATACTCCAACTGAACGTATATCGCAAAAATATGAGAAGTGATACACAACAAAAAGTCTTCCCCTAGCAATTGATTTTTTTTCTTCTTTCAAACGAAGAGTTATTTATTGTATACTTCTCCCAATTTTTTAAAAAATATTCGTAAACATATAATTTTCAAAATTATGTAAAAGCACTCAACTTGATGGTTCACATTTTCATTCCGAAACAATTCAAAATTAATTCTAGAAATGCATTATTGGTATTCTGGTTCGCGAAAATAATTTTGTTTCTAACTTATGTTCAATGTATTTGACAAAACGTTTCTGTTCTAATAATTGAACTTTTTTTATACCAATAATTAATTTCTTGAATTTCAAAGACAATACACAATGAAACTCAGGAAAAAATGTATTTTTAAAAATAAATTCTCGTATTTTTATTACTAGTCTATCAATTACTAAGAAAATAAAGAAATTTTAACCATTAATCTTAGTTATTCAGGATTAATTAATTTTGATTTTTGATTAATGAATTGTAAATATTGAATTTTATGCTATAAAAATATTAGATTGAATTTTAAACTACTTATGAAAATGATAAACATTCCCGAATAACTTTGCTGCAATCTTTATTTTTATGATATTTTTTTTTTGTAACACTAGTTTCTAGATACTTTAACAACTGGAAACATCAAACTAAAGATGGATTTGTCTTAAAATGTTAAAATATTTTTCCATATCAAAAAAATCAGTATTGGAAGGAATTAATTTGGAAACATTATTGTTTACTGTTCCTTAGTAATAAATAATAAAATTGCGAACAATATATAATGATTTTTGATTTTTTTATCAATTTTTTTATTGACATAGCAAACAGAGATGTAAAAATGTAAGCATTGAAATTTTTTAAAAAAATAAACATATCGTAATGATATTTTGTTTAAAAACTGATGAAAATTGATGCTATAAGGTTTAAAATGCCGAAAACATATTTCCTGGAAAAGAATAATGGAAATTTATGGGGTATAATTGCTCATTAATTCAAAAAAATTATACTTAAATACTCATGAATGATAAGTACAGAAGAAACTTGAGAAATTTGAATTTTCGGATGAATCAATTGTATTGATATCACTGATAATGAATCTTCATTAATTTGAAATGTAAAACGATGATTTAAACCAAAGAATAAAATAATTGGCAAAAGCAATGCTGACGTAATCAATTGAAGCAAATCATTAAAAAAAATGCAAAAATGAGGATACTTTCTAGTAAACACGAAATAATAGTATTGTTTACTATTTAAATAATTATGCAGTATGAGGAAGATACGATCTGCAGGAATGATAAAATTAATAATACATATTAATGTTTGTTGGTATATTTTGTTTATGACCCAAATAAATGTTGGAAGTATGAAAAACAGTAATGTAGAAATTTTTTTAGAGAAAGTACAGGCTTCATTGCTTGAAAAAAATAGTAATTTAACAAATTGAACTTCCGAATCAGGTTAAAAAATAATGATCAGATATTTGTTCCAAAATCAAAAAAAAAAAAAAAAAAAAAAAAATCAGTGACGGTAAATATTAAACAAATAATATTTTATTTCTGTTCATATGTTAACATAATTAATGAACGGAGTTAGAAATACTGACATGAACTCTAATTCATATTGCAAGCCTATGGATTCTAATACAGATAATTTAGCATAGGAAACCTCCATATGAAATTTATTCTTAGTTATTCTTTCTTGGTAATAATTTCTTCCGTAAGAATAGCATTCTGAAGAAGTGTAAAAGCATGCATGGTTATAATCATAATTACATTTATGATGAAGAGAAACAATACTGGACCGAATTTATTGGTTTCATATATCTAAAAGAATAATATAATGATTAACAGTAATATTTCCATAAATTAAAATCCACAAAAGAAATCGATAATTCAACAGATGAAGTGAAGGTGAAATATAATAAACAATTAAAATAGTTCATTTAAAATTAAATCATTATTAATAAAATGAATTAGAACAAATATATTTTTAATAGTGTACTATAAAAAACACTTTCTTCCAAAGCAAAATGGACAAACTTCGCGAGGCGAAGGAAAAAAAAAACGTTATAAAAGCGGGAGGAACTGAAAATATATTCTAAGTGAATCAGGATTCTAGTCACATTTAAAAGTTTCATTATTTTCAATTAAATTTAGAAATTTTCATGCTAACAGTATACAAATTATTATCCAATTATCCTGTCATATTGTTTCAAATGCCTTAATTCTGCACTTTTCTTAAATACAAAATTTGTTTTAAAAATAATTTTTTACTTTGTAGAATACTAATAAAAATACATTTTCAAAACACTGTTAATTTCTTTTTCTTTTATACATACTATTTTGCAATATATATTTTTAATGTAATCTACCACATGGGTCCTTTCATATGGAATGAAATTTAAATAATAATAATAATAATAATAAATTATTCAAAGAACTGTTAATTAGTTTCTAAAAAAAAGGTTTATTTCTTTTTTTTTTAACATCGAGAACACAAACCGGACAAAATTTCAGAATCTTAGCGTACCCAGAAGTGAATAAAATTGATCAGGAAATTTCTTCTTTACAAATATGAAAGAATCCAAATATAAAACCAACTTTCGGAGATAAAAATTCACTTTTATATTACAAGGCAATAAATGCTACTATCGTGTTAATAAATACTCTGAAAAAAATTATAGAAATTATTAAATCCTAATAATCAATGTAAGAGAACCTCTCCTCCCATAGAAAAACTCCATCTAGAGTCTTAAAGAGCTTTAGTCAATTCTGCTAATGTAAATTGCTGAATGCTACTAACTGAAATTGTTTTTAACTTCAAAAGAACTAAAACTGCCATAATTTCAGTGCAGAGTGTTTGAACCATTTCCATTCAGAATCGGAAACATTATCACGGAATAAAAGACATTCTTCCGCGACTGAAAATAGAAACGAATCATTTTGCTAAAGGGAAATGACTTATTTTTATGAGGTGTTTCCTGCGGTTCCAGCGGGACAATACCAAAGGATATAAGGAGCAGGAGGAAAAATTGTAATAAATAGGGAAGGGAATACGTATAGGAAATGTCCATAATTCTTACAAGTTTTATATATGTAAACTTCTCTTACCTGCCAAATAAGGTGCTCTGGAGAGCAATAGCAGAGTATCAGGATATCAGATGGACGTAACAAGTTATTTTAAGGTAAAAGATATTCAGTTTTGATAACTAATATGAAATACAAAATAATTTCAGAAGAAGTTCATTCGTTTTTATTTTAAAATAGACAGTGAATTAAATTCATATAAGGACAAGAAATAAGTAAATGATTTTTTATTAGATCTGAATTTTTCGAGCGTCGAATATATAAAGCACGAGACTTACAGAATTAAGTAACATTAGACAGAGCAATTTAACACGATAATTAAAAGAAACATTGTTCCATAAAAAAATATGCATAGTTACAAAAAAGTTTTAAAAAAAGTGAAGAAAATGTAGACATATACAATAAGTGGTAAATTCACGATTATATTGAAATAGAAATTTGAAAAATGCATATATTCATATCAAATTTTTGATTTACTCCTCCTCCCCCCAAAAAATGCTGATTCATTAAAAATGGCTTCATACTCTAAGAAATCGAAAATTTTGATTTTTAAATAATTACATTCATGTATTGGGTTGTTCGGAAAGTCATTTCGTATTTTTTTGTCAAAATGAAAAGAAATTTTCGTTTAATGAATAAATTATTTATTAAATTATAAAATTGCCATTCTGGTCTAATACCTTTTGCCATATTTTTGGTAGTAGCATGATTACACGCTCATAAAAGTTTTGGTCTTTGCTGTAAAAAAAAACTGATCGAGGTGGTTTTTGGCCTCCTCATTTGAAGGAAAAATTTTGCAAATCAGTTCTGGTACTGATGTACTGTTAACACATCTTCTCCACACATATTGGCTAATTTATTTCTGGCTTGAACAGCATTTTTACCTTTTATATAGCAAAAAGGAAAAAAATGACGAAAATGTTGCTTATTGCTCTCCATATTTAAAAGGGCACCATCCAAAAACTACTGCGAAGAATCAGCTGCACTTTTTCACACTCAAGCCTTGCTATATCAGCTCTTAAAACATAAAATGATTTTGCGGTTTAAGTATGAAATTGGGTGCGAAAAATGCAATTAAATCCTTTGTCAGGAAAAAACGAAATTACTTTCCGAACAACCTAATACATTATTTTCTGTAACAGATTTGAAAATGATTAAACAGAACTGATCCATGAAGAGATATTAATGCAGATACTAAAAAATCCTAAAGATGTTATACAGGAAAGGATATAGCATTTATAAAGCTATGAATCATTACATCAACATCTGCAATCGTAACTTTTCTAAATTATTATAAAACCAATTATGTTTACTTTCTCGTATTCGAAGTATACAAAGAAAAATGTATCATAATTTTCAAAAAACTGGAATTCGAATTTTTGTCGAATCTCCCCATATACTTATATCCCTGAATCCAAAAAACATAATTTTGAAATCATATCTGTCTATCTATCTGTGAACACAATAATTAAAAAACCGTTTTCAGCAAGACGGATGAAACATGGTACATGGCGTTTACTCCAAATTCTTAGATTTTTATTAAATTTTAAAAGAAATCCAATGAGAGGAAGTTTGTCTGTCTGGTTGCTCGAATATAAGCTAACACGATAAGTTAAAAACAAATAAAAATGGATAAAATTTGGTGCAAGTATATAAAGCGAAGATGTCACTTTTATACTTAAACCAAATCCATTTGTTTGACTGTCTGTCTGACTATACTTTCTTTAAAATGTAAGAGTGATGGATAAAAAAATGTACTGATTTAAATGCATAAAATCTGGTATGTAATTTTGGGACTAAAATTATTTTTCTGCATCAAAGTTTTGGCTTTAATCAGTTTATAAAAATAATTCTAAACTTTCATAATAAACACATTCCAGCGATTAATCGTCAAAGGTAACACTTTAATATAGGCTTTCGTAGCTATTGATTACAAGTAATATGCTGTTAATAATATATATTTATTAAAGAATATACTTACAATTAATGGACAATATGCAATAAAGTTTCGGAAATATCCTCCTGCTAATTTTAACAATATATTTAACTTTCTTTTTATTTTCATTATGCTCCGAAATGAACAGCGACGTATCACCAATCACTATGTTCTTTCTTTTTTTGTTTGAAATTAATTCTGATATTCGAAATATCCCAACTTTTTACCCTCTGTTAATGTGATTTATTAAGAAGAGCCATGTTTGTGTTTATTAAAATTTTAAGCTTACAGACAGCTACATTCCAGATATTCCAGATAATAGTATACTTCTAAATAAAAATATACCATGCACAGATATATCATTTAGAGTCCAAATCACATCACATTTTCTTCATTACATCTCAATAAAAGATTAGTAGCTTAGCATAAACGTTTTTGCTTATAAGCTGAGACAGAATTTTTTAAACCTTTTTTTAGAGCCATGAAAGAAAAGAATTCACATTTAGAAACCAAAAAGTATTAGCTTAAAGACAGATATATTCTAAGTAAAAATATACTTCTGAAAATTAAATATACAATTAAAATTACATCATACAATGATATACCTTTTAGAATCGAAATTACATCGAAATTATCTTTTATTATATTTCAATAAAAGAATCTTTTGCAGCTTAAAATGATGATTTTTCCGTATAAGTTGAGATCGACTTTTTAAACCTTTGCTTATGGCGACGAAAGAAAGGAATTCACTTTTAGATGCCAAGAAAATCGAAACAAATACAATTTAAATTATATCATAAAATGATGTATCTTTTAGAACCGAAATTACATCAAATATTCTTTCATTACATCTCATTTGAAGCTTAGTAACTTCGAATAATCGCTTTCTCCTTTAAGTTGAGCGAGTTTTTTTCGCCCCTGCATAGATTGACGAAAGAAAAGAATTCACTTTTAGAAGCCAAGAAAATAGTAACAGTTTATTTCTTTAAAAAAACAAGCCAATATTTTTTTGCCTCTCATTTCTTCTTTCGAGATTTAAAATTGTTTCTGGTAGAGCGTATTGACACTTCAGTCGATAAGTCTTTTTAGAAGAGAAAAGCATTTCCAAAATAAATAAGGAAGAACATATTTACAACTGCTATTTTCATTGTCACAGCTTGAACAGTTTTTTTGTCAAAAATTCTTCATCTTTTGCCTCAAAGTGATGTTGCTAAGAAAAATCTTTAAGCATAAAATACTTTTATTTACGTTTTAGCAGTAAAGATTTGCTCATAACAAATAAAAATTAAATACTTAATGGGGATTATTAAGTAAACAATAGAGAATTTAAATTGTTTTTCATAAAATGTTAATCTTGGAATATTTTTTAAACCCTCAAAACGGATTAATTTGAGAGTGAAGCTTTTAAATGTACTTTCAAAGTTAATGATTTGCCCATTTTTTATGTTTTGAAAAGGGTTACATTTTAGATAATTATTTAGTAATTTTTGTTTAAGTTATTTTAATTAACTTGAAAATTATCTCTTAATGCGAAATTGAAAGTTTATGTCATTAAATGAGTTTAAAATATTTTTTAATTGCAAAAAAATTGAATAAATTCCTTAATAGCATCATTACAATTTGTCCATGTTTTTATACGTTTGTATACGAGAGTTATTTAAAACTCGTTAAATTAGTTTAATATTTTTTATACTTTAAAATGATGTCGTTCAAAATTCTTATGCACAAAATACTTTTTACTTACATTTCAACCTTAAGAGCTAATTCTTATATCAAACTTAATGGAAATAATGAAATAGCAACAATGAAAAAGGGCTAAAATAACTATTTGTGGCGACATCCTTATATAGATAATTAAATTTTATAAGAATTAATCTTATTTATTTATTATCCCAAAATTTAAATGTTATTTTAAGGTTGATGATTTAATTTTTTTTTGTATGAATGTTTAAAGTTATTTGTATTAAGAATGCAAAGTTGAAAGATAATTTCATTAAATTAAATTTTTCCACGTCATTTCCTTATAATAAGACCGAATTCAATAATAATAGAAGGAATTTTTTTTATACATCCATGTTTTCTAAAACGCTGGTGTACAAAGTTTATTTAGAATTCAAGTATTATAAAGTCGCTTGATTCGTACTTATTTTAATTACAAAATCATTCATAAGGTTAGAAATTCGGTCTAAATTGTTTAATAAGTCAATACAATTAAAGACCAGTAAGAGGCATTTAAACATAAATTTTCTTGAAATGCTTATAATTTTATTTAGCAAAATGGTAACATTATTTTATTTCAACTTTCATTAAGTATTGTCCCATCTGAAAATCGAATTAATTCTATTCTAACAGAATGTTTTATATTAATATAATTTTTTAATGTATTTATCACATGATTAAGAGAAATAAGTTAATGCCATTATCCTTAAATCGAGAATTTCTTCAGTTTCAGAAATATTAAAAGGATATCGCTTTTTTGTGCATCACAGCATAATTCTAAAGCACTGTGATAGAATGTAAAATCTATCTAAATCATTATTGGAAAAAATCTCAGCTTGAGATATTATTGAATCGATGCTATCTCAACATGCATTGAAATATAATCTCATACTGCATTACAGTTAAAATGTTTTGTTAAATTTATGGTTTTTACTTTTGTGGATATTTCAGAGCACTTTGAATTGGAAGAAAATTTATGTACATTAGTTCAGTTTCTGATTATATTATATATATATATTTTTTGAGTATGGACCACAATTGAAATGAAATTATTCTAACCTAAAGGATTTACTAAAACTTTTTCTAGAATGTATTCTGTTTAAAACATAAAATTGGCACTTTTGAAAATATTTGTCACAATTTTAGTAAATAATAATAATAACATCGTACAAAAAATTTAATATTATAGTTATTCTTTGTCCGAAGTTCAAAAAAAAATTTATTTTATATAGAATTTAATTACAAATTGTAAAATGAAAGGAAATGTGTAAAAAACGACGAGTTACTTTAGTTTGTATTTATTCAAAATTATTTATATCTTATGATATTTCTCAAACATGTTTCTTTAAAGTGGATGAAAATCAAAAACTACTATTTAAACGGATTTGCGTTATGTAATCGGAAACAATTTTTTTTTTAATATTCGGTTTCTTAGAAATATTACAATGTTTTAACTTTAATACTTTTAAATTTTTTTTATTAAAGTTGTGGAGCTGTAGGGATAATAGCGTCCCTACTTTTTGTTTAGAGAACATATGAAAAAGAACGCGAATTTTTCGTATAACTCCAAAATTCGGTTTTTCGATAAGGTTCTACATTTTAATTCATGTTTTCACAAAGAAAGAAGGATTAGAAAAAAATTTTGTTGTTAAAAGTGTTCGTAAACTTGATACTGATTCCGTTCCTTAAACACTGTGTGAAATCGGAACTGTTTCCAAAGTAACAGTATGAACGTTTGTGAATTTAACCTTTCTCTCTGGTTTTGCGAACTTAACCATTATCTCTATGAACTGAATCATTCTACTCTCAAGTAATTTTGGTGTTACTCTATGAAATAAATTATTTTCCATAGACTGCAGAGCATTTTGTTGGAAAATAAAGCTATCGATGTGTTATGGCTTCAAGTCAAAAAGAAATTTGGTATCATTCCCATCTTTTCTATGTAAATCAAAGCTTTCTATCTTCATTAGTTTTCGAATCATTGATTATAAAGTTTCTTTGAACTTCTGAGACACCCTGTATTATTAACTAAATCCAACTAAACAATACAGCCCTCATTGAAATTTGACTCCCACATTTATCAACGTCGATGGTTAAGGATATTCAAACTTTATTGAACTTCGGTAGTTCCATGTAGTCGTCGGATTCAATCTGCATTGTCAATACATCTTAGCAGCAAAGCAGACTTCCCTAAATCCATTAAATTGGCAATATCTGTTAGCAGGCGCTGAAGTGACTTAATCACTGTAATCTCTACCGATTTGCCTTATTAGCTGTGTTTAAACTGAGAGCTTAGGAACTCCGGAATTGGAAATTGGTCTTAATCCCTAAGGATTTCAACTCTTCCACTGAATGACTTTCCACAGATTTGCCACTTTTGCTCTAAATACCGATTTTGGTAGAAGATCAAGTTCGATACCACTGATAATTCTGTTTCCCAATTATTCTGAAATTTAAAAAATTAAAGTTTAATAAAAGCAATGAGGAGAATTTTCGGTTTAATTTTTGTTTTAATAAAGTGCTGTTAATTCTTAAATAAAGAAGAGATTGATTCAAGTGAATGCGTTTTTATTTACCATTTATTTCATATTGTATTTTATTTACCCTTTATTTTATTATTATTTGCCATTTTTACCACTTATTTTTTTTACCTTTCATTTTTAATATAGTATACAGTAAAAATATAGAGTCATGAATAAAATTTTGAATATTTGAAAGATTTATTTCTTTGATTAATATATTTGTTTTATGGCATTAATAAAATACCAACAATAATATTTGGTACAGTGATATTTATAATCACGTAACAGAGTTTTCAACCATTCCCCCAAATGATTGTTTTGAATGTTGCTGCTAGAAATTTGGAGGACAAAATCCAAACGATTTTTTTTTACATCATGAGTAATTTTAATAATGGCAAGAAATTGATTAACTTTTTATATCAATTGTATTTATAAGGTGTTGAGCAAATAATTTTAATTCTAATATGAGATCTAAAAGATGAAGTCCAAATATTCCTAACTTGTAAAGAGGCAATAATAACTCTTGGAACTCTTAAAGCAATATTTTAAGTAAAAATAAATTTTTTTGGCATTGTATGACCTCCATCTTTTAATATGAAAAGTAATTTGTGGTATTTCTGCTGTATTTAAAAAAATCAAATTAAAAAAAGTTTTTAAAATACACTTTTGTAAGTGTGCTAAAAATTAAATTTTTCTTATTTTAAATTGTTTATTTACTTTTTAGTCTTTAATTTATTTCTTTATTGTAAACATAATGGGATTTAGATACCGATTTTTCTTAAATTGACTGCCAGGTAATGTCGCAAGACTGAAAATAGCATTAAAATTAATTTAGTTTAACGATTCATTGATAATTGAAATGTTAAATTAATAAATTAGAGTATTATTACCATAAGTACATAGGTATACCAAAATTCAAAACAATAGCACACGAGGGTGTTTCTGTAAATTTGATTACAAAATTCCATTTTTACAAACATGAAGCAATTTAAGTTAAATTAAAGTTACGAAAAGTATCATTTCCAGCATTATACACAATTATTTAAAAAGGGATTAATCTCTTCCCATTTGGCCGTGATTTCAAAAGTTAAGTCAATTTTTGCTTAAAAAAAGCTTTAAATATGGAGCCAAAATTAAATAATGAGAACTCATATCGCTCATGATAAAAAAAGAGAATAAAATTAAAAAGGAGTCTGTCCTTTTCTTTCATTATTTGACGGTCAGAAAAAAATTATATGTACATTTTAATTATTTTACCCGGGAGAAAAAGACCCCTCCCTCTTAACTGTAATATTATTTAAGAGTTAATCAAACATTGAACTTCGAATAAGGTTTTCAATTGCTTTTACAAGTGCTTTTCCCCTCAAGACATCTATTATCACTCGAAAGATATTAAAGAAAGATTATTTGCCGAAAATAACTTGCTTCTTTTAATTGCAGGTATTGGAAAATTAAAACTCAGAAGCACGAGTTAAGTACGGATGCAAAAAGCCGAAACTGCGCTAAATTATTATTTAATTAAGCTAGAGTGTCTCCAAAATACAATGCCTTTTTTGCACTCTCTTTTGTTGAGAAGCTGCATTAAAAAAGAACATTTCAAAGCTGGATACTTGGATTCTGTTTCATGCTTATGTTATCAACTGTTAACAGAAAAGCAAAATGTGAAATAATTTATTATTTAAGAAGAAAATATTTTAGTAATTATCTATCCCATAAGACAGAAAATACACGTTTGAAGTTTTCATAAAAGGACTTCTACACGAAAATTCACTTTATTCTAGGGTCCCTTTTTTGTTATTATTTTAAAATTTTAATCTAATTTAAAATCTAGTTAATTAGTTACTATTTTAAAATTTTAAAAATAATTCTTTAGAAATCTTGGAACGTGTGAAAAGATGACATCAGTTTTGAAAATAGAGGAATTTATTTAAGTAAATTTAATGTAACAACGCAAATATTACAATTTTCACGATTTTCAACAGTTTTCTATAAGCATATATAGTTATAAACAACAATAAAAAATTAAATATTAAAAGAGCTAAAATTTAAACTAAATTTATATTAACATTATTCACAAATATTTAAACTGATTCGATGAATGACGAACTTATGAATTATTCTATGAATAAAAACTGAATTTTTCTGGGCAATGCCATGTGAGGAAGTAAGTAACACATCATTACTATTATATAAAAATATCAAATGCTGGATTTATTAAAACATTTCATTGATACAAAAATTTATGTAAATTAGCAACATTTTTTCTCAAATT
Source organism: Argiope trifasciata (assembly GCA_026543055.1). Taxonomy (NCBI): domain Eukaryota; kingdom Metazoa; phylum Arthropoda; class Arachnida; order Araneae; family Araneidae; genus Argiope; species Argiope trifasciata. The sequence continues at coordinate 981,483 of JAPMOQ010047785.1, read as the reverse complement.
GTTTTGTCATAAAATGACATATGTTGCTAATAATCACAGCTATTACATCAAAATTACATTATGTTTTATAGTGTGCGATTTTCGACATACGACATTTTGATATAACAGCGACGATATGTAGGGAAAATTTAATATTGTTAAATTTGAAACATATTTTTTAAAAGGGGACACTCTTTATGCTATCTCAAAATTCCACATATCCTTATGTTCTAAGCTTTCTTAATAATTAAAAAATCATTATAAAACACTCTAATTGTTCATTTTCAGTCTAAGTGTAACAGCACTTTTTTACAATATCGAATATTTGAATGATTATATTAAAAACATGTCATTTTTCAAATCCACAAGAGCTATTTTACGATGATTCTTATTATTTGTGCTCCTGTTTTTGACATGAGACATTTTGAAATAATAGTGACTATGTAAAGCTGCTTAAATATGCTAAGTACGAAATTCAATATATATATCCTCCCTGTAAAATTAATATGAATATGACTATATATGAAGCAACTTTCATATAAAAAATTTGACGTGAGATATTTGCAATGCTACGAAGGGATTTGATTCGTAAGAATTCAAGCTGAGTTTTAATAATAGATTAAATTTAATAGTTCTGTGATTAAAATATAAAACAGAATATTTATTGTGAAAAGCAGCTGATTAAAAAAAGGTACAAGATGAAACTAATTGCCTTACAATAATTTTTAGCTCATTTTAAAATTTATTTTTCTTAAAGATAATTTTTTCCCCAATATTATTTGTATAACACAAAATGCATTTTTTATTATTAAGGTGTCTTAATTTAATGCTATACAGGATGTTTCAAAATTAGACCGTGAAATTCAGAAGGAGTGATAGTAGACATCAGATGAATAAAGAATCACCATACAACATGGGGTCTCAAACGACGTTTAGGGGGGGGGGAACTTGCAAAAATATATGAAGTCGGATAACTTTTGGAAACTGTAAAAATTAATTAAAAAATAACAAATGATATTTAAATGATGAATTTTTTAAAAGTGAAAACACATTTTTAAAAGTTTTTTTTTTCATGCTGGTAACTTGTAGATCTGATGATCTAGGAGGTCGCAAATTACTGAAAACTAAAAAGTAGTTTTAAAAATATATCTTCAAAAATATTAAAACCTGAAGAAAAATAAAAATTTTAAAATGTATGGAATTTCATATTCTTTAATTTTATATAAATGTGAAGTGTGAGAATTGGGGAGTTTTAAAGGTATTCAGGAAAACCTAAAATGGAAATTAGAAAACATTGCTTCAACATCTGTACCGATGTTCGCAGAAAGCGTTGTCAAATTCGAAAGACAAATTCAGAGCATGGATAATAGGCCCTAAATAGGTGAAAAATTACCAGAAAACATAGGATCGCTGGTAGTGTTTATTCAATGAAAATCTCAAAAACAGACGTCGAAAAGACATTGAGTCTGGAGAAGAGCATGATCCTATAAATGCGAGAATTAGGAATAAATTAATGGAGAAGCAACCTTCTCGTATGAATATTTTTCTTGAGTTCGAGAAAATTAAAAGCGGCAAGAAAGTATTTATTGATGGACATTGCAGAATTGATTGCCATTAAACTGCATTCGCAAACAGCAAGTCAGATTTCACGAATTAAACTAAAATACGCTGGGGTTCCACAATGTATTAACCAAATTGTCGGTGTTCCCTATAGTAATTCCGGAGGAACATCCTGAAAAAAAACAAGGCACTTTTTGTCGTTAAGGCGTTCAAACAGAAGATACAGTCGAAATACATGACTCTGACCAGATGTTAATATCAAACTTGAGTTCTACGTTCGACGAAATGAGGGGATTTTCAAATGACCTAATATTCTCATTGTGTTTGTTGAAGACACCTCTCGTAAAGCAGGTTTCATCTGTTGCTAAAACTCTAGCAGAAAAGTGTACATTTTCCTTTGTGACATCATCCAGCATGCAAACTCTGACCAATTTGCAATTTTTGCTAAATTAACTCTATCTGCGATCCTATATTTTCAGGTATATTTTCCATCTACTTAATGCCTATTACCATTGCCTTGAATTTGTCTTTCAAATTTGCTAACGGTCTTTGCTAACATCGGTACTGATGTTGCAGCGACGTTTCTGGTTCCCATTTTAGTTTTTCTTGAATAAATTTAAAGCCCCCCAATTTTCACATTTCACGTTTGTATTAAATTAAGGAATATAAAATTTCTTATATTTTAAAGCTTTTATTTTTCTTCAAGTTTTATTATTTTTGAAAATATATGTTTAAAACTACGTTTTTGTTTTCAGCAATTTACAACCTCCTAGATCATCAAATCCCCATGTTACCAGCATGAAAAAAAAACTTTTAAAAATGTGTTCTCACTTTAAAAAAAAATCATGGTTTGAATACCATTTGTTATTTTTTGAATTAATTTTTACAGTTTCCAAAAGTTATCCGACTCCATATATTTTTGCAAATATCACCTCCTAAGCGTCGTTTGGACGTCGTTCGTATAGTGATTTTTTTATTCTTCTGATGCCTACTATTACCCTCTCTGAATTTGTCGGTCTAATTCGGAAACATCCTGTATAGTGTTAAATTAAGACACTTTAATAATTAAAAAATATTGCATTTTGAATTATACAAATAATATTGCGAAAAAAAATTATCATTAAGAAAAATGAATTTCATATTGAACTAAAAATTATTTTAAAGCAATTAGTTTTATCTTGTACCTTTTTTTAATCAGCTGTTTTTCACAATAATTATTCTGTTTAATAGTAATTTATTCTGTTTAATAATTGTTTTAAGTAATTTACGAACCCCTAGATCATCAAATCCACATGTTACCAGCATAAAAAAAAAACTTTTTAAAATGTGTTTCTTTTTTTAAAAAATTCATAGTAGAAACACCATTTGCTATTTTTTTTTTATTATTTTTTTAAAGTTTCCAAAAGTTCCACTCCATATATTTTTATGATTTTCACCTCCTAAATGTTGTTTGGGACCTCATGTTGTATAGTGATTCTTTATCCTCCTGATGCCTAATATCACCCCTCAGAATTTGTCGATCGAATTTGGCACCACCCTTTATATAAATGCTAGAATGATTTTGGTTCATTGATAATAAAATTCAAGCATTAATTTACATTTAAAGTTTATCCCTGGAAGCTCTTCATCAAGTTTAAGTAAGAGAGATTTAATTCTACCAAAGATTTACCATACATATTGCCCTGGTATATTATTATAGTACATTATTGCTTTAAAATGACAATTCATGCGATTTCTGGCAATCAGAAGCTTGTCAACAGTTATCCCACTAATCTGTAAATTTGAAAAAGGAAATTCCCAATTCCTGTGCTGTCCTCGTTATCTGAACACGGCTAAACATTATGTAATATTTTTCAAAATGGATATCATCTAGCATTTTATAGTAAATTTTCTAGTTTTAACCAAAAATATTTTTTAATAATTATTACAACTTTTATCAAACCTTTTTATTGCCGCATAAAATTTTAAAATTACAAGAACATTTTTAAATACATACAGACACTAACAGCATTCAACAATTATTTTGAATAAATAACACCTTTTTTTATCAAAGAAAACTTGGAAGAATTTTTATCTTTCCTACTTAATACCCCCAAAACTGTCTGATATCAAAAATTGGATGAAGCTCTCAAAGTCAAAGCAGAAAAGGGATTACGGAAAACAGAGTGAAAAGGAAAAAGAAATAATATTATTTTTAAGATGAAAACACTGTTTGTTCTGGAATATTAGAATATGAATTTTCTATAGAAAAGTCAGCTTTTAAAGAAGAAAAATTATGAGATATAAAAAAGTGATAGACTTTTACTTTTTGTCTTAATAAGATCAACAAGCGCTTTCTTCGGAAAAAGAAGCTTTTATCTTGTTTCATGCATTGCTCTTAAACGCGGAAATTTTTCAGTTAAGATCCTTTATTTAAAAAGGTGAAATATAAGCTGAAATCAATATTATCTTAGAGAAAAAATCAAAATGTTATCAATGGCTAAGAATTTCAATTATTTATTTATTACAGTTTCTATTAACGTTCATTTATTGACATTTTGTATTGTATTTGATTCACAATAGGAAATTATTAGAGTGGCATCAAAGCAAAATAAAAGATTTATTTTGTTCGAATAAATAGTTTGATATAAAACCCAAGGACAAAAACAATAGGGTTTTTATATACTAAGAAAATAACTATAGTTTAGTCGAAAATAACTATAATGCCGTTTAAAAGAATTTTCCGGATAAGAAATATTTTTCTAATATACTGGTTAAAAGTTTAATAATCGCTTAAAATGGTCCATTTAGCATCTGTATATAATGAACGTGAAATTGTTCATTTACTACCGAAAATAAAAAGAAGTAAAACTTGGATTCATGTAAAAAGTAAAACAAATATTGCTTTTTATTTTTGACTCAAAAATACCCAACTCTTTCAAGCCTTTTAGCGTTTTGGTTCAGCAAGGATAACTGTTTGAATTTCGTTAGTGGAGCATAAATGTCTGTAATTTTTCCTCCAAAAAGTTTTCGGCTCTTTAAGATCGTTTTAATTTCATTAGGAAACAGCCCCTAGCGTTCTACAGAAAAGAACGCGAGTCAGAAGAATTTAATTAGTTATTGGACATTCAAACACAAAACTAATCGAATAATCTTTCAACTTTAGTTTACAATTTTATACAGTCGAAATTTTTAGTAAATAACTCTAAATATTTATTTAAATATTTGTTATAACAAATAACAAATTTTTTAAAATTTTTAAATTATTTGATTAATTACAAATCCTTGATTAATTACAAAATTTATTTCGATCATAAATAAATGATTACATTTAGCAACAGTCACAATCTTTATGGAGAAAACCACCTATCATAACTTAAAGTTGAATGTATGGGTGATGATCGTATAAAATTCAAAACCAAATTATTTAAAATCTGACTTTTTCTAATATGAATTTACTTATTTTTTGCACAGATACTTATATTATTCGGTTTATCTATCGATAATAAGGTAAGTTTAACAAATACAGTTTTCAAAAACATTACTTTATTAATGTACAATGAAGTGTAAAATCTTTTTATTTTAATTATCCTCTACGTTTCAATTTGCAATTTATGATTTTTTTTTAATAAATATTTTACAATTTGGAAATATTTTTTTCTTAAATTCACTGCAAGATGGTGTCATGTATTATGGAATCAAAATTTAATTATATTAACCAATTAAAGGGTAATTAAGATTCGATGGTAATAAGATTGTGTAATATCATTACGAATATACAAATGCACAAATTTTCAAAGATATACATCATGAAATGAGTGAAAAACACTTTTAAAAAAATAGCACTTTTACAAATATGAAACAAGACAAATGAAATAAAAATTTTTAAAATGTATTAATCAGTTTCCATATGCTATTTTGCTTCATCACAATGAAATTGTTTGTTCTAATAGTTACTGGCTGGAAAACAAGAAACGACTCAGTTGTATAAAATTTCGAAGAGCCATTTAACTTTCTTGCTTTGAATGAAATAAAAATTATGTACCAATATTGTATCCAGTTTGGCTTGCAACTCTATGAAAACGTTGCATATAAAGATCAATTAGCTTTATTGAAAATGCATATCTTCTATATACAAAAGTTAAATAAACATGCCTGCGGTTTTATATAATAAAAAAACATCATTAAAAATTGGAGATTGAAGCAATCAGACTATCTTGAAACAACAAAGATTATCTTCTGAAATTCAGTAACTTTTGGGTCTAATTATTTTTTAAATAAATATATTTCAGCTCGCTTTAGATGTACTATGGTTTGGCAATGGAATTCCAGATTTAGAAATATGAGGAAAAATAGATTTTTATCAGTAAGGCTCATTGGTTATATCTGTTAAGAAATTTAGAGCTACAATTTTATGTTTAAGCTTTTAGATAATTACCCAAAGAAACTTTTTTTGAAAAAATTCGAGTGATTGTATGCTTTTTTTAATTTTTGCGTCTTAATCAGTTACTATGTAAGTCATATTATTGACCTTCGACCCGCCACTAAGGTACGTGGATTAATCGTGAGCCTCAGACTGAATGACCGGACCGTCGCAACAGCAACACTGGGGTAAAACTGTGATTGAGTCCTAATGGCCTTCACTGGCCATGTTATAACCCTCTCCGTAAGGAGCACGTCCCGTCATCGATGAAAGGGCCCAGTTACTATGTAAAATAAAATGTTCAAGTACTTATAAGAATTAAATTACAGAAATAAACGAAGTTTAAAATAAGTTAGCTTTTTAATCAACTACTTTTCTTGTGTTATTGCAGATATTCTGATGTATTTAAAAATTATATCCTATATTTAGCAATATTATTGGCTTTTTCATTTTCAGATTTTTGAAGTGATTCTCTATACAAAAAAATATTGAGAACAATTGAAGAGTATAATAAATGAATGAAAATTGTTTTAAGTCACTTCTTACAATCCTATAAGAATTATTACCATTAATAGTGTATGTGATACATCATTAAGAATTTCTACTTTAATTACAAATAGAAAAAAGTCATCTGCAGGAATTGGATTTAAATGTAAGCTATAGAAGCATGAATAGTTAAAAATAATTCAATTTTTTTTCATCTGATTATTTTTTAATGCTAATTTAAAATATTCTGATACATTGTAAAAGCTGTTTCATATAATTAGAAATATGATAAGCTTTTCTCTTATTCGAATCTATCGGATAACTCTAATCTTATAAATACGAGAAAAATCTGAAGAGACTGAAATGTGGAAATATGAAAGAGTTCTACAAGTAGAAATGCGGGGAACAACTTAATAGTTTAAATTAGGATATATGTTCAATAGTTGAAAGCATAGAATTGGGGGAATACGAAAAATGTAAAATAATTCTAAATGTAAAAATGCTGGGAACAGTTTAAGAATTTGGAATAACTTTATACATAGAAATACGGGAAACTGTTTTAAAATATGAAGATTGGGAAATAAAAACAGTTTTGCACTCAAAGATATGAGAAAAATTTACTTAGATCACTGATCTTGATCATAGATGAATTATTTTAAACAATTAGTCTCTGAGACTTCACAGAAAGAATCTGGGCCTGAATTACCTGATGGAATAAAAAAATACTTTAGAGTTAAATTGCCTGTAAGCATTTGAAATAAACAAAACTTAAAACTTTAATTTTTAGGTTCGATTATTTTCCGTCACACATAACGTTTCTGTCTAACTCAACCATTTAAATGAAGCCATCGAATGGTTCTGGTCCTCTAATAAAAGTCTTTTTGTTCCAAGTCGAAAGCAATACGCAAAATTCCCGATGACTCCGCGCTTTAAAAGATCCCGTTCTCTCTTTCAATTAGGTCTCGAACAAAAGAATGTGAATGAAACTCTTCCCACTCACATTTCGAAGGTGCTAGAGTGTAATCAGTCGAAACGTGTCGCAATTGATTATCTGCTATTTAATTCCGGAAAGGAATTTATGCCTCACCAACACATGTTTGGGGTATTAATTAGGAGCTTCAAGCATTAATAAATCATTTCACTTTTCCAGTTGGCAACAGCAACGATTTGGAAAGCATTAACGAAGTGTGAATTTACAGTTTTAACTGATTGTTCCATTCTTGGAGAAGAATGTGTGAAATTAGCTTAGTTACTAGGCATTTGAAAGTGGAATTTTTATGCATGTGCAACAATAATCGTTTTAGCGTGCTTGAGATACTGTCATGAAGAATAGAAAGATGACATTCGCTAAATAAATTATGAGCACTCATTCAGCTTGAATTAGTTGCAAACATTCGGAATGAATTGTGTTAAATAGGGCCTTTAATTGAAAACTGGGTTTCTTTATGAAAATATTCTTTTTTAACTCTCAAATCGGATATTAATAATTTGAAATATTGCCATTGCATGATTTTTTAAAATTAAAAATGGAGTTTAAATGAATGATACTGGAAGAAAATTTTCCAAACTTTTGTTTATCGTCTATTTAGAATATCAAGCAGTATTTTCTTCAAGTTATAAAAGTTCTTAATTTGTAACATGTCTTTATTTATCGTTATTGATTTGACTGATCTTTGCAAAAATGTGACATCATCAATGATTACTTTTTTAGTTCTTGGTGGGCTAAATTTTTAAAATTTTGTAAAGCCTTTTCCCGATGACAATAGAATATTTGAATGAATATTTCAAATGAAAAGAAAATTGGAAAATATTATTTTAATATTTCCAATAATTATTATAAAATCATAATAATAAAAAAATAAAGTAGAAAATAATAAAAAGTTTTTAATTTGAATTCTTTATTAGTAGTATAAAAAGAAGAAATTATATTTTTTAAAAATCAAAGACCTTACTGTGAATAAGGAATTATGTAAGTGATGGGTACTGAAATAAATAAGATGAAAAATTAAATCTATAAACAATTAGAATTCTATCTGCACTCTCTATATATACTTAAAAATTTTAACTACTTGAACTTATCACATACAAGGAGATAATTACAAAGTCTTAAAAATAAAAATATCAGAATATATGTGTATATAAATCCTTGGGTGAATTGTACAATTGTTCTTTTAATAAAGAATTAGCAAAACTTTTAAATCTAAAACGAAAATTTTAGATTTAGAAAACATTCTGGAAAATAATAAAGACAGATGAAACTACAGATCTAAAATGTTTGTTTTCTAATGTTCGTCATTTTTTTCAGAGTCTGCATACAGTTTAATGTAAATATCTAAGCATTTTCTCTAACATGTGACAGCTGCATACATTCTATAGTATAACAATTGCGAAGGAATATTCACAGTTGTCGTAATATGCAATATTTAAAATAAAAAGTTAAAAGTAACCACCGATTACACACTAATTATGAAAACAAACTTATTTTATTTTTAAAATGACACAGTGAATAAATCGTTATCTAACACAGAGATTCTAGGGACAGACTTGAAATAAACTCGATTTTCGAAATCTGCTTTTAAACATTGGTAAATCGATTGCGACTGTTAAGTGGAATCCATGTTTATAGGAACAAAGAAAAAAAAAGCAATTTAATGGATATTCTTTCCTTTTTGTATGTAGATATAATACTGCATCGAATAGCAATTTCTGAAGAATGTGATCGATTTGGAAATAGAGTAGTTTGTTGAAAGGGATTTCAGATTATTGATTAGGATCAAGTTATTTGATTCATTTCATCATATCAATGGCATATATGATGAGACAAAATTTTTATCTCTCTTACCAAATCCCGTTTTGAAATATTTATTAAGTTTCGAATATCAAATAAAATAAAAACGTTTTCTGGAATTTTGGAGAAGTTGTTTTATCGTTTTTTGAAGATATTTTGTAGATTTGCAACGAGAGGAATCTAAGTATCTTTGATCTAGTATAAACGGATTTGATTTGTAAGAAATTTTGAAATAAAATGTTGCTGTAATTAATTATTTTATTCTAATCACCAGGAATCTTATTTTAAATGCAACAAGATTGACTTTTTTCTTATGACATTTTAAGCCTTGATAGATTTTTCCCCTTGAAAATAACCTTTTGCAATGAGAAATGATGGAGAATTAACAGTTAGAAGTAAATGTTAGAAGTAAAAATGTTTGAAGTAAAATTCTAATTATCTATTAATTACCAATTTTAAAAATAAACATCAAAGAAAAAAATATTAAACATTTTTAGCATCCATGAAATGCTCTTTTTCTAACAGCTTTAAAAAGCAATAATTCACAACTGGTTGATGGTACAAAAATGTCATTTATAAAGAAAAGATGGAATTGATACTTAATGTTTTAGTCATGAAACTAATTGGTAGCGGACTTAACAATTTAAACCAAGTGGTTCTGTTATTGGAATGGTGCATTACATATGACAAGACAACGAGAAATGCAACAGATTTAAAATATCCAGTATGTCATCCTCCATTCAAAAGGATAGTTGAATAATGAAGATTTATATTTCTAACAACATCAAACACATTTTCGGACGATATGACAGAATGTAGGAATGGACATTGCTGCTTTGTACTATGAAAAAGTGTGATTTTTCGTTTACATGCTATGTTGAAAGGAGAATGAAATGCTGAAAGGAGAATCATATTGAACATTTGCAAGTCATCACTTCTCTCAATGTCTTACTCTGAATAATATCAACAATATTCTGTAGATGTTGATTTGAATCGTAATCAATAATACTTATAATTTCAGGTTTCACGAAAAAAATCAATTTCCTTTCTATTCTTTGCATGCAAACAAATACTTTTCTCTTTCCTTTCATTTGTAAATTAATGGCTTTTAAATTTTCTTTGAACTTCTTAATCACCCTGCATATCTGATCTTATACGCATGCCTTATACACAGGAGAGGTCTTTGTTATCATTAAATATCTAAAATTCGTGAAAATAGCTTTTTATGTCAGATTTATTGTATTGTGTTAAATATAACACAGCATTGATAGAATTTTTGAAACTTTATTTAATTACATAAACTGCATTTGCTGAAGCATTTATAACTATAAACAGAATAAGATAAAAATTGTATTTCCATTGAGATGGCAAGCAAAGTATTCTTCATGCAGTTTAAGGGTTCTAGATGTATCTGTTATTTAATTCCATAAGTAAGCTTAAAGGAAATAAACTGAAGGGTTTGAAAATTGTAAAACGGGATTTAAAACATAGAAAAATGAATAAAATCGCAATTAATTTACAATATATTCCGACTCTGTCAGCTGAAAATAGTTTATATTTTTAGAAGAACCATTTCCTGAGTGTCGCTTTCTATATACACGTAGTACAGTGAATATTTCGTTTCGCTTGAGTAGTTTACAGTCTTGTCAAGATAATGGATTTTATTCTGTTTCTGTATTCTGGAAGAATGACGTAACACGCCAAACACTGTCAGGCATGCATTCGTAAAGAACAAGGGACCAAACGAGTTCATGTCCTACTGTCGATATCTGAATCTCCGAGATTCTTCAACTCCGTTCCTGCTGATGATTTAGCAGCTGATCCCGGTTAGGTTTAATAAACGGGACAAAGGGCCCGCATCATCTCTTGCGGCCTCCTTCCTGTGGTTTCCATGGAAACTGATGACAACGGACTCAAGAAATCACGTGATACCCCCCTGACGTCAGCTGACAGAGATGACAGCACGTGACAAATGATATGATGCCATTGTGGGAGAAAGGTATACGGTCGTATAGCTGAGTTTTATATTTGTTCAGCAGAGAGTGTTGAAAGTGTAATGGGCACTTCCTCAAAAAGCATTTCGATCGGCGGTGGGGAACTTCTACTTGTGCCCACACTGTGCCCAGCTTAATTTCATCCCATTTATTCCCATGGGCTACAGTCAGAAAAATATAGCTGACACCTTGTTATTTAAAATAATATATAGTCTGATAGGAATAATGCCCCAGATTGGGAAAATCTATTGGTAATGTTTAGATTAAAAATTATGGTACAAATCTTCTTACTATAATTGCCAAAAAAGAAAAAAAGGAATAAATTATATTTTAGTTACGTAGAGTTAAAAAATATTAAAATAAATTGACCTTTCATTCTGTAGATAAAAATTTCCTTTTCTTTAATTGAAAGTAGTCTGTAAGTTGTAATAAAGCACAGAAATTATGAAAAACAAATTTTTACTCCCAACTGCTCTCGAAACAAAATTGTGACTTTCTTTTAATTCAATAAAATGATTCTTAATAAAGAGAAATTGAGTTATTTTTTCTTTTATTCTATCAGTATTTGGATTTAAGATATACAAATGATGGTTTGTAGACAATGGAAATTTTAATATATTTTTAATCATTATTAATAAGGAAGTTTTTATTCAATTACAATCCTTTGAATGCTCTTACTATTTTTTGAAATTGATTGCATGATTTTAATGATTTTCAACTCTATTTGACATTATTTTAAAATAATTGGAGCATTTTACTCTATTTTAAACAATAGTGCAATCATGCTTATATTCTTTGAAAATTATTACCTTTTTTTGATTTTTTGACTTTATTATAAGTTATAGTATCATACTTTTAATGTAAACAAAATTTTAAAATTTCTTAGTTTTAAAATAAAAAACACATAAAAATAAATAATTAGCAAGAAAAAAAGTTTTAGGATTAAATAATAAAAAATAAGCAGTTTTTGAACAATCATATACCAAAGGTGTGCCTTCTGAAAGGAAGATTCGACATTTCAAACAAATTGGAAAAATAATTTCCAGATGTAAAATAATTTCCAGCATTATGTAAAAGCTCTAGTTCTTTATAAATATTTAGTTTTCTAGAAGAAACATTATGTCAAGCTTATACAAATTTTAAATGTATATTCGACGTTAACGATTCTTCTAAATTTAATCAGTTATGTTATTTTCAAGACGTTGGCTGTTTATATAGTTCCTTTCGATTTAAATGTATAGTTTTGTATCATAACTTACTATGCATTAGTTCACAAATGAATTAAAATAATCCTTTAAAAACGATTTGAATATAAGTCAGAATCTCATGATTTATTAGAATATAAAATATACTATTAGACAAAGATGAAATGGATTATGTATATTTGCATACGATCAACTAATTATAAGGAAAAAAAAAAGAACGAAAAAAGTAGATAAAATATTACGCTCTCGGGCTCGCACACACATGCAGTGAAATTATTAGGGTGTTTAATATTAATTCCTTATCACATAAATTTGAACTTAAAAACAATATTATTTTAATTTCTGATTTGCAATGTCTTCCAGTTTTCTCCATACATCTCGGGATCTTTAACTGTATTTCTCAAGAGCTGAGTTGTAGTATTATGGGAAAAATTACATTCCTAAAAGAGATGATGGGTTGGCTATATTTCGGGAAAAATCAGTTCTAGAAAGTATAAAAAGCTGAATGAGTTTCAGCACTTACTTATTCCGTCTTGTAATTCATTCTGAGAGAACGCTACTGAGAATCCTTGGAATGATTACCTAATATAAGATTTTTTCCTGACAATGAAGAGAGATAAAAATACAATTTGCAGGAAACAGTCTGGCATTCATGTATGGGCCGAAAAATTAAAAATTGTAAATCAAGAAAAGAAAGGAATATTTGATTTTAAAAATGTCACGAATATTGCCGTTTTTGGAGTATATTATTTTCATATAATAAAATCGATTATGTAGAAAGTTTTCACAATCATTAAATGAAAAAATTATTCAATTTTCTACAATTCTTGCCATTAAGCATTTTTTAAATAAATGCTTCATGAAGAGCGCACTTCTCTCTTCCAAACAGAAGTAATCTATAAATCACGTAAATTTAGGAAATTCACAAGAAACATTCTTTGTTTAACAGTTATCAACAGAGAAATGTTTTTAAACAAAAGCAAAATAAACAATAATGTTTATGGAAATCAAATAAAAGCTGATGAGAAATAGTAATTTAGGTGATATATCTCAAATATGTTTCAAAGTATTATCATTTCATTAAAAAAATACTTCTTCAGCCATTGCACCTCATCTTTTCTGTGAAAATACTTTTATAATAAATACGCATGTTAAATGTTTACAAAATTTATTTGTTATATTATAGAAAGAGCAATTTTTAAAGAAGAAAATATCTTTGAACTGGGAAAAATATAAAGAAAAATGTTTTTTACAAAAAGTCCTTGTCAGGGCAAATATGTTAGGTGCTATTATTGTAATTAGTTTTTTAAGTAGGATGAAATAGAGATAGAAATATCAAATAATTTTAACGAGCATATTTCGAATTCTTATTCTTCATTTTATGTATGAAATTTTATAATTCTTTTTATAGCAATAAAAGTAAATTCAATTAGATTATTATTAAAATAACCTTTAATTAGAATAAGAATAATAAGTAAGCCGGTTAAATATTTACTAAACTTACTCTGTATTTAATGACAGGCATAAAGAAAATATTTTTTAATAAGGAAGGAACTAATGCACATAACCTTGTTAATAATTTAACAAATTATCTTGAAGTTGTTACTATTTCATTTTTTAAAGAGATATTTCTGAAACATATTTTGTAGTTCCTTCAATAGGATAGAAATCAGATACAAATATTAAAAGCAACAACGAATGTCTTTCAAGCTTTTACTGCATTATTTCTTACATGATTAATTTTTGAATCAGCTCCTTCAATAAGAAAAATTTAATCGGTATAGTAATATTAAGTAAAGATGATAAATAATGGCGAAGCTCATTCGTTACTTAATGGTTTGCAAGAAAAAAAAGTGCAACATATTTTTAAACAAGTAAAAAAAACTTTTCATTTGTTCAAAAATATTTTTAAACAAGTAAAAAATATTGAAAATATTTACAAGAATTAAATATACGTTAATAATCAACTTTAAATTTGATATCAATTTTAACAAATATGTTTCAATTGCTCACCTCTTTATCTTACAATAACTCGGGAACATTGTATTAATTAGCCACCAGAATTTATTTTATTTCTATGAGGTTATATATATAGTATATATTGTATCATTTGCTTCAATCAGAAAGAAGCCTAATTGGAACGGGAATATTAAGTAAATCTGTGAAATATTTATGAAAACTCATTACTTAATGGTTGGCACGAAGAAAGTATTTTTAAACGTGAAAAAAAAACTAACGAAAATTCTTATAGAAATAAAATAAATGTTGATGAGGAATGGTAAATTAGGTAGTAAAATCTATATTTTTAAAAGATTCATTTCCGTTGCAGCCATTAGTCTGAAGGGAGAGGACCGGAAAATAAATTTTCGATAGCTATACATCACAACTCTCCGTAATTAAGTTTAAAGTCCATTTGCCCCTCCATTCCCCAGCATCTTAACGTCCTCTATTTTCGTCCTCATATTACTCCTTAAAAATATTCTCCTCCTCTCATCTAAAAATATAAAAAGGAAACCTTCGAAATAACGTAGAAAAAAATATTAATTTCCAACTTCATTCGAATCCGTTATCGACCGTTTGAAGTGCTGCTCTAAAAATGATCTGGAAAAAAATATGGAAAAAAAGTACGTAAATGTACGTAGAAATGAGTCCGATAACTTTTTCTGAATTTAATACTTATCGCCAAGACTAATCGAAATACCGTGGATTAATCTAAGCCAAGATCTAAAAAGCGCTATTAGTAGTAATACAGGACGTAAAATTCTTAAGTATTTTTTGAGCATTTGCTTTTGCACTAGAATATAACGGAAAGTTCAAGACCTTATCCTTTTGAGGAAAAAATTCTTATATAAATAAAAAGAATACGTTTAAATCTTGAAGTCGACTGTGGATTGTTTAGAAAGTTAAATTCATATGAAATTTTTATAGATCTAAAAATCAAGCTTTTAAACATATATCAGTTTTTAAGAATAGATTTGTATGATGGAAATCTAAATCCAGAAAATAGCATATAAATTCTAGCATTCCATTTTGCAGAAAATGTCGGATAACGGGAAGTTGACGCCTAGATTTTTTTAAGGAAAGCAATTTTATATGCAAAAAATGAACAGTTATTTATCTTTTTAAAATATGAATCAGAATTAGCATTAGCATAGCAGAATGAAATTAAAACTCTTTGTTTTTTAAGCTTTCTTTTTAGAAGGTTTTAATCTTATTTAGATTTCTCACAGAATTTGAATGATAAACATTTTTATACAGATTGAATTTGATAAATGAATTTTAATTTTAAAAATTCAGGATCCCAAAATTTCAGGGCAATCTGTACAGGAGACATTATTTTATGTTTTTACACCGTTTTTAAAACATGATGCATTTATTTTTCTAAATAATTATTTTCTGATTTTCAGTCTGAAATTTTACAATCGATTTCAGAGTAACTTACCAATGAGCGTTACTAGATTTTTAGAGGATTTCAAAATAATTGGGATTTCTCACAGAATTTGAATGCTAAATTTTTTAATACAGACTAAATTTTATAAATGAATTTGAATTTTAAAAATTCATGGTCATAAAATTTTAGAGAAATCTGCATGAGGATCCAAGACATCATTTTAAAAATTTTAGTTCCTTTTTAAAACATGATGTATTAATTATTCTAAGATAATATTTTCTACTTTTCAGTTTCGTGTATCTGAAATTTTGGCAATTGATTTTGGACTAACTTCCCAATAAGCGTTACTCGATGATTTGTTCTAAAAAGGCATGACAGAAAGTTAATATTGTTTCATCATCTAGCTCTGAGTTATGTTTATAGTTTCAAGTCTCTGGCACATTGACACATTATAAAATTTGTACTGAAAAGACAATCAAATCAATTGACAAGAAAGCGAGTTAATAAAAATGTGTTGAGAAGGAAAATAGCAAGTCTCCTACAGAGGTGACAGTTTGAAACAGAATATCATGTAATGTCTCGGATATAAACGTCGATATTGAGACTCTTTCTGTTCATATTAGTTTGAGGTTGATAACTTCATACTAATTTTTCTAGGAAACTAAAATTTAAACATGAAATTAACTTCATTAATGGATGTGCAGTAAAAGAAAACTAAGCAATAATAGAAGTAATTTAAACAAACACAGCAAAAATAGAAGTAAAAGCAAACTTCAGCTATTCAATTATTTAGCTTCTTTTAAAATTATTACTGTAGAATGTTAAAAGCAGCTACAGGATCGAAACTAAAAATAAACCAATGTGATATTTCCTCGCCAGTATTATTTTATTTCCAAGAGAATTTTTTTAGATTAGTCTTTTGGTTAAAAATACTTTCAGGTTAACCATTAACTATTTAAACTCACAAGATTTTTTTAAAAATAATTTTGTTTAAAATAATTCGCTATTTTTTCTACCTATTTATATGTAATTCTTGTAGGGGAAGCCAAATATCTTAAGTGCATGGCTATTTATATGAAATGCAATCATAGCATTTCATATAAATAGCAATTCACCACAACTTTATAAATAGCGTGGAATAATTGAGACGTTATTTATACGTTACTCGAGCGAAGAGATTAAGTGGTGAATAAATTCACTAGACATTTTATTAGTCAGATTAGCATATTTACTTACTTTCGCTGATGGCATTTTTATAGTATTATTTTAATTAGTTATATATGGAGACTGTATAAGAAAAAACTTTGATAAATCTCTTACTTTTATTCAATTACTGTTCAAGTAAAACTAATAAAATTTTTTAATGAAGATTAGAAAATAAGCTTTTGCTTTGAAACAAGCTGCACTTTTAAGTAATATATATTATTGTTGATGAAATATATAGCAGACAGTATTCCATTAAGGGTTTTTGATACTGACGATTTTCAAAACATAATTATATACTTTGTTATTAGTTATTGAAAGCAGATAACATAAAAAATACTGTATTTGTTTATTATCACATTTTGTTTACTTTAAAACAGATTAGAGATCAGCACAGATGCATAGATGTCAGTGTATTTTTCGGGCTACGTTATTCACCTTTGTGGTAAGAAAATATCAGATTTGTGAGTATTTATCAGTCTACGTTATTCAGCCTTGTAAAAAAATATCAGATTTGAATCTCTAATTTTCTGCATGAGAGAAAGTTTTTTTTTTTTTAAATAAGTATAATTGTTTTTCTGCTAGGCAAACTTGGACCCGCGATGGCCTGGTGGTAAGGTTAGAGACTATTTCTCCGAAGAAATGCCGTGTAAGTGGGTCTAGCGTGCTCTAAATCCATCGCGCCAACACCTTCCGGTTGTGGTGTGGAAGCTTGGGGAAGGAGTGCCAGCTCTGATGCCGACGGCGGCTCAAAATCACGAGCTGCGTCCCAAAATGGCCTTAATATTACTTTAAAATGGAGCTTTCGTATAACTACAATAAGCTAAACACGGAATGCTAAAGCTTTATTGAGTTTTTATAGAGCAATTCAGGATGAGGTAAAGAATAAAATAATAATTGGAAACTAATTTTTTGTATAAAAGCCTCAGTGTAGTGAATTATTACATAAAGGGATAATTGCTGTACAAAATGAAAGATTCAATGAGTCTGAATCAAACAATGATGCAATGAGTCTGATTCAAACAATTAACTGATAATGAAAAAGATTGAATTTAGGAGGCTCGAAATATTGCATTAATCATTCTAATAAATGATTCAGAAAGAGTATAGACAAGCAAAACGTATAGGTTTAATGAAATTTTTGTCTAATTGAGTATGGTTTGGGATTTATCTTACTTAATTAACATTCCATTTTTTAGAAACATGACAATTATTTGGGAACGGATCTTTTAATTTGAACCTTTCTCTTCAAATTTCCTCGACCATGTACAAGGTTTATCTTTGGGTTGTAATTACTATTCAAAACCTAGTACCTTTTGATTCCAGAAACGATAACTTACCACAAGGTTGCCATTTCGCATACGACTTCTGGCAATCAACTTCATAGACACATAGTCATAGTAAACTTTAACTATTCTATTAAATGATTCAGAAAGAATGCAAACATGCAAAATGTATTATTTCAATAAAAGTTCTATCTAGCTGGGTATTATTTGTGGCTGATCTTATTTAAGTTAGCTACCATTCCATCTTTCAGAAATGCGACAGCTATTTGGAAGTGGATCTCTTAATTTTGAATATCCCACTCTGAAATGTCTCGGCTGCATACAAATCTTATCTTTTGGTTGGAATTTCTATTTGAAACCTAGTATCTGTTGATTTCGAAGACGATATCTTGTCACAAGGTCGTCGTTTCGCATACGGCTTCTAGCTCTCACCTTCATAAATATGTAGTCATAGTATTTCGTTTCTTCTTTTAATTCTATCACATTTACGTGACTTTTTTGATAACTATTTTCTTTTGTTGTTTAAATATAGTATTATAAAAATGAATACTTCATATTGTACTTTCAGACATTTTACTTACTCTAAGAAAGAAGAAAGATTATTTGTAGATCGCAGTCTGCTGTTAGAACCATTTGTTATAAAAAAAAGAAAGCAACGGTTTGGAAATTTGTAGCTAATGGATGGGAACAATTTCAAAGACATTCCTCCATGGAAATATCAATTTTTGCCCTCTCAGATATGTTCTCAAATACGGGGTAACTTGAATCTTGAGCTCTTTATGCAAACATACAAATACATTTTCACTTACTTTACTCCCGACAATCGATAAGGGTAGGGGCTTTCATATAATGTTTCAAGCTAGATTTCTTTGAAGAATTGGCACGAAAAAGCAACGCTTCTCGAAATGATGCCAACGACGAAGTGTAGTAAGTGTGGCAATATGATGGTTGTTTTCTTTGAACTCCAATCTTCATTGATCGCCGATGGAAATGATTCAAGATATATTGGATGATGGAAAGATTTGATGAGGGTTAATTATGGTCCAAATGTGGCTGGAATTCAGGACTTTCTAAAATCTACATTTTCCGGATTCAGGAAATGAAAATTTAGAAGGATTGCCTCATTTATTTTATTTTAGAAGGATTACATAATTTATTTTTTAAGTAGATTACATTATTTATTTTGCTTTAAAAGTATTATTTCATTTATTTTGTTTTAGAAGTATTACATCATTTTTTTTCTTTTTGAAGTATTACATCGTTCGTTTTCTTTTAGAAGGATTATATCATTTAGATGCTAATTATAAGGTATAGAATGAAATATTTTAATGACTGCTTGCTGTGAATGTTTACCTTCATTGATCATGCATTGAAATGATTTAATTTGATTTTTACTATTAAAGATTTAATCATGGTTACTGTAGTTCAGATTCGGCCAAATATTAAGATGTTTTTAAAAAAATCTGCAATATCTAGATTTTTAAAATGTATATTCATTATTAATTTTTTGAGTTTTGTTTTCTAAAAATTAAATGGTTTAAATATTTACTACAAAATTTAAATGTGCCATTTTAATGACTGTTTTCTTTACACATTTACGTATATTATTATTGTATTGAGACTATTTGATATTTAACAATTGAAGATTTAATCAGGACAATTGTTCGAAAATTAGGAATTTTTTATTTTCTAAAATCTGTAATTTCCTGCTTTGAAAAATTAGATTCATTATTCTTTTCATTATAATAATGTTTTATAATAAATATATCATTCAGTGGTTTGTTATTAGACGGTATCACGAAATCATGTAACTTCTTGTAGACTCATAGCTTAGGAACTATGCAGGCACTAAAGTAACTTGTTTAGAATAGCCCTTTTATGTATAAGAGTAGTAAATATTTTAGGGATAATTTATTGAATAATTATCAAACTACCAAAATTATTCATTTCACCGTAATTTTCCGTTTTGACAAATGTTTTTTTACACCTGTTTGCGTGAATACTGTTGGTTCTCAAATGCAAATATTATATTTTTATAACCTAATCGCGTTGCAAGCTTCTATTGATCGTATTAGCACAGAGATATTGTCATGGATATACCAAGGATATTTGAATACTGCAGATTTGATTCTTTTAGCATTAATTATCAGATAACGCACTATATTATCAAATACATACAAGGTAATAATCATTATCTTCTTTAAAATCAAACTAGACTTGCAATTGTGCCCTGCAACAAAAATTTTTTAAAAAGAAGCAGTTAAATAATTTTATTGCTTTTAACTGTTTCTTCTTAAATATTTTTGTTGCTTTAAGTAAAATAATTTGAATTATTTTTTAAATTAAAATTTTGAAACTGATACAATTATTTTTCATAAGTCGCTAAGTTTACCGATTTAAAGATTCTTCACTCTTACAGAATACGTTCTGTCAATTAATATATTTCAAGACAGCTCATTATAATAATACTGAATGTTGCGTGCACTCCCAAATGCAATATTCCTATGTAGTAATGATCATTATCAGTGTGCTAGCAGGAGCGATACTTTGCAAAGATGTCCTTTTTCCATTTAGAGGTTTATGCCAAATTAATGCTTGTATACCATCAGTGCTTGACTGATTTTTTTTGAGTTACTTGTGAATCCAATTCAACAAAACTAAATATAGGCTAGCAGTAATAAATAACGAAGAAACATAGAATTTTGCGTACAATTATTCAGTTCATTGAGGTAACTCGGAAGTGCTAATATTTTAAGCTATAATGCTGACTGAAACTTTTAAAACTTTTGTTCCCAAAATATGAAATGAAATTTTAGAAAAGAAATCTATCATTGTAGAATGCAAAAGGAAATAGCAAGAATTTAAAATAGAATCCATTCGGAGTTTTGTTTGCTTAAGGCATTTTTCCTGCGAAGTTCAAACCGGACTGTCAATATCTGTGTGATAAATCGACGGCATCGGCTTTAGATAGTATAACTCATAGGTTTATACAGGCTATCAAATCCTACCGGAAAAGATAGGTTATAGTAAAGGAAAATGTTTCTGAAATAGAAAAAAGATTCTAGCCAACCATTTTAGCAATAAAATCCATGTTTATACAATAAAAATGCAGATTCAACATAAACGTTTGTTATCAACAAAATATTTTATTCTTTAAATCGTTTATGAAGTTTATATGGCATACATTACATTATTTCAAACTATTTTTTAAATGGTTTAGCTTCGTTTATAATAAATAATTAATAAAAAATGCATTCGTACTTAGTTATAGTCTTAGAAATTCTCGTAAGAGCCGTTTAGAATACCTTTTTTATTTTATTGCGATACATTAAAGTTTATATATAAATATGTTAATAAAAATAGTGCACAATTATTAAACTTTCATATAAAATTCTAAAATAAAGGTACATTATGATCCTTTTATTTTATTGTGATACATTATAGCTTTATGGATTAATATGTTAATAAAAATTGTGCACAATTATCAAACTTTTATATAAAATTCTAAAATAAAGGTATATTATGTCATACAGATATATTAAAAAAATTTCCTAATTTTTTAAACATTTTTCCTATTTTATTAATTTTATAGGTTAGATAATTACCAAAGTTTAAATTCTCAGTAATGTTTCAAGAAAGCCTATAATTTTTACTATCTTAAAGAATTTACTGAAGGCCAAATTATTAAAACTATTTATAATGGCAAAATTTAGAGCCATCATTGATTATGGAGTTGCTATGAAAGGATAATTATGTAATAAATTAAATACATTAGATGCCTGCCATTGTTGTAATTTGAAAATAAAGCAATCTTTTAATATATTCTTTAATTTAAATATATAATGCACATATTTTATGGATTTATATTAACGTTACAAAATGTTTCGTGTTTATTTTCGAATGTTTTAATTTTGATAATCATGTTTAATTTTAATGAGATGGCCAGTTTTTAATTCTGTGGCAAAATTTGAAAAATACTGCTAAGCGATTAGTAAAGAAGACTAGAGAATTAGTAAACTGTGATTAGTAGATTGACATGGCGACTTAATTCTTAATTCGAAATAATTTAGAAATATTGCCGCTTATTTTCACATTTTCCAGGAACTACAAGAAATTGAAAGTTTGGAGTAGAAAGCTGTGAAATTGTGTTTTTTCCACTTATATCTTACATCATCTTTCAAGATAGTATTGAAATATATTTTTGGAAACTCATTAATAGAAATTTCGAAAGGGATCAGAAAAACTGCAGCTTCGAAAACAGTGGATACCTGATTGAAGATTGATTCTCCCAAATGCATTGCTATTTTTTTATTCTGCTATTTTTTATTTATTGCTATTTTTTATTGCTATTTTTTTATTTATTTTATTACTCATATTTCCTTTTGGTCCAATGCTAATTTTGTTCCAATGTTATGATCAATACTGTAAATAATATTTTTGGTTGTTAATTTCAAATGCTTTACTTATGCGTTTATAATAATTTGTATTTTTAAAAGAATCTTTAAAATAATATTCGACTCATTATTGAAAGTTAAAACATTGAAAATTTTATAAATTATTTTAAAATGTATAAATAAAATAAAGAAATACAAGAATTAAAACTGTTTTGTTGATCATTTTTTATCAATGAGAATAAAAAAAAGATATCATTTGAAAATAAGGAACAAATAAACCTCAGCTCCTGTTGCGTACAAAACATTAATCTCTATTCTGCATTGAATATGAATTTATGTGATTTAACTGCATTTTATATCTTAAATTTTCAGATCTTTTAATGACAAAGAAATACATCCAGTTTCTTTAAAGGAAGATAAATTAATAATTTTTTTCGAAAATTGAATTTTCTTTCCTAAAACCCGACTGTATAAAATATAAATACATTAAAATTTAATGTTAATTATACTGAAGGTAATTTAATCCTAAAAAAATTCCATTACAGTAGTAGAAACTAAGTTTATTATCTTATTAAAAATCTTTTTTTATATAAACCGATCTTTGTTAGTATTTGAATATTTCAAAGTGTACGGATAAGTTTTCAGATTCAGGCATCGAGCAACCATTAACAACTATTTTATTTTAAAGCAACATTGAGAGAGAAAAAAAGATTTTTCATACTTTCCGTTTAAAAATAAATTCAAACGTTTACACCCAAAACTCAGAATAATATTTTAAGACCTATTAATATCAATTTACTTTTTGTTCTTCCAAACAAAAGATATAATAAAGGTTAGGTTAATGTCTATTATAAAAACAGATAATAAACAAAAAGCATCTGATGATGTTATTTTTTTATGTAATTAGCAAGCAATAATATTTATTCAATTCTTCAAAATTTATTCAATGATAAGTTTTAATAGCTAAAACTTAAAAAAAAATTTGAAAAATTTTCAAACTACACACTCATGCATAAATAATTGATAAAAATATTTGTTCCTTTTTTTTTTTTTTTTAAGAAAGCTGATTTTCGTTTTCGCTGGATAGCATTACTTGTCTCTTTTGTTAGTATTTTGACATTTTTACTAATTATAAAGACATATACTTTCTTTTTAAACGTTTAATTTTAAAACCATATTTAATTTAAGTGATTAAGCATAGCTTTAAGGGGCAGAAATCATATTTAGTACAAAATATTGCTTTAATTTTTTGTGTAATTTTAGTAAAACTAATATAATAATAAGTTGCTACCTCTCTTTCCTCGAATATATTAAAGAATCAATGCATTTAGCAATACATCAACAATTTTTTTCCTTTAATTAAATAACATTCAGACATGAAATTGTCCTTCGTTTTTAATTTAATTTAATTAATGTAACTAGGACTTCAAAATTTAATTATTTATTAATTTTCAAATAATACAAGAAAAATGATAGTAGAATAAATGAGTTTAATTGGGAAAAATTGGGCAGACTTTTTCATTTTCTTCGGTTGAATATGTAATTTAAGGGAATGAATATAATCTATATCAGTACATAATCATATTTTCTGAAGGTTATTGACTAAGCAATGTGCATATTTACCAGTTAAGCTATTAATTAGCCAATCTCAGTTACAGTGACAGATACACAATTGCTCCGGACTGTGCCCAATTTTCTTACAGGCTATCTGTTAATTGGATACATTCATTTTGACTTCTGATTATAGTAATGAAATGATTTGAAACGAATAAATTTTAAACGATAAGAAACTCGTTTCTTGTTTCAAAATTTATTTTACCTCCCGTTTCCAATTGGCCTTGCCTTTTAAGGTTTTGTCAATAAAAGTATATATTCAATTTCATAAAATACTTATATAAACTGTTGTAAATATTCAGTTTTTTTCATTTTGGAATAATTCATAATCGTCCAACTTCAACTTTGTCTCAAAAATTCAGGAAATAAATAGGCCGCGGTGGCCCGGTGGTAAAGACTCGGCTTCGGAACCGAAGGGTTTCAGGTTCGAGACTCGATTCCACCGAAGAACCGTCGTGTGAGGGGGTCTGTTGCACGTTAAATCTGTCAGGCCAAATGTTCTCCCGCTGGTGAGGCGTGGTGTGGAGAGGGGGGTGCCAGTTCAGGTGTCGTCCTCGTCATCTGACCTTGGTTCAAAATTACGAGGTCCGTCCCAAAATAGCCCTCGTGTTGCTTTAAAATGGGACGTTAATATAACTAAACTAAACTAATCAGGAAATAAATGTTATTTTAAAGTAATGCCTTGACTATATACTAGAAAGAAATTTATAAAATTTAGAAACTTAACTTTAAAGTGAATAAGGGTTAATAATTCAAGTTAACTGTGGAAGGTTGATCGTACATTTCAAGTAAAATATCAAATCACCTTTTTAACTTATTTTTTTCTGACATTTACTCTGCCTGAAAAAATAATACGGATTAAAATTAAGTAATACAGATTAATCTTAAATTTGAACCTAAAATTCAAGTCCTTGATATCTTAGACCAAAATTTATCTCTGGAAATGACACGATGCATAAGAGAATTAAAATGTAAGATAACTTTTTCATTCACTTTTCTGGATTAAAAAAACAGTCGGAACATTTGTATTTATATCTGAGTCAGAAAAAAATGCGTAGTTCTTTTATTATAGTTTGCATATTTTAATTATTGTAGAATTATCCATAAGGAGGATAAAATTATAAAACAAGAGACGTCAATTCTTTAGAATTAGAAAAGAGCAATTAATTTCTGAGCCATCAAAGAAAGCGATACATTTCGAGTCATAAAAGTTACGACAACATAAAACTGCTAAGTACTGCAGCAGGTGGCTAAATGCAGTTTCTAGTGATCGTCGTTTTAATTTCCTGGATCCGAAATCATCGTTCCATAAAACATTCTGATTGAATCTAACCTAAAGTACTCAAATAACGTAAATTAAGCCAGTAATTGATCCACTTTAGAGTT
>JAPMOQ010047785.1:882504-955785 GCA_026543055.1 Argiope trifasciata | reverse complement strand
AAAATAAAGTCAAGTATCTGCATTGGAAGAAGGCGGATTGTCAAAATTTATTGGACAATGATGAAGAAGACTAGATCTTCAAAATCTTCACAAATCCCATCTTGTACAGTATGGGGGGGGGTACCTCTTGAAGTTATTGATCTGTGCCTTGGACAAGATTGCTTGAATTCTTTGGGGATGGGAGTCCATAATTCCACAGTTGCTAGGAAAAGAACAATCCCTTTCAAGGACATCTACAGTAAATCAAATTGGGGGAGGGGAGCTCGTAAATGGAAAGATAATCAAAAGAATGACTGTAACGGTATAGGTGATTCTAGTTGTACTTTTCCTTTACATGATACATCTGACGAACATGAGATGTTGAAGGTGAATGTGACCCAGGAGATTGATAGTTTGGCTCAAAACTAAATCTTGTAAAATTTATTATAGTAACAGCCTGGGGGGTATATAGCATTCTGTTAGTAATGTAATAATGCATTCTTTAGTAAACTCACAAATTTGTATGAACATTGAAAGTTTGAGATATCACATCTGCGAACAAATTCCAGGGGAAAAGATTTTACTTCCCAAACACGCAAGACGAAGCTTCATTAATTAACAAAACAACGGATTTACCTTCCTTACAATGAATTCAGTCAGAAGTTTATCATTCCTGATGAAACTGTAAGCCTTTTATAAGATTTTGAGGTTTACGAATGTTAAACATTTCATTTTTTTTTTCGTTTTTGAATATATTTGGATATCTTTCTTCATAATAAAATATCAACACTCTTGTAGAAGGTGTTTTCATCGTTTAAAAATCTTTTATCCTATGTTTCTTGATTTCGAATGATCTTAACACAAATGGCAAAATTACCCCTTTTCTAGGTTTCATCTGTTTTGCATTGTTTTAACATATAAATGCTAACTTATACTGTCATATTTTGAAGAATTTAAAATTAGATAAAAAGGTGGGTTAAAGATTAATGATTTATAATGGTTTTTGAAGTATCTTTATATATTACTAGTTTACAAATCAAATGAAAGAAAAAAATATAGCAAAGATGTCCAGATTTAAGGAAGGAATTTCCCCCTATGATTGAAATGCTGAATTAGATACACATAAAACGTTACTGGAAATATTCGTTAATCGTAAATCAAACCTTTATTTATGGGTAATTTTATCAACTTGTTATATATAAACAGAAAATCGATTCTTTACAATAGTATTCAAATTAATTAGCCTTCGATTTTATACAGAAAAAAAATTTTAAGTTCATTGAGGTTAATGAGATAAGGTACCTTATTAGAGTCAGAGGTTTGTTTTTGGCAATAAGTTATATTGTTACATTTTTAAGGAAAATTTAAATAAAAAAAACTTTTAAATAATATTAAAAAATTAATCAATTAAAGTAATTAAGAAATAATTTTTCACTAAATTTGATTCTTCACTTTATACTACTTATAGAGCAGAGTAAATAATACTTTTTAATAAATAATGATAGCAAAGATCGGATTTACGGTATATTTCGAATTACTTTCAGACTACATGTAGTGTAAAATTCAGCATTTAAAAATTCAGTCCTGTTTTTGATTTCAAATCTTTTTACTTTACAATGGAATCTTATTAATCAAATACATAAATTCATCTTTAAAAGAGAATTTTAAAAACTTAGCTTATCTAATTTGAATGTGTGTATGTATATATATATAGATTTATATATATTAAATGAAAAAAAGGGAAATTGTTTGAAAATTCCTTCATCAGGAAAAATAAAAATAAAATTCTTGCTTTTAATTCAAACAAAAAAAATTATTACATGTTAATTATTTTTAATTCAACTAATTAGGACTACTCATTCATTTTTAATGTGTATCCAGATTAGGTTGTTATGCCCAATCAAATTTTACCTTATCCAAATAAAAAGCGGAAATGCTTAGAAAATCCCGTTAGTCCTAAGTTGCCAAATGGAATTTCAGGATTTGAAAGTGTTAAGAACATCAAATGAAATCAAGACGTTTATCTTTTGTTATCCTTTTGAATAGCTTAAAAGAAGATTAAAAATAAAATCGGGAAAAAATCAATAGGATGTTAAGCAAAGATTAAAAATAAAATCGGGAAAAAAATCAATAGGGTGTTAAGCAAGGACCTTATTGATTTGAATCCAAACTGGTATACTATTTTCTACACATCTCAGTGGTAAATAGAAAAAATATTCTTTGTAAAGTAGATTTCAGATAACTTAGAAATTATCGAAGATAAATTAATAAATGTAAACAGTGTACAAAATTTGATGCACTAAAAATCAATCATATTATAACTGTTCCTTCGAAATATCATAGAAGCAAAATTAAAACAGTTTTTAATGATTAAGCGAATTCTTTTCGATTCTTTTAAAATAATGCAATGAAAAAAATGGATTTTTTCTCAAAAATGGGATTCTATCTCCTGAAGATACCCCAAACATACATCTTAATGGAAAGTAAAGTGCTGAATGCTTTCAGGCTGATACGGTCTATAGATATACCTACAGGAATGACTTGAGAAATGCATGCAGAGACTGGAATCAATCTTTATCATATTCGATTTCAACTTTTCAAATTTGTTCTGAATTGTTGGTTTAATCGTAATAATATAAACTTCAAATTATAAATTTTCAAGTCATTTTAGATCAAGGACGCGTTTTAAGCCTACACAAAACCCATAAATGCACCTGTCAATGGATAGGGAAGAGTAGAAAGCATTTTGTAGGAGTAAACCCTATAAATATAATTAAATCCACCTATCCCCCGATTTACACGGCACTCGGTTTACACGATTTCACTTTTACACGGTTTTTAAATTTGCATCGACCCGGAATTCATCTAGCATCGAACTTGAATCGCATCAACCACTATCGAGAGATGAAAGTGATATCATACCAATCAGGAATAAAAGATTGAGAGTCTACGAAAGTGATAACAGTAACTAAATTTCTGATTAAATTTTTAAATTTATATTTCTCGTTTCTATATGTAAAATGAATTACATAAATATACCTTATATTTTTTTTATTTTATAAATAGACAGTTAATTTTATGTTTTTAAGATATATTTAGTTTTATTTTACGTTGAAATAAATGACTGAATTATGCACATTTTAGTTTGTTTTCGATTTACATGGTTTTACGTATAAGAATAAACGATTTCGATTTACACGGTTTTCTAAGGAACCTATCTTCAGTGTAAATCGGGGGATAGGTGTAATTGTATAAATAAAAATAATATAACATAATTTTATATATATCTATATCTATATATATATATCGAAATAATAGTGCATTGTCATTCAGATCTATGAACTATGCTAAAATTGCATGTCTCCCAGATGTGTCAAAAAATGTATACACTTCGAACTGTTATAGAAAATGTATGTTTCTTTCTACAATGTTCAATTGCTGAAAAAGGAAAGCGTACAGTCCAATTTGAAACATAAATGCATTTTCTGATACAAATGGGATTACTGTTCAAAATGGTAGCCTTGAGCATCAATATATTGCTGAATACTAGTCACTACTCATTCCTTACATCGTATCAACCAATGGGATTTCTGCTTACACCACTTGAATATCATTACAAAATGTGTCTAGGTTACGAGGTTTGCGTTTGTATACCTCATCTTTTACTGTGCTCTATAAAAAGAAATCCCGTGGCGTAATCTAAGTGCAGACGATCCAGATCGGAGGTTAACATTTTATAAAAGGTTTTAGAAGATTGTGAGATGTGAACTGGAATTTATGGGCAGCATAATATGGTCTGTGCACAAACATAAATCGCGTAATGTAGATGCACTTGGGAATAAGATTCAAGTGGTGTGCGTAGAAACCTTATTGGAATGTTGGTAAGATGTAAGGAATCAGTGGAGAATCGTTCTCTGTAATATATTGATGCTGAAGGGTGCCAATCACATTAGCACCGGAAAATGCATTTATGGTTCAAATTGGATTTTAAGCCTTTCATTTCCAGCTATTGAAACTTGTAGAAAGGAACATAAATTTTCTATAACGATTCAAAATGTGTATATATTTTTGACGCACCTTGTATTTCACCCGAACGGTGCATATTATTATATCGATTGTTTAAAATCGATTGCAAAGTTTGAACCGAACAGGTAAACAAATAGATAGCCAAGAAAGCTAGTTAAAAAAAGTGTTAAAAAAGAAATGTATGCTGAAACTGGAATCAATCATTTTATGATAATATTTGATTTCAGCTGACCGAAATCATTAGAAATATTTAGTTTAATCGTCGTAATATAAACTAAGGAAAAAGTATTTTAAAATTATCGAGTGCTCTTTTTAAAAGTTCCTATGCGTAGAAAAATGTTATGAAATATAAACTGCAACTGAACCATTTTTAAAAAGAAAACCAATTAATAAGAACTGGTTTTTTAAATGATAAAGTAACTTAAAAATTCATCCCGGAATAATTTGCTAATCAATTCCAACCGTGAATAAATTTTAAAAAATTCAAGTGAAAGTTAAATCAAACATTTTCATGATATTTTTGAGATTACACACATAAACAAAGGATTTTTTTGTTAGGATTGTATCGTTAGAGTCAAAGGTATAGATAGAAGGTATAAAACAAAGTATAGATGAAGTAACAGAGAAACGGAAAATAATTTCAATGGGAGAATTTAAAAACAAAGTGAACTATTATAACTGAAGATTTAATGTTAATCTCTTCTCAAGTATGTTAATAATATTTCAGGAAATAACAGGAATAGGGAAAAGTTAAGAAATATATATAGCCATTTGGGCTGCCTCCCTAAATTTTTCTTGCATATTCAATAATGAAAATGTTTCCTTTTTCATCCTGTATAAAACTACAGACTTCGGGTTATGGATGCGAATACCTTGCATGAGTTGACGAATATTACTTAAGAAATATGATTTTGGGGGGTTAATCCCTGGGTTGTGCTTAGTTAAAAATTTAAAAAGTTTCTATTTTTGTCGCAGTCGACTATGGTTTCTCTCTAGCCTGAAGCTGCTTTAAGTTTGAAAAATCTGCTTCATTTACCAATAAAATATACTTTTTCTTTTTTCGTTTGAGAGATTGACTTAAACTTGTGTCTAAACACTGCAAGATTGGTAATTTAAAAGCAATATACGCATTGTAAAGACATGCAACAAAATAAAAAAGAACTAAAAAGAAATAGCAGCAGAGTAGCTCAAAGTAGAAAAAGCAAGCTTTTTCTTTATTTATAATTAATTGAATTGTTAATTGATTTTTATAATTTGAAATTTTGTTTGCATTCTTTTTCTATGACATGTGAGCTAAATATTGCTGAATTCGACCCATTTGATTAGAAGGTGATGCGGAATTTATGCACTTCAAAACTTACAATGACATGTATTCTACGTTGCTTTTCGTTTTTGTATTCAAATAAGCCCGAATAGACCACAGCCAATTCGTTGACGAATTCCATTCCAACTCCCTTGTTGCCTTGACTCCTTTTTGACATCTTATTCGCTTACAAATCTTTTTAACGGCGCTTTGATGGATCTTGTACACAATTCAGTGAAGTTGTAGAAATTTTGCAGTAAGGAGCAAATTTCATTCCCGTTTCTCTTTCAAGTATTTAATAATTGTATTCATAGATGGCAAAGAGATATAATTCCTGAAATGTTACATATGGGCTGAAGGAAACTGAACCACGAAAATTCTTCAAAATCTCGAGGTCGAATTTTTGACCGATTACAACATTTTTTATTTACATTGTAAGCAATAAATTATTCAATATTTTTGTATGTCAGTGAGTATTTTAAGAAATAATATATTCTTAATTAATATTAAAATCGTATGAAGCTATGGGATATCCTCAATTTTTAAATCTTGGAGAAATTTTAATGAAATTATACAATAAATTTAAAATTGTTTTCAATATTAGAGACTATTTATTATTCTGTTTCAAAATTTCTTATATATTCAAAAAACTGGAGTATTAACATAAAGAAATTTATTGATTTTTACGATGCCTATTTCACTATTATGTATTCATTCCACAATTTAATACAACTATTCTAAGATTAATATTAAAAAAAATATCAGTTTTGGAATTTTTTTTAAAAAGTTAAAAGCTATCAAGACTCTAAAAACTTTCTTCTTATCCTTCTTATTTGAAATTTATACACAAAATGCCTTAAGTATTTTTAATATCGCCCTAAATAGTTTAAATTCTTATATCTTCTCATATATTAAAAGTATTTACTCGGACTTTTATTATAAATTTTCATTTTCATATTGTCATGTAATCTGTTTTCGTATAATTTGCTCTTGAATTCTGCATGAAAGGAAAAACAATATGCAGATAATTTTAGATTAAAATAACTCATTATTTCTTCGCTAATTTACTTGCTAGATCCATGAAATTGTAGCAAAAGATCAACTGAGTAAATAGGTCTGATGTATATTAAATACTATCTCAAAGATCAAATGTCTTTTCACAAGTGTAAACTGAAATTTTCAGCGGGATTGCTGAACCAAATATTGCTGTCATATACATGATACAGTTTTCCATCTTAAAATACTATTGATATTGATTCAAAAGCGGGCATTAATAGAACTGCACCTGAGAAATTTTCAATGGAATGGGCAGTCGTGAAACTGGAGATCTTACCATCAAAATACATTGATTCTACTGCGAGAGTCCCAACTGCTGTTTGCAAGTTTTAACTTCAGTACTATGATAATGATTACTTCTAGGAAGAATAACTATTCGTGAATGGATATTACGTCCGAAGAAAACCTATATGGATTTGATTTAAGGCTAGAAGCAACCCCCACATTTCCTAAAATGTTTATATTGATATATTTAGCCATCTTCTCTTATATTGTTTATACTACTTCCTTAAACTTGTATGTTTTGATATACCGTAAAACTGAAAGAAAAAAATGAAAAATTGCAAGCGTTGAGTCATTGAAAATCTAATAATTGTTTTATTTAACAGCAGAAACTTTAAACAGAAGTAATAATATTATTAAAAATTATAGTAAAGAAAAATATCAATCTAATACTATAATACGAGGAATGGTTGCCAAGTCGAAAATCTCCAATATGGCGAACTAATAAAGTTTTATGTTTATGCTGTTATAGGTTTATAATATGTTTCTTATGTATGTATATATGTTTGGTTTTTCTAAATAAATTTCTCAAAAATATTGAACTTCAGCACACTTCAATCTTTACCTTTACTTTACCTTTGTATAGAATAGTTCCCTTTCCAAACTCTAACTTTGTTTAGAATAGTTTACAATGGTGCACTTTAACCGGTTATCTTTTCACCAATGGTTTCACAAATTTTCTTATGGCATGTATTGTTTTGATAAATCACAATTGAAAATTTAAATCTTCGAGTTAGCTTCGATACCTGTTTTCTCCGAGCGGAGCTCGGTCACCCGCTCGTTTATTCAAATACAAGAAATGTATATGATAGAAAAACATAGTTGAATAAATTTTTCAATAAGAAAATATTTGAATGAAATTTATCTTAATAAAGTATTTGTATATTTTTCCACAAATTTTTGTTTTATGAAAATGGTTATTTTGATTACTGATTTCAATCTTTTTCTATCTTCCAATTTTAATAAAAAAAGATTTAAAAAATACCACTTACTATATCATCGTAAAAGAATACATTTCTTCTATTCACCCATTCATTACCTGTAAAAAGAGAAAAAAATTAGATATTTTTTACAAAACAAATTTAGAAATTTTACTGATCATATAATCAAAAGTATACTTTTACGTATACACAAGATTTTGTGGATTTTCATTCTTCTAAATTAGGTTTTTCTTTCTGAAAATTGAGTCATTTTTTATTTCATTAGGTGTATTAAGCATTATCAGCCATTAGAGGACATACAAACTTCCCTATGTTCGTATCACCATCTGACCATTATGTTTATATCACAACAGTAAATTAAGCCTCCAAAAATAGCATTTTTATGATTAAAAACATTGTAAAAATCTTACCAAACATTATGTATTTCGCTCTACGTGAGTATATAGTTCATTTTACCCCATTTGAACGAATTGTTTATTGTTTAAAACTGCATTTTATAAAGCCAATTGTATTTTTTAAAGCAAATATATATAATATTAAAAAGCTCTATGATTAATCATATTATGTTGGTATGTAAATAAAATTTATTATAGTTAGCACAAGAAATTACAATTAAATTTAATTAACAGATATAATCACATGTTTGTTCCTTTTAATAAAAAAATGATACATTTACTTTCGTGAAGCAAAAGCAATTTTAACTATTAAGTTATCGGACGAATAAATTCCTTGCTTTCTAAAATTGTTTTCCCTTCGTTGGAAATAAATTCAACGAAATAGAATTTAAAAAAATATGAGAGAAAAAATTATTTTACACTGATAAAAAAAATTGCATAGGTGGACAAAAAATTGAAAAATAAACATTCTCCGTATCTTTATCATTACCGATTCAGCGCTCCGCTCACCATGACAACGGTCTTCTTGCTTAGACTAAATCGCATTCAATCAGCGAAGAGGTAAATTTAGAAGTTTAAATTTGCTTCAAGAAATGCATTTCAGCATTACATTTAAAACAAGGAAATTTATTTTATTGAAGTTTGAGAAGCATTCAGTGCGTATGTATTTAGTTTGTGCAAGCAAAATGCTCGTTTCTTAAAATGTTATATATATGTTACCGTGAAAGTCCGAAATCTGGAGAATGTCGACATTCGCTGGTGAATGTCAACATTCACGTAGTCGCTTGGTGTATGTCCGAAATATTTGCTAGATATCCTCATTTCTCACTTACACCGGCAAATGTCGACATCCACAATGCACTAATGGGGAATCTTGAATATGCGTTTCATCTCTCCGTATCCGGAGAGGAGAAATGCAGATTTGCATTTTCTTATCTCAATATTTCTCTGTTGACCTTGTGTTCCAGCAAAACACAACGTGCTCTAGGCCGCACCTCTTTGTTGACGTTGCCTTCTGTTATCTCCTTTTCGAGCTCTTTAATCATCTTTTCAAATTCCACCAAAGCTTGTCTGTGATTGTCGACATATACCGGCGATGGTCCGAAAGTGCAAGAAATGTAATCAATTGTACGGTCTTTCACCAACGTTTTTGGTATGTGCTGACATTCACCAGCGAATGTCGACATTCTCCAATTTCGGTCTCTCACAGTAACATACATACACACACAATGTTCAGTATTAATAGTTATTTGAAAAAAAAAAGCTCTTAGACATTCTCTTTTTAGTTGATTTTCTCCTACAAAAGCAATTAAGAGGGTAAAAAGCACGATTTACAGACGTTTTGTGCTTGCCACCTAAAAACCCATTTTCAATATAAAATTTCAATTTTTCTCGAGATAATGATGTTTCAAACTATTCGGAAGATTTCATATTTTATTTCTTAATTGAATAAATTTTCTATTATTACGAACAATCGCACATCTATTCATCCTTTTAAAGTGAAGGATATTAATAGAAGCAATTTGAAGCGGAATAATTTTTCGTCCTGTAATTTTTGTTCGTGTTTTTGAAATTTGAATTTTGTAAATATTTTAATAGGATGTTTTCTGAGTTTAAATTACTTTTCTTAATGAGTAATAAATCGATTTCAATTTAACAGTTCTTTACTTGATGCAGAATTTCTCTCCATGATGTAAAAATTTTTTGAGATTTCAGACCAGCGGTTTATTATGAATTCTTTTAATAACTACTTTAATATTTGTAAAAATGGAAAATGGAAATAAGTTCTACGCTGCCTTTCTGATTTATTAGATTATATGGTTGTATATTCCCGATGGCAATACGAAAATCAGCTGCGTACACTATCTCGCGGCTAAACGAAGTTTAATCGAGGGAAAAGGGAAGATTTATCCGACGAATATTACGGAAACGTGGAGCACAGAAGATAAAAGCTCTCTCAAGATATACTCAAGGAACGGCGGTAGCAGATACTGAAATCGCAATAGTAGACAGAAAATCGTTAATTAAATAACAACACAACAGTTCTCTATGTAAAATAACTAGACTTTGTTTCAATCAGTACAACGAAATAAGAATCGGCGATCTAGTCTAGAGGTAGCGCGTTTTCCCAATCAAC
Organism: Argiope trifasciata; assembly: GCA_026543055.1. Taxonomy (NCBI): domain Eukaryota; kingdom Metazoa; phylum Arthropoda; class Arachnida; order Araneae; family Araneidae; genus Argiope; species Argiope trifasciata. Next base: position 945,666 of record JAPMOQ010047785.1, on the reverse strand, counting down.
TAGGCGTCCTGGGTTAGACTCCTTTTACAGGCATGGCTGTTCCCTAAACTGTGTTCAATCTGAAAAAAAAACCCTGCAAAAAGGTTTTAGGCAAGTGAGTGTGTTAACATCATCTTCTTATGTGATAGAAGTCTGACTTCTACATTCGGGTGCTCAGAGGCCTTGGCCCTCAGAAACTACTGTACGCTCTGCTTAAATCACAAACAGTCCATCATCGAGCTTGTAAAGTGCCAGAAGTAACAACGAAGGGAATTAGAAGACTCTAAAAGGCGTGGCACTGACACAAAAAGAACGGCAATTTCTATAAGTATAATTACATCTCGATTTCTAATTCAAATATTGTACAATTCTTGTATTTTCCAGAACCTGTTTTTGTCCAAAGTCATCAATTTTCAAGCAAATTGATATTTTCACCATTGTACAAGTAAGTCGTAAGTCACACTATGTAATAGTCCTTATTACAAATTGTTATTGTTCTTTTGTTTTATATTTGTTTTGACTTCTGTGAATAAATGTGTAACGTTGTCAGCGTTTTAAAGTTTCTTCATTTTCCTTTTGTCTGAAAGTAATGCATAAAAATACCAGTACCAGGTAACCAGAGCTTCATTCGATGGTGTTTTTTTTCGTAAAATCGATTTTACGGAGAAAATATTTAGATATGAATCATATACTTATTAATTTTTGAATATTTTTCAATACTACCAACATATGAACTGATCATTTAAATTAAAAAATCGTGAATACACTTAACATGCTATTCGAATTGGCCAACGCAATAATTACATTGTTGCTATTGGATGTGAGCACAACGTATTCACATTCGGATAATGTCACATAGTGCAATCTTACAAAATTTTGAGGTACCACTAGCATATCATCCTATAGAAACAATGCAAGTATCATAAAAATTTACGAGATGGCGCTCTATGACTCAGCAGAGAATAAATTATTTAGAAGAAATATTTATTTATGTAATAACATCAAAAATGTAATATATTTCACTTTTTTTGTTTGTAAAGCCTTTGCAAGTAATACAAATGAATTCTTTTTTTGTCTTCTCTTTTCCATAAATAAATAATATGTAAAATAAAAAAAAAAGATATAATATTTTTGTCTTTAATTTTACAGGCAATAAGGAAAATACCAGCAATATATTTCCAATAAATAGAATAAGCAGACGTTACAAAACTCCCCCGAACTATTTCAAACGCAGTAAGTCCTAAACTTGAGTGATAAATAAGAACACCACACAAAGGAGTAGACCGCTTTGAACCGTGACTTCGGAGCACTCTTTGCCACCTGCTTCAAATATTGCGCTTAAAAAACGAAAGTACCCACGCACAGATGTTATCAATCGCTACTTTCTCATCTCCGTTGTCGCTTCTTTTGAAGATTCGACGAGTTCTCATCATGCTGCGAATATTGTAAAAATGCCGCGGGTTCATGTTCCCAATAACTCAATCTCTTGCTTTGTAAATTCGACGATGAGAAATTTTCTGAAATGGAGTGTTATAGAGTATTTTGTGGTCTGACTTTTGAAATGTAAAGATCCAAGAGTTGGAATGTAAGATTAAAATATCACAGCTATGCGATCCTTTTAAGATAAAATAATAATCTTTTCTTCAGAAAATATATTCAAGAAACCGACCTGTGACTCATTATGTTTAAACTTAAACAGCAAAGAAAAAAAATTCAAAATGGGAATAGTGTTGGAAAAAAATCAACAAAAAATACACATGATATTTAATTAGGAATGTATAAACTAATTTCTTCGTCGATGAGAAATTTTCTGAAATTGAATGCTATAAAGTATTTTGTGGTTTGATCTTTAAAATGTAAAGATCCAAGAATTTGAATGTAAGATTAAAATAACACAACTACGCGATCTTTTTAAGATAACATAATAATCTTTTCTTCAGAAAATATATTCAAGAAACCGACTTGTAACTCATTATGTTTAAACTTAAATAGCAAAGAAAAAAATATTCAAAATGTGAATAGTGTTGGGAAAAAAAATCAACAAAAAATACACCTGATATTTAATTAGAAATATATAAACTAATTTTTACTCATAGTTCCTGTATAGTTATATAATAATTGCAATATTTCGTTTACAGTTTCATAGTATAGTTAAGAGAAATGAGCAAATTTTAGATAACTTTTCTTTAAACGATTGGGTACATAATTATATTATTTACACTTTTGGTTCAAAGCTATGATCAAATTCAACTAACAAGCTTGTTTCTTTTTTAGAGGTGTCATTAAACATTATTATGTCTTTAACAAAGATTTAATATTTTGTAAAAATTTTCAATAATTTCAACAAATATTTTTGGTTGAACAGGAACATATGTTAATCTTATATCAGTGGTTTTATATATTGTTATATATTTGACAAATTTAAAAAAAAATATCTCAAATCAAAATTAATAAATAAAAGTTATGGATTTATGCTAGGTTATGAAACAAAACTTTCATGAATACATGGCCAGACAACGCATTCGATACCAATAATTAAAGAAACTTTAGTAATATCTGCCTTAAATTATGAAATGCATGGCCCTTGAATTTCTAAGAAAATGTATTTGACATGTATGTAAGCATACAGCTCAGCTTATTAGCTAAAGGCAGGAGGAACTTTTGGATAATTTATTATAAAAAACGCTTGAACATTGATTATTAGTGATACTGACCGAGTTTGGGAAATCAATGGAAATAATAAAATTAAAGGAATGAAATAAATTGGAAGCTCTTTCATTTATTTCTTAAGCAATTTAATATAAAGAGTCAAGAAATTGAATAGCACAGGAATCCTTCTTTCAAAGCTTTGCTGTGCGATTAGTATTTGGTCTATATATTCGAAATATGCTTGTCAGCACATATCATGACTTGCAAGCTTGCGTATCATATCCTTGTACTTACTGGAAAACGCTGAAATATAGTTTTGAAATCATTGATGATGTTAATTATGGAGAATTTCCAAAAGAGCTTCTACTGCCGTCTTCCTTAAATGGTCTGCAACTCAGTTAACAGAAGTGGAAAACTTCTTTTTAGGTCATCGTGATACTTAGATTGAATTACATATCGTTTCTTTATGAAGGAATTAGTAACAGATTCGCGTACAGAGCGTCCCAAAAAAGAGTCAAGACTTTATTTTCTCAACTATTATAACTAGATCATATACTTCCAGTTACTAAATTTAATCAAATGAGGTAGCAAAATGTATCAGTATATTTCGAATTCTCTAGAGGATAATAATTAACACGTTGACTACCAACTGCGTGATAACTCGTAGATTGCGTTCTTTTCTAGGACCAAACATCTATGTTATTAGATGCCACCCTCTCTACCACAGTTAAAAGATAGCAAATAAAGAGTATCTAATTAGATAAATGGTCCTGATATCAGTCGAGGGTAGTGGCAATGAACGTGTTAAAAAATTAAAAGAGAGAAAAAAAAATTACTTGAGAGGAGAAAAAATAGGTCTATACTTATATAATTTCAATGGTGCATTTGGGAAAGTCTGAAGTTTGTTATACTATATTCTAATTACAAGAAAAGTATCGGGTTGACCTGAACTGAAAATAAAGAAAAGCTTAAAATCTAATGCGAAAATTCCAACAAATAAATTTCCAATTTAAAAAGCTATTTTTACCCAGAAAAATGTTTTCATGTCGTATATTTCTTATATGCATTACAAAAAGTTATAAATCAAAAAGAAATATATATATATCTTACCTAAGTGTAATTTAATTTTTCATTAAATAGGTGTTTATAACGAAATAACTAGTCAAGTGAGTTAAAGTGTACAGTAGCAATTAAATAACGAATTATTCCATAAATTAAATAAAGATAGTTAACTTAAACTATGCAATTTAACTGAATTATATTTTATACACAAATTTTATCTATGTAGAAACTCAATAAATTCATCTTTTAAAACAATTATAAGTAAAATGGCAGTTGGGATTGAATAGAACTTCATTTTAAGAAAATTTTAAATACCTTGTTTTTTGCACTAATATTTTTTTAATATCAGTCTTGGCAGTTTATAATTCAGAATTTCAAAACGACTTTATATGTCATAGCGTTAGTACCTAATACTAATACACAGAATGAATCATGTCGCCTAGTTTACATTTCATTTGATTTAGATTATTATTACACGAAATAACCAATTAAATTCTTGAATATAAATGAGTTTTTTTAACTGATTTGATGGGTTATTTCATAAAAAAACTTATTCTACAAAATGATGAATTTCATTTTTTAATGATCGTAGATATCGTGAAATGAAAATAAATACAAAAAGCGAGTAAAATAAAATAAATAAATAAATGATATAAGTGAAAATAAACGCTAATATTTAAAAAACTGTTTTGATGAATAATAATATATGATGATTCGAAGTTTTATCTTGCAATAACTTACTAAAAACAACCGAAAATCTTTGCTCCTTATCCCATAACAAATACAATAGATTTAAAATCCGTATTTTCTAAAGGAATCATTTAAAAACACTGCCCTAACGCAATTTTGTGTTCGTCCATATTTTAAAGAAACCATCTGCGAATACTAGAAATGATACTATTAAATCATGAATCACTCGATCTCGATTATCGTTTGGCCCGTTCAGCTCCTGTTCTGCTCGAACTAATCTCTATACGATACGCGCGAGACTTTTCACTTTTCAGTCGAGAACTCGAGCGAAAACTTTAAAAAGCTAAAGCGATATCCGTTTGAAATTGACACTTTAGCAAGTGTTTCAGCTTCGATAGCCCGGAAATGCGTTTATTTCCTAGCTTACTCCTTAACTTCTATCGAAGGGTTGCTGGAAATTCTTCAGCGCAACTCTCGCAGCTGATAGATTCGTAAACTTTTTGCATATCTATGATAGGTTCGTAAACTTTATACGTAGCTAATGAATATCTAATTTATAAATAAACATTTACCATAATTGTAAACTATGCAATGTGTTTGTTTATTTCTTTACACTTTTTCAATTCACGCTGTTTTGTAATATTTCTTTAAACTTTAGATTGCTTGCTGTTGGAATATCAGCTGTCACCTTTTTTTTCCTGCTGAATATACTGGCAACTTCATGCTTCAGATGATATTTATTTGAGAAAGAAAAAATCAGTTTCTGTCTTTTGATTAGTCATTTATTTTCACTCCGTCTTTTGATTTTGAGTGAAATATAATTTCAAAGACTGTATTTTCAGAGACAATTATCTATTATTTTAAACTAAATGTCCCATTTGGCAGCTTTTGTTGGCACTTTCATCATCTATGGTTACAGTAAGATGATCTGAGATTTCTCGGCATTTAAAAAGGAGTTCTTTTTTTAAAAAACAGCAGGAACAATTAATCAAAGCATTGCGCTGACAGGTTTAATGTTTCGAACTACCGAAAATGAACGAATCTAACTCGTGTCTGGTACATCGAATAGTTTCTGTTTTTAAGGGGAGTTTTACGTCACCCGAAAAAGAATAAAATCAGGATTTTCAAGGAAGAGTGAGAAAGAGCTTTCTTCTTTTTCAAGCGAAAAATTAGATCAGGGATGCCTTTTCAACTACCCAAGGGATCACCTATTTTCATTTTACCTTATTTAAATGTATGAAAAAGTGAAAGCAGTGTTTCGTGTGTAAGCTGATTCAACAGGAAGAGGAGAAAATTAAGATATCAATAAATCAATTAAGATATAAATAAATAAGCAACTCGAGAGGAGTACGATCCTAAAGCTTAATGGTAAGCAGTCGTATTAGCTCACATTCCAAGAAAGATATTTACTAGTACAGTTTTGTATTGCACTCATAGAAAAATAAAACGAATACGTAATATTGAGTTGTGAAATATTTTTTAAAATCTTTTGGAATATCTCCTTTTAATTGTATTTTGTTGTATTTGAATTATTGTTTTCCTTTGTATTTTTTGAATCTGAACATTTTCTTTTATTTGATATGATTTTCTCATGTTATTGGAAACAATCTGTTTCAAGTAGCATATTTCATTGTTTGCAAATCATTTAAACTTCCAGAAATCGACTTTTAGAATTATTTTGCTTTCCGATGAAAGAAGGCGCATGATGGGAAACAACTTTTACAGAAGAAATATATACTTAAAGCGCTTCTTGCCTTTTTACTAATGCTCCATATACTATCAAGATTATTTGTGTATGCAAGTTAATTATTCAGCAATATAATAGATTATGATTATTTAATTATACGACATATTTTTTTTATTTAAATATATTTCCTTAAATAGGAAATGAATTAGAAATCTTCCACTTTTCATAGTTTCAATGTTTAGCAGATGTTTCACGTTATCTTTGGAATATGAACTACTACCATGATTTATCTTTGCATAATATCTTAAAAGATAAAGTGGTTATTCATTCCAGATTAAAAAAGAATTTGAATTAAAAGAATTTTTAAATAATCGTTTAAATAAGTTTCAGAAAATAATATTTCTCTTTTTATTTACATTTATGTGACTCGAAAAAAAATATTATTTAAAATATACTGAATTTAAGAGAAGCAATAATTAATTATGCAGAATTTTTCAGAATCCCATAAGCCTTTACTTTCTCTCCTTATTGTAAATTATTACTAATTTGGGAAGTTTTCATTGAAATTGCTTTATAATCAGTCGCTTACCGGAAATTACAATGCATTTTTATAGATGTGTAACTGTATTGAAAAAGCAATTTTTGATAAAAATTTAACAAAAATATAAAGAACAACTGAAAGTCATGATACTGATTTTCTCATAACACCAAAACAAATATAAATTTTATCTAAAGACAATTTACTGCCAATTTTTTATATTATATAATTGACACAAAATTAATTTTAAATAAATATTCTTATACAATATTTTTATTGTAATTTAAGAATTTTTTTTCCTAAAAATCAAGTTATATTATTATTTAAAATATTACGTGATCTCAGATAAATATCTATGAGATTGAAATAGTTAAAATGAAAACTGATTTAATTTGGAATATTCTAAAAATTTACGAAAAATAATTAAATAATACAAAAAAGGAATTTGAAACTTTGGGTTAATTCCATGCAATTCTTTTGCTTTATTATTGAACTAAATTTAGCATACAATTCAGCTTCAAGCATGCAATAAAAAAGTAAATGACATCATTTTTGTCTTTTAAAAGGGTTCTTTTATCCTTTAATTTATTTTTAAATCAATAATAAAGAAACTAGGAAATGCAGATGATATAAAACTCACTTTCATTATATACCGTCCTTTTCGCATAAAATTCAACTCCAAGTATTTAATAAAAATTTAAATTACACATTTTAATATCTCTTAAAATGGTTTCCTTATTTCTCAATTTATTTCAAAATGGGCATAAAGAAACCACGCAGAGTTTACTTTGCGATCTTTATTTTCACCACAATGAATCAGAACAATGCAATAATTTACCAAAAATGCAAAGTCTTAAAAGGGATCGATTATACGATGAAATCAAGAAGAAAGGAAGAACAAGGGAGCCGAATATCACCAAAAATGATAAAGAAACGCTGCCTTTTCACACTCAGCAATTTTCGAACAAAGGACTGCATTCGCAAAATCCAGACCTTTCACATATTATTCATCTTTGTTGCTTTAGTCATTAACTTCGAACTTCTATTCCATTAAAGATTTGAAAATGTCAGTGGGAAAATGAAAATTTTGAAATCATCTGAGTATCATGTCATGAACTGATAATAAAAATTCATTTTTTTTCAACGTATATATCTTGGAAGCGAATCTATTTTTCCCCTGAGTGTTTTAAAATGAATCTTATCAGATGGAATCATAGAGGTTTCTTTTTACCCTAAAAGTTTTCAGACAACCTTTTTGAAATCTTTTATTTCGAGAATTAGATAAACTTTATAAGAGTCTTAAGTAATAATGAAACAATGTGTTTAAGCAAAAATGTTCTAATCTTTCTTGTGAACTGCCATATTAAATCAGGATATGAAGAAGACTTTAATGTTGCAGATAATTTAGGTCGCCTTCTTAATTCAAAGTCTTCAGTATTTGAAAACAAACAGCAATAAAGTATAAAATAGGTTTAAGATATTTCATTAAAAGTTTTTGAATATTTTCCCTAGTCAGTGTTTTTAGTTTTTATACTTACTTTCCAATGTTAGGAATACGACAAAAAATTTTGGTTAAAAATGAGGTTATGGAAATTTTTTTTAGTTGTCAACGAATCACCAAGATTAAAGCTTCAGCAGATAGTGAATAAAAAGATGAAATGTTATTTATTTGTTTGACATCCTCTGATTGAGGAACTTTTTGAAAACCTGATGGAATTGTATTTATTTACTTATCATTACCTTAAAATTTCTGAAGTATATATCAATAGTTAGATTAAAAAAAGAAATCCTTCTAAATTTATACCAATAAATATCCAACACTTTTATGAAACTTTTATACTGGATCGATAATTTTTTTTCACAAATAGTAGATATTTAATCTTTATTTGTGATGTATTAAATATAGTTAGCAGAGTATTTCATCAAGGCATCAATATATTTATGAGGATAAAAAAATTTTATATCTTTAATAATTTTCAGGTTATGTAGAAGTAGACGAGTAGTCGTGTCCTACGTTTTATTGACTTTACATATAAATTTATATCTTTTACCATTTTTTCTGATGCAAACAAGCTTAGAAATCCATAATTCAATAGCAATTCAAAGGCCTTGATGGCCGGATGGTATGGTATTGGGTGTGAAAGTAGAAGATTACAGGATCGAGATTCCATTCTCCCGGAGCTCTGTTGCACATTAAATCCTCCGACAACAAACGTCCTCCAGCAACAATGTTGCTGGAGGATGTATCAAGTTGCTAAAAAATCATTCATTTTGCTAAATAATAGATATTAATATAGCTGCTACGAAGTCTGATAATGAACCAGTTAACTTAAGTTTGAAAGCAGCAATATTTTGCGCGTGTTGTTTTGCATAACTGTTTTTAGTTAGTTTCATAAGGATGGGCAGTATAAATTGTAAAGCAAATGTTTTATAGGAGATTATTTATTAATTCGTTTTCGGTTTTTAAATTCGTAATTTTCTTATTAACAGAAAATTTTCAGTCTCTTCAACAAAAAATGAGCAATTTATACTAAATTTTTGCACATTTATAATTCAATCCAGTAAATTATGTCTAAATTTTGAGGTTATAACTAGATAATAGGAAACCCAAATAGGAAACAGAAATAAAAATCTTGAAAAATAAGTTCGATTTGACAAGTACAGCTATTCTTTTTGAAAGCTAATTCTTTTTGAAAATCAACGCTGTTATAACTTCTAATTTCAAAGCAGATACGAATAATCTAAACATATGCTTGAAAAATATTTCCAAGATAACTAACAAGATGTATTGATAACATTATTTATGCATGACTTAAGTTGTATAACTTCACAAACGGTCAAGTCTCATCAAGCGAAGAGTTTTCGTTCACTTGCTGATCAAACATCAGTGAAGATACTTCTTAGATAAGAAGGTTCCTCGAAAGAAATCTATAACGCATGGAAAAAAATGCATTATAAGCTCCGCGTTATTAAATTACGAACACCCCTTGTCAGATAACAAGAGAATTAAAAAAAATATTTCTGTGTATCGGAGCCTTATCTTTTGGATGTGATACTTGTCTTAGATGTTTTCGTTTCCTCTTAATTTTTTTGGATAAACTTACGCTCTTCCCAAGTAGAAAACCAAATATTTGCTGGCAACATTATTAATTTTCTTGGGACAAAGAATCTCTGTAAGAAAGAGATTTAGGGAAATATAACTATTTCGATATATTTTTGGCAGAGATCTTGATATCACTGACCAAATGACTATTAATTTTTCCTTTACTCTGTAAGTGCAATCAAGAAAATATTATTTGCATGGTTAATTTCATATCAGAAGCAGGGAAGGAACAGATTTATTTGAAGAATATAATATTGCATTGAAAATTTTAAAAAATGTAAAACGCAGTATATTTTTAAAGTGGCCAAAATTCTTAATCTTGAAAATCAACAGAACGTATTGCAAACACAATCCTTAATAAGAAACTTCAATAAAGCATTCAAATACAGTATGCGCCAAAATATACAGTATTGAAATGAAAAAATAAACAAAATTACACTGTGACGAAATTAAAATATGAGCAAAATTACACAATACTGAAATGAAAAAATGAGCAAAATTACATTGTATTAAAATGAAAAGATGAACAAAATTACATTGTATTGAAATGAAAAGATGAGCAAAATTACATAGTACTGAAATGAAAAGAGGAACAAAATTACATTATTGTCATCTATAAGTTTGTTTTTCCTCAGAAAAAATTTAACATTCTTACATACACACTCTTAAAATGTAGATTTAGCAAGGTATACGTAATATAAGTGTTCAAATGTGCATCATCTCTTTGTGTTAATATCGTTCGCGCAAATTTTCAAACGTATTTTGAAACAAAGGTTGCTGTAGACTTCTGTAAAAAGAGATGATTTCCTCACGTCTCTGCCCGCACAGTTCTTGGTGGATCTTCACAGTTGAACACATTCTCCTTTAACATTCCCCTTCCGTTGACACGGTACACTACAAGAACGGCGAAATTTGATAGCAATAGACAGAAAAATTGTGTTACTTGATGTATTCTTATTAAACCTCTTGGAATTGTTCTATTATCTTTTTCAGACTCGATTCACCTTCTCGACAGTTTCCGTATGAGCGAAAATGATTCTCAAATAAAAATATTTTTCCCTCCGTCGTGAGACCCGTTTCCAACAACAACTGCACAATTCCTTTTCACTACTTTGAACACATGTAGCACAAGCTATGCCCCCTCGACAAACGCGACCATTTATTCGAGATGTGCGAGTTTCAGTCCTGTATATTTTGGCGGATACTGTATTTATACGTTAATATTTTATTCCGTGATTTTATTGAAATTGAGCAAAATGTTCATAGGTCTGTCAATAAGTTCCGAGGGCAGCATTGTAGACTTAGCCATTGAAACCAAGCTAACGTACGGCTTCATTTAAGTGATAGTGACTTATCATTTTGTTAAGACAGGCCCCCAGCAATATCTCTATGTTAACATGAGAAATCGTGACAGAGATTTTGATATAATGCGTTTGTTGTGATATATGATTACCTAAATTGTAATCCTCTGATGAATTGAGGATGAATAATTCCTCATGTCAACATGAGGATGCTACTCTACTGCATGCTTTATTAGGAGTAAGAATCACTGCAGTCCTAATCCTGGAACTCTATAGAACTGATGCAGAAACCTTTTGATGCTACCATAAAATTATATGCTAGTAAACGCATGATTGTAAAACGCAAAGTGCTGATACAATAATATCAGTTGATATACCGTCTTATTATGGTTGTAAATCACTGTCATTGAAAGCATTTTTGCGATTTGTCGGAGCTCCATCGCAGTTTTCTTCACAAAATCTTTTGAAACACTTTATTGTTACTGAAAATCTGTTAATTAATCATTTAAATGGTTCTTTATTTGAATATAGTGTATACTTTGAATAAAAAAATAAATAATAAAATAAAAGCTCTCAAAAATGGGTCATTGATGGCGAATAGTTTTAAAATCTTAATGAAAAAAACATACTGTTCGTCTGAAAAACTGATAATAAGTACTTGCATAAATAAAATAAAATAAAAAATGTGATAAAAAAACAATGGGATCACAGTTAAACGACTTCCATTTTCGGAAAGTATTTTTTATATTCCAAGAATGGAAATCGCCTAATGCATACTTGGTGTAACAAAAGGAAAAAAAAAGACAAGATTGAAATTATCTTTAAAATCCCATGAACTAAGTAATATTGGTGTCTCAAAGTATAAGAGAATATTAAATATTAAATATAGGAAATATTAAATATAGAATCGAGTGCCTTATCCAAGAATCAACGAGTGTCCAAAAGCTGGATTCTTATTTAAAATTAAAATCCTAAGCAGAAAATAAATTTCTTTTTATAGAAATGTTTTTAGATAATGCAAAAAAGAAGAAAAAGAAAAAGAAATTTTAATTAACTCTTAAATGTTTACTAGTTTGGTATTTAATGACGTATTTAAACTGTCCGAAACTTGTATTTTATCATTCTAATAAAATCAATGTCGAAATAAAAATATGTTATTAAATATTGCGGATAAAACCTTCATTAACTTTGCTTTGGTGCTGCAACATCTAAAGTGAAATGGTGTTTACGCTATAAGAAATTATGCCTGAACTTAATTAATAAACTCTAAAAATAGCTCAACATTTAAACAAATAAAGAATAGCAATAATTAAACAACTTCATTTTGGGGAGGTTTGGAGTCTGGAAATCATCTCATTCATCTGCTCGAGTTTAATTTTTCGAACTGTAATGTCTCACGCGTCATTTAATTGCTTGCACCCTTTTGATATACGAAGCAGTACAAACTAAGTACTCCAGGATCTTCGTCATAAATTATACTTAAGAGTATTTTGTTCAGTTTTATTCAAGTAAGGGCTAATTTTATTTAAATTTTCCGTAAAGGTAAGGTACGACGTTAGGATTTAAAACTGTAGAAAGTGATGTTAGGATTGATGCTGTGAAAGTTGTCCTTCGAATATGAATAACTAAAATTGGTACATTTACTATCTTCAATCCAGTCTCAGAGCTGCATACGAAATTTTAATTAATTTGAATTATTAATATACAGGGTGATCCAGATATATTTACTTAATTGAAAAAATTCCGAAGCGGTGAGTTGGTTGGGTAGAATGGTGATAGGTAGCAATACTGGAGAGGAAAGTCCCCAAATTTGTTTCTCTTTCTAGTCAATTGCCATAATGGTCTGGTCTAGAGCACAGCGGGCCTTCGTCGTCGAGAGCTTCTTTTCTAAAGATCGCTTACTTGTTGCTACGCAACATACCTTCCTCGCTCTCTTTGAAATTCCTCCTCACAGACCCGTTCCTGGCTGTAATTCGATTCTGTCGTGGGTTAACTCATTTCGGAAGTGTCTCTAAATCCAGAAATGGACATCAACTGACCACCAGAACTCCGGAAAGAGTCAAGCAGTGAGGCGCCGTTCTCCCCTGAGTTCGGCTCGCAAACACGCAGCTGCTCTGGGAATTTCTGACACCCCTGTTCGAAAAATTCTCCATCAACACCTTCAATTTCATCCCTATAAATTATCTGTTGTGGAAGAATGAACTGAACACGATTTTGTTGCCCGTCAAAATGGATGTGAAATGCTGCTTGACAACCTGCCTGAAGACGCGGTAGTTTTTTTCAGTGACGAGGCTTACTTTGAAATCCCTGGTTTATTTCGATCGACTACGGTCCATAGCTCACTTCAAGAACAACATTCGCGACGCCATTGTCAATATACCGATTGATATGCTGCAAAGAGTGGACACGAACTTCAAAAATCAACTTAATCATTGAGTGCACATTGAGGGTTGCCATTTAACCAATGTCCTTTTTAAAACTGTTTGAAAAAAAAATTGGAATATTGCATTCTCAAATAAAAAGAAGAATTAAAATGTTAACTGAAGTATTTTTGTTTTTATTGACTTTTCAAATAAGTAAGTTTCTCTGGCGCAACCTGTATTATCCACATATTTAAAATAATTGGCAAAGTGGAAGAACGTGCACAGAAATTCAAATCACTGTTCCAATTTTGACAATTTCTATTTTACACGAAATCTTATGATCTCCAGATATGTCGTCATTGGTGTCCCATTCCCATTGCTCTCCCTATATTCTGGTGACATCTCAAAATAAATCTTTGACAGAATTCTCATTCTTAACAATATGTCAGATAATACTAATTCATTCCATTATTTATGATCACAAATGATGAGAAGTGTGACAAGTGTCCGTTTTCTTAAAACATGCAATGATATCCTTAGCATTTTTTTCGTGTAGGATACTCGATGAGTTCGAAAGCCATAAAAGGCACATATGACATCCAATATATCTGCATGAAACGATTTCCTTTTGAACTGAGCCTTCTGTCATAGCAAAAACAAAAATCTTAATATGGAGACAATGAAAACAGTTTGGAAGAAAATAAAGAAAAACATCAATAAACAACAAAAAAAAACCCGTCATCAGCCCCAAAAAAACCCTAAATATTCAGTAGAAATTGAAGTATATATATGACTGCGATCAAAATAAAAATTTATTTAAATTATTTCTATCAACTTCATACGCTTTTATGGCTATTGTTTTCATCTGCAGATTTCAGCTAAAAGTTTATTTCCTATTATTTAATACATCAATAAATAAATCATTAAAATAATAAATAAATAAATCATTAAAATAATAAATAAATAAATAATAAAATAAATAATAATAAAATAAATAATAATAAAATAAATAATAATAAAATAAATAAATAAATCATTTTAGTAAATATTTCATATTCTTTTAATGATAATTGCTATCTAAATAAATTAGATTATAATTTAAGGATTGTATAAGAACTCAAAAGCAAACTTTTATATTAAATGCAACATCCAATAGCTATTTATATTAAATGATATTACAAATGAAGGCTGATTTTAGATTGAATAAAAGAACAATTTACAACTGTACAAAAACCTCAATGAAATTCAAATATTAAAAAAGAATTTTCCAATTCAGATGAAATTGGCATAGAATTTAAAACCCGAATAGTATTGCTATTAAGAGAGTAACCATCTTTAAGTTTTTTATTAATAATTTATTTATATTTTTGTATAAACAATATATTGATATTTTTCTTGATTAGCAAACTTCTATGTTGAATAACACATCGAATATCAACTTATTTACAATAGTCTTGAAAATGAGGACTAATTTTAGATTAAATAAAAAGATAATCTGCAATTGTAAAAAAATCTCAACGAAATTCAAATATTAAAAAAAGAGTTTTCCAATTCAGATGAAATTGGCATAGAGTTTAAAACCTGAAAAAATATTGTTCTTAAAAAAGTAACCATCTTTACATGTTCCTTGTTTTTTTTTTTTCTTTTTGCCATGACAAAAACAAGAAATCTATTGTTCAGAACACTTCCATTGTCGAAGAGGCCTTTAAAATGATCTCTTTTCGCCTTTTTAAAATGCGCTAGTAATAAATAAAATTAAACCCAAATTTTTCAGATTATAAAACAGGCTTGATAAATATTCTCTCCACTCAAATTCAGATGGAAAAGAGAACACTTAATAAATGAGCCATCAAAAATTCCTATCGACACTTTGGAAACTAGGATGACACGTTGTAAAAATATAATAGAGATCCTTACAGAAAGCCTTCTGAGAACAAGAGAAAAGAGTATGGGAAGCAAAAATAAAGCCCACAAAAAGTCAATATTTCGAACATTTTTTTCTGTCGTGTCAGTGTTGTTCTAAATTTTTTCTACATTTTCAGTGGCAAAAATGCATGTCGCCAAGGGATTGATAAAATGAAGAAAACAAAGAAAAAAATCTTAAGCAAATGAGATGAATTCTTTTTTCCTCCTCATTCTTCTTTAAGTTTTTCTTCTAAGAAAACTTAAATAGAGTCCTATTGTTTCTGAGGGAAAAAAGTAGAAAAAAAGTAATAAAATATAATGAACTTCGATGTTTTTTCACAGAATCTGCTCTTTCTTTCTGTGATGGTGTAGAAAGAAGATTCGGTGGACACAATGTGATGAAGCGACTATAAGAAGATTCTTCTTCTGTTACAATTTGCTTGATACAAAAAGTTTAGAAAGAAGCGTTTAAAAAAAGAGGGGATTCAACATCAAATTTCGCAAAATGTGTTTATTTATTCAAGCCGTACAAATAAATCCATTATTTCAACGTTTAAAAAGTGAACATCGCGTTGAATGAGAATAGCTTTTTTAAAAAAAAAAAAAAAGTTTATTCCCATCAAGTATTGCTGAATTTTAAAATGATTTATTATACTAACAATTATACTTTTAAACTAAGCAAAAAGAATGAGTATAGAATTGCAAATATTTTTTAATAAAGTGTTGAAATTCTTCATTTTTTTGTCTAAGACATAAAAGCCTGATAAATTTATAAAATACTATAAAATTCTGGCTAAAAAATATTGAATAGATTAAGCAAATTCGTTAAATTTACCAAGGTATAGAAATAGTTATAATTATAAAATGGCATTTTGAAGGCTTAATTTTTTTTATATGATATTTATTGAATATGATTTATTTTATGAAAAAAAGGACAGGATTTTGTAATCGATTTTTTTACTCGCTTACTTACGTACTATATTAATTTGTACATTTATGTGATCTTGAAGACATTGTACACTTTCAATCATTTTAGAATTTAATGATAAATTAAGAAATTAAGTTAATTAAATTAATTTTAAATGCATAGAAGTGAAACCATTGATAATAAATTTGATCTAAAAATTAATTTCAAGATTCCATATTTTTTGTATCAGTGAAATAAAAATTAAAGATTAGGTTGTTAAAATTGTAAATTAAAAATTTCTTTTTGGTAACTTGAAAAAATTATATTTTGCATGCATGTAAAAGTGGAGCTTGGACTTAAAAGTACTTATTTATTCAATGTTTCTTCACTGAATACGTTTATTCAATTAAAATTAGTAATTTTTTAATTAATAAGAATTGTTTTTGAAAAACAGAAAGCATTTACAATTTCTGCATTTAGCTGATAACAATTGTAATAAATGTTTATGTATCGGAAAGAATTATTGTTGTATCTCAATGTTGCAGCAAATAGTATAAATAAAAAAGTTTAACTCCTATTAGTGTTCTTTTCTGCTTTTTAGTGGAATTTTTAAGTACAACTCCTCATCCAAGAAAAATGACTGTTGCTTTCTGCATGTATATATATATTTAATAAAAAGTTCTTTTAAAGTCATGTTAAATTTAATATAGGAAAATTACTTCCTATTAAATTCTTCCTTTTACATTTTTGTTTATTCTTTTATGAAAGTTCATTTTGAAGTTTCGTTAATTCATTTTAAAAGCTGTATAAAATATTCCAAAACTCTTTCTTTATATGGGAGAAAATTTTTGAAAAATATATTTTTACTATTTAATGCTTTTTTAAGATGAATTTTAAATGAAATAAAGAATATTCTATAACTGCAGTTTAGCTAAAATTTAAAGTGTTTGTAGCGAAGAGATCGATCGAAATTGTAACTTACTCCTACGCCGGCTTATTTTAAAAAAGAGAAATTCTTTTGAAGAAATTCTTTTCTTAAGAAAAAAAAATTAGCATTACAAGCAACTACGCAATTCTATCATATGTTTAATCTAAACCATTATATTAAAATTAATTTAAACGATTTTATAAAATTGCCATCAGCAAAATTATAAGCTATAATTGAGATATGATTTTTAATTTATCAACTGTATTATTATATTTCATTTTATCACAATACATAATTAAGCCATTTTAGAATTTCTCAATTAAAAAAAAGTTTTCTTTTTCCTTTTTTATGTTTCAAAATCAAGACAAAAGTTTTATAAGGATTTTTTAGGAACTATGCTCTACCCAAACCTCGTTTATTTACCACTGGAGGGTAGGAAGAAACTGAAACTTTTTCAACACAATGATTGCAAAAACAAATGAATGGTTCCAGAGAACTTACCTCAGAATCGATCTTATCCTCTAACTGGGAAGGATGGTTCGTTTATGCTTGATTTTGAACTCAAAAGGGGAATTAGAACCGTAATATATTTTTTTATAAAACAATTTATTATTAGAACTACAAAATACCGAACTGCTTTCGCTGATATTATTTATAATAGAATCAATTTATGCTCAGTTTATGTGATCAATGAATGTTTAATTTTGAAATCCACAAAGCAGCTGCAAAGAAAAAAATCGTGTGTCATCTCACAGTGTAAAAGGATTCGCAGTTATATTTTGCATGGCATTTGTTATCAGATGTAGAACTGGACCATTAAATCAAATAAATCTACTGATTTAACTCTCTGTAACAGCAAAAATTCTGCAAATGAAATTTGAACTTGGTTATTCACGCATTAAAGGCAGGAGTCGTAGTACTACGATTTGATCCGCGTTACCTAGCATACTTTCGTTAAGATCCCCCGCCTTTAATGTGTTAACTATGCGGTTTTCTTAAATAATGTATGAAAAGTTATTTTATTTCTTAATTTTGATGAGTAAATGCTCAACAAACCACATCAAAGTTCAAAGTCAAACACTAGCTCTACAACCAAAACAAAGAAATATGATTAAATTTTTCTAAGGGATTTCGAAATATCTGTAAATTTTTCAAATCTGCTTTCTGACTTCAAAGCTGGATTATAGTTTCTCAAATTGAAATGTTCATCTGAATGATGAAATAAACGAATTCCTTTATCCCACTTAAAGTAAAATGATGAATATTTAATAAAATTCGGTTTCAAACCAGTAATTTGCCACAGGCGATATGGGCTACAATTGAAATTTGCTTCTCAATTCTATCATAAATTTTCCAACCAATAGGGCCTATTTAGAAAATATAGTCAGGAACATAGAAGTAAAAATAAAGAAAATCTTTTTTCGAGTTTATCACAAAAGGGTGTCTAAATTAACCCTTTTTCACATACTAAAGAATGACTCAGTTCCTTCCCTGTAAACTGAGATCCACTGCACAAGGCAAAACTGATAATCGAAATTGTATGTTCCCTGACTGATAAATTCCAGGCTTTCATGTCTATAACATTTTGAAGGCGACATTTAAATTGAATGTATTTTATTAATGAGCCTGACAAAGCTTTCGATATTAATAATTTTGAATATATATTGCGCTCGAAGAAGGGTATATAAATCTAAAGGGGATAGTTGCATTAATTAATTAGGTTTACTACACTAAATCTCAAAATTTGAGAATTTGAGAATGATCCTTTTGGTGAATTATCCCCCAAGTACCGTACTGATTCTAATAAAATTAGATAAACATTCATTTAAATATAACAGAAAAAGAAAATTAACATGCATTTAAATACAACATAAAATAAAATAAGCTTATATTTAGACGTAACACACTGCTGTTATGGTCTGTATGCAAAATCGTGAATAAGAGGTCACTTGCACAACAGCTGGTCGGCAAAAATTGAACACTCAAATTATGATTTATAAATTTCAGTTTTGATTGTGTGATTCAAACGGGACGAAAAGGAAAGAGAATTTCAAAGGCAACACATTTAATAAAAAGTCATATTCCATTATATTAGCCCCAGAACAGGAAATGTCATCTGTTTTTAAATATCTTATGATGTTTTATTCATTTAAGAAGTAATTTCGTCTTTTAGGTTGGTTTGTTATTTTATCCCCCGGTTGATGCTAAAATTAGCTTAATCTGAGATTAACGTCTGCTTTATCGTTAAGAACTAAACTATCGTAAATTAACGTAGGCCTGAAATATAAGGACACCCGGCAGTGCAGATACGTTCGTGACAAGGGAAGTGTAAGGCAGTCTCAATCCCCCAAAGAATAATTAACTTTCCTGGTTATCTTAAACAATTCTCAGAGGGCAGATTATCTTGGTAAAGTTTGGAATTTTTTTCACCAGAAAATCATTAGCTTTTTTTATAGACAAAGACTTTGGCTAAAATTGAAATGTTAAAAGTTATCAAATTAATTTCTTGGTTTATTGGATAAATTCCATTCGTATTAAAAATAGAGCAGTCTCCCTCATAGCATTATTTATTTTTATTTCTTTTATCTTGGCCGAGAAATGTCTAATTTGAAATATTGCAATTCCTTGTAATATAACAGATTATCCGTTTTTATTTTTCTAATTATTCCGTTAGTTTTTTTCAATATTTATTTTTAAGTGAATTTTTATGTTGTAACCATTTTTGAGCTACAACAAATTTAATCGTAATTAAAGCAAAAGATAGTTAATTGATTTAACGTCCCAATCTTAAAGTTTTCACATAACACCAATTTCATTTACGATTACATGAGGGTTACATTTAACCCTCAAGAAAATCAAGACACTATACAAAGTTAATTTTTCTCGGGATTAATTCTCAAAACCATAAAATTACCAATCTTCTTTTCCTTGAAAATATCATTTCATTTCTTCGATACTCAGCGCAAATCCTTGTAAAGTCTAGAATTTTACATTTTTATAATAAATTTAAAAAATTCATAAAATTGAGGAAGAAAAATTATTGTCTTTGGAGGAATTAGGTTAATTTTCATCAAAATTTTTCCAGATTATTTAATTTAATTTCATATTGACTAGCTGTCACATGCATGCATGGGCATTATTTGGTAGAATTTTAATTTTAATTTTTCAAATATTGAGATTCAATGCCAAAGTTTCCTTCTTATAGTTTAATTAATTCTGGGTGTTATTGCAATTTTATTTTCCATCAATGTTTAGACGTCAAGGAGCCACTTTGAGTAAGAGGATAAGAAGTTGCCAGAGACTATGAGAATGCATAAGTCTCGGTACAAACATCTTGATTTTTTTTGTCTTTAATCTTGGTTATTTTAACGTCCCTAGAATGGGGTAGTATTTGGATCATAGTATCTCAAAAGTGTCTCAATGAGCTCTAAAGACTTTTGTAGGTGGCTCTATTCTGCTTCTAAGGCTCATATTAGGATTCTGTCTTCATCCCGGTAGATTGGGCAAAATTGAATTTTTCAGGCTCTTTTATTTTAGTTACTTGGTTATGCTTATATTGTTGTTAATGTCTAAGGTGATTCGGTGATTCAAATACAGCAACAAACGATTTTTGTTATTCTCAGTTTGTGCAAAATATTTTTTAATAAATGAAAAAGTATAAAACCGTTCAAGACATAATTCTGGACAACTTTTTCAAGTTGCCAAACGAAATCTGAGAGTCAAAAGACGATGGAAAGTCGATTTCTAGGATTTATCATCGAATGTGTTGATTATTGTCAGTAAAGGATATAAATACGTGTAAATTTTTTAAATTTTCTTTAAAAACAAATACCACTATACTAAGCAACGTTTAAATTATGTATTTTAGAACTGAAATATAATTGAAATGAAGCTTATAAAAATTTAAAAGCAACTCAGCTCTATTTTTATGGCTTAAAGAGCTTATACAATCATGCCGTAAAGATTTATTAAAAAAGTATTAAATTTGCAGATATGAAACTGTTCCTCATTTCATTTAAAGACACAATGGAATATATATAGTTTATTTAACAAACAATATTTCGTTTCAGGATGCAGCTATACTTAATGACAACAGGCGATTTAATAGTTGGTAATGAAACATTTACAAGAATTCTTACACAAAAACTATTACTAGTAAAGTAATAGCAGTAAAGCACCATTTTAAAATGGTCCTTTTTTCAAAAAACATATGTGTATTTGTAATTTTTTTTAATTATGGAAAAAATGTTTATTTAGGTTTAAAGGACTCTATCTCAATTTTTCTAGATCTTCTTTACTTTACCTTGGCATTGCAACTTGTATAAACCTTTTAGCTCGTTTGATGCCTTTAAACTGCAAAAAGAATCTATGTTCGGCAAAATATCATTTTGGATTCAAAGTCATATCTTTTCGAAAATAATTCTTTTATTCTAGCATAATTAAAAAATTCTTTCACTAATTATTGATTCTTTAAAATTTTAAAACTAAATCAAAATCGAGCTATTCAGTTTTAAAACTCATCCATCAGTAATTTTATCAACAAATACTATTAAGCAGTTTTGTAAAAACAAAACAAATTCTAAACTAGCAAATTAAGTAGAACAAACATGATATTCAAGTATCTGTTATTTTATAAGAATTAATTATTGTTTACGTGTCTTAATTACACTTGACTAAGAACAATACGAAAGGCACAAAACAAAATTATATTTTATTATATTTCCCAAACCAACCAAAATATCTGTGTTTCTCGAAAATCCCGGCAGGAAGTCTCAAAGGATTAAAACCTATTTTCTTTTATAGTACACTGGAACGAAAATGTTTTGTAGTCTAAAATAATAAACAATATCCGAAATATCTTTTCCTTTTATGAATCTTGCAGTCTTCGTATGCCAGAAAGCTTTATTTACGGGCAAAACAAGAATTCAACGCTCTTTGTCCGTGAAGTAAAATAAACTTTTTTTTTGTGAAATCAAAATTAGATTGTTTGTATTTTATTATCGTGTCTTGTTATTTCCCTAATATTTAAAGTGAAATAATTTTATATTCAAAGTTTTAAGGTAAATTCTTAAAACTTATAAATCGTAAATGCACACAATTTTTCTCAGAATTTCAATACTTCAAAGTAAATCAGAACACATTTTTAATCGTCAAACTACACACTGATAAATAGAGCAAATGCTTTAGAATTAAAAAAAATACCATTACCTGTTTACCATTTGAAAAGAAAAGCATCGTTTGGTACGTTCAAATTTATTTTTCTTTCAAAATGGTGCATATAAATTAGCTGTAGATTGAGGAACTGTTTTTGCGCTTTCCGAAAACATTATGCTCCAATTCCATTATTTATAAATATGATGAAATGCATGATATTAAAGAATTTAAATGTAAAATAAGCGACATTATTAACAAAAAGGGAAAAACCATCAATAATTTTTCTATATGGAAAAAAGGAGCTAGCGAATACACCAAGCAAATACTTGAAAAAGTTAGGTACTGTTTCACATACAGTGGGTAAAAAAAGTCTCCGTACGCAGATAAGAATTTGAATCAAAGTTTAATTTGTCACAAAAAATTCATAATGATAAAAATGAAAACTGAAAAATGAGTCAAAACTAACATTATTTAATATTTATTCATATTAAAAGGATAATAATTCTGGCAAAATTAAATAATAAATCTTAAAAACTCAAAACATGCCGTAAACATAGAACAAAAAAGTTTCCGTACGGTGCCTTAGCACGCGAAAAAAGTTTACAAAAATGCAAAATACATTTAATAAAAGTACATTTAATGATCAGTGGGCCCTCCTTTGGCCTTTATCACCTCTCTTAGACGTTTTGGCATTACCCCTACAAGTTTTTTTTTTGTTTCTGGAGAAATATTACATCAAATGCTACTAATGGCATTTTTGAGTTCAACTTTGCTTTTTATATCATATTTTCTAAGTTGTCGGCCAGTTTCTTCCCACAAATGTTCGATGGGGTTTTAATCGAGTGACTGAGGAGGGCTATGAAGTTGTTATTTAACATGGTAAAGGCGCCACACTTGGCAAATCTTAGGTGTGTTTAGGATCATTGTCCTGCTGAAAAGTAAATCCAGTTCCAAGAGATAGTTTCTCTGCACCGGATTACACATTTTGTTTAAGAATATCCAGATATCCATATTGATCCCTATTTTCCTCGATGAATTGTGAATTCCCTACTCCAGAAGCACTCATACACCCCCACACCATAACACCGCCACCACTGTGCTTCACAGTTCCGCATAAATTCTTAGTTAGCAGTTGTTCGTTTGGTTTTCTCCACACCATAACTCGGCCATCTGACCCATGAATGTTAAATTTTGATTCATTGCTAAAAAGAATGGATTCCCAAAAAGATAATGGCTTGCGTACATGCTTCTTTACAAACTCGAGGCGCATTTTCCTGTTGCACAAACTTATATAGGGTTTCTTGCGGGCCGCACGTCCATGATAACCACTTTTTTTAATGACATTTCTCACGGTTTGAGTTGAGACTTTAATGTTGTAAATAACCATTAAATCAGCTACCAACTGCGGTGCACTAATTACTGGATTTTCTTGAATTTGGCGTATGATGTTCCTTTTTTGCACGCGATTTAATTTTGACTGCCTTCCGGATCGATCTCTATCCTCAAGTGAATGAAGCTTACGATATCTTTCAATGATATATTGCACAGTAGACTTCGAATTTTTAGTCATTTCATTAATCCTTTTCATGGATAATCCATCGCTTCGTAATTTAATCGCTAATTCTCGAATAGCTCTGGGAACTTCCATTTTGAGACGATCAAGAACAAACTTGAACTCAACGACTGTCGATATGTTGTTTTCTTATCAGTGATTAACATTCTGACGTCAAAGATTTTCTACGGGCCTGTTTTAAACATGTCTGAAAGAATTTGCATAAAGCGTACGGAAACTTTTTTTGCACTGCAATTTTCAATTTACCTTAGATATTGCAAATAATATGCTTTTCTCGTTTTGTAAAAATGAAAATTTATAAAACTCTCATTCTATAGACTTATACTAAACACATATAGACAGTATTTACAGAAAAAATGCAATACTTTACAAATTATGCTCATTTATTCTTAAATTTAGTGACCGTACGGAAACTTTTTTTACCCACTGTATTTCTTAAGTGAAATTGAAAGTTACTAGAGAAAATTCTGCAGACGAGAGTTTAATTTCAAAGTCTTTAAATATATCTATGCAAAAATAAATATAATAATAAACCAAGTAATAATATAATTATAATAAATAATCTTCACCAACTTTTGTCTACACATGCGACTCAAAGCAGAACAGTCCTAAACATAGATATTGAAAACAGAAGAACTAAAAGGAATTGTTAAAATCAATTCAACATGCTATCAAGAGAAAGTTCTTCAACCGGTATGTACAGCAGAAATTCAATTTCTTTATCCCAATGATTTTCAAATAATGAAACTCATTGTGATGAAGGAATTGGGATATTCGGATAAAGAAAGAAGAAAAAAGGCGAACCAGACAAAACTACAAGTATTCGAAAAGCACCACGGCATTCTTTGAAAAAGCGATGAGTGATACAGTTATCACAGATATACTTTTTCAGCGTAATCATGTGAAATCCCTTGATGTTTTACCTTTGGGCAAACGTGCCTTTTGTCTGTTGAAAAGAGTTCTTTCTAAGTGCAAGTCCACAACGATTGATGGACTCGAGAAGATAGTAGAATATGAATGGAAATCAATACCTTAGGAAGTTTTAAGAAAATCGCTTCAATCTTAGAAATCACAATGCAGACATACTTTCCGGAAAGAAGGGCTATCTTATCGAATAATAAAAAAAAGTTTGTACATTCTGAAGATTAACTTAATGTTCCCGAAACAGTGCTCAAACGGAATGCCCCCGAAGAATGCTCAGACATCCTCACAAATTAAAATGCAATTTAATTTGTGTACAAGTACTTTTGTTTTTTCTAAAGCATGTTCTTTAATAGCAAAATGTAATGCACATGATTAATAATTCACAAATAAAAATGTTCCATTACATTCCTTTTGCGTTAAGCTAATCAAAGTATTGGGTTGTTCGGAAAGTCATTTCGTTTTTTTTTGTCAAAATGAAAAGAAATTTTCGTTTAATGAATAAATTATTTATTAAATTATAAAATTGCCATTCTGGTCTAATACCTTTTGCCATATTTTTGGTAGTAACATGATTACACGCTCATAAAAGTTTTGGTCTTTGCTGTAAAAAAAACTGATCGAGGTGGTTTTTGGCCTCCTCATTTGAAGGAAAAATTTTACAAATCAGTTCTGGTACTGATGTACTGTTAACACATCTTCTCCACACATATTGGCTAATTTATTTCTGGCTTGACAGCATTTTTACCTTTTATATAGCAAAAAAGAAAAAAATGACGAAAATGCTGTTTATTGCTCTCCATATTTAAAAGGGCACCATCCAAAAACTACTGCGAAGAATCAGCTGCACTTTTTCACACTCAAGCCTTGCTATATCAGCTCTTAAAACATAAAATGATTTTGCGGTTTAAGTATGAAATTGGGTGCGAAAAATACAATTAAATCCTCTGTCGGGAAAAAACGAAATTACTTTCCGAACAACCTAATATTATTTGTTTCTTTTTTACTTTTTATTGTCTTGTATTGATTTCTTTTTAAAAAGAACTTATTTCATATTATTATATAAATGTTTCTTTTACTATAGAACAAACAGAAGCTTTAAATTTTTTTGCATTTTTAATACTTTAATAGAATATAATTACAGAAAAATGTGCAGCGCAGACGTAAGAAAGAAATGCTGCTTCATTAAAAACAACAGAGCAATTCATACACGTTGTATCAAGCAAGGCTGACTTTTGGAATTAGTACCTATATAAAAGTTCAGAAACTATTTGAAACAGCAGAACTTTAGAAACGAATTTTTTTTTTTTTCGCTTCACGAAATCGTGCGGATTGAAAAGTATTCACAGATATTTTTCGAGAAGGTTTTTTTTTTTTTTTCTTTCTGAATAAGCAAAAAATTTTCGAAAAGTAATACAGATATTGATATGAAATTTTTATCAAATATTTCTTCCTATATAACCTAGGAATATTTCTTCCTGTATATTCAGAAATATTTAACAGAATTGCGTAAATTTCATCTGTATGAGAAAAAACTGTGCCCATTTATCAAAATTGTTTTTTAAACCTATTTTATCGTTTAATCTTTCATTTATAGGGGTTTTTAATGTCTTCAATTCTTTATTTAAAATTTTTTCCTTTAAACTAACCGCCTTTATATTCAAATGTGAAAATTCAATGTTTTAAATCCCCTTTTCTTTATACAGTCCAATATCTGTCAGTTGTGTGTGATATTTGTCCAGTTAAGTATTTTTCAAATGTCTATTGTGATGTAAAAACAGTAAAATATAACAAAATATAGTGTTTCTATAAGAAGAATTACGAGTGTTATTCTTATTATTACTAGTGTAATAAATTGTTCATTACTTAATATGCAACTCTCTTGCTAGTTACAACCATTAATACTATCTCGTTGACAGAAGAGCTAGACCTTCATGAAACGCCAAATCCAGCGACTGGCTTAGAACATGAAAATTGCTTTCGCTTGAGAAGCATTCAATTTTCATTGGTTTAGGGTTGCCATTATAATATGCAGACTGCCTCATTTAATGAGCCTTCGCTTCTCAAAAATTAGAATTTTACTACCATATAGTTACTCATTTCTGTTTAATATTGCGACAAGAATCCCGATTTAAATTAGTTTATCAATTAGCTTTCGAAATGTTTTTTTGTCAGATTTTATTTTAAAATGAAGAAATCAGCTTTTGATGTAACGCCTTTTATAATATCTCAGTGTGTCTATCAGTTTCACTAATTAATAAAATTACAGAAATAAAAGAAATTAAGATATCTAATAGAAATTAAGTATCTAATAGAGGAAATAATGATTTCCTAACACTTATTACTGGCTTCATTTATTCCTACTTATTTATGGATTAATTTCTTTTCTTAATCGTTTTAAATGACTAATGAGCTAGTTTATATATTACTTACTGACAGCTAATTTTTTCCACTTATAGTTTTAACGCTTCATGTGTCAAAACTTAAATTCTAACAAAAATATATGCAAAAAAACATTTTTAATTTTAATTTTTTCAATGCATTCACACACATAAAAAAGAAAACTGTTACTTTGTGAACGGTTTGATCAATTTTTACAGCATGTTCATGAACTATTAATTTTTTATAGATTTAATCTAAAAGTTCTACAAAGATCTCTCTTTGAGATAAAAAAAAAGGAGAAGCCGAGGTCTTTAATTTGTTATGGTCTGACAGCTTTGTAAATTAAGAAATAAAAAAAATCCATCACGTGCTTCATATTTCTTAAATTTATTGATTTAGTAATTTATCAACTTTTAAAAGATCTCCACCCATGCAAGAAAGCAGATTGAATAAAAAATGGTTCAAGTCAGATAAATTATTTGAACAGCTTTCTTAATTCATTTTAACAACAAATATGAATTAATTTCATCATCTAAAAGAACAAACAAGTCTGATCCATTTCATTTGAAAAAATTTTAATGGATTAAGATTAAGTATTTAGTGAAATTATTTTATGACCTTCATCTTAAATTAAAAAACTAACTTACATAACATATACAGATATCTGTTTTTTTACGCAATTGTACACATTTTCAGTTATAAATTATATTTTGCATTAAATTCCTGTTTAAGACTTTTTTCTGATTGTTTTGAAAATATATAAATAGTAGATTGATTACATATCCTCAATTTCTTACAGATCTTCAAGGCAAAGTCATATCACTGACTCTCTGACCCGTCCGAATGTACACGAATAATAAATACTGGATGACTCCAACGCTACAAAAGCAGCACAGGCAGGAACTGTGTTTGAGTCTCAAGGGCCATCACTGGCCACGGTACAAGCCTTCTCAAACGAAGTAAGATCCATCATCGATGGGAGGAACCAGAACCCCACCTCTTCTCGCACCCTTCAGGGTAACGAGATCCAACTACAATTCTGGAAACCTCTTCTTCTCATTTCGAGGAGCTCCCTTCGGAGAAATGTCTTCAAAATAAAACCTTATCATAGATATTTTCAAAAATATCCCAGTATGCTTATTAGGTATTAAAGCCCACGCGTTATTTAAAAGCATAGAAGAGCAATACAAGGGCTAACTATAGTTGTAACTCAAGTTTTCTTCTGTACAAAATTAGTCAATGTACAATATACAATGGGAGTAGTAAAATTACTGTCAGGGGTGAAGTACTTTTGAGAAACACAATCTGACTTTAAGACATTGTTGTAGATATAAAATTAAACTCATTGAGGAATAATAGAGCGAAAGTGGGACGAACAGAATGGACATAACCAAAGTATGGATATGTCAAGATAACTAAATGTACAAGGGGGGGGGGGGCAAGTCATTTTGCAAACGAGCTATTTAAACTGTGCGAATCGATTTGCAAGACAAAGCAAAATAAAAAACAGACTATAAGCAAATAAGTTTAAAAAAACCTTTTCAGCAAAAAAGAAAGGATTTTTCAAAGCTGACTTTATACAGCAAGATATAAACCAAAGAGAAAAAGTTTCACTGGATTGCATAAAATGTAATGGACATTTTAATGTAGAAATATTTCTTAGCTTATCTTCTTGAGAAGTTCTACATTTTTGCAATTCAATTCTTGGCTTCACAATTCAGAACTAGTTTTTTTCTTGCAACTTTGTTCCTATCATTTCATAATTTAGTTTACAAAAAAGGGGGGGGGGGTTTCAGCTTATTTTGTAATCTATAGTGCTACTATATTTTTAATATTTACAGAGTTTGCAAACCGCTTAAAATAATCCCATAGCTTAAATTCATACGGAGTGAGATCAAGTGAAGAAAAGTGTATGTGCGTGTGCATATTTCACACGCATATACAGATTTGATAAGAAAGCCAAATTGCAATTTTTAGAACATGCGAATCTAGTTAGCTGTTGAAGAAACATTTAAATATTGAATTGTTGATTCAGTTTTGTCCAATAGAATGCAATGTTCTTTTCTCTAACACCTATTTTATAGCGGAAAATAAATTATAGCGCCACCTTTACAATTAGTGCCGAAAACAAAACCTTTCACTTCCTCTCTTTGTAAAGTGACTCCCCATGGTGTGTGTGTGTGCTTTTATTCTGCCATAGATGATGTTATTAGTAATATTATATTACAAAATGTACTGAATCCTTTTTTGTTCTGAGGGTTACGGTTATCGGTTACAAAATCATAATGATCACAATGTGCTTATATCATTGCATTTTTCAAGCCTTATTTCCTATAGTTGAAACAAAATGCGTGAATAAAACATTTCTCACATTATTTATTTTGAAGTCAGCAACAAGCAAGAGGATTATTTTCTCACAATGTGTGTAAACGCTAGATTTTTGTAAGCATAAATAAATTTTCCACATTGGAAAAATCCGCTATGTTTGCAATTAGTCTAATTCCAAAAAATCATGCAACATCGAGTTTAAAAATATTCAATTAGTTAAGACATCATCTGATAGCTTTAAAATTTCACACCGATTGATGTTTAAATATATCATTCTATTTAAGATGGTTTTTAACAAACAAACAGAATACAGCTTTAAAATTCCAAACAGGTTTATGTTTATCAGCACTTTTTTTTTTTCAAAACACCTTCGTGTATCTACATGACTTCATCTTCAACTGCATTTTCTGTGAGTTGAGTAAACTCAATAAACTTTCCAACTTCTAAAACAAATCCGAAAGCTCTCTTCGGAAATGCTCTAGAAAACTACAGTTTCCGTTGTTCAATCATCTTGTATATTCCAGTCCAGGGAAAGGTGCTGTACAAGATTACCGTCAAGTATTTCTTCGCTGTGGAACATTTCCTAAATGACTGAAGAAGAACTTTTATCTACTCTGTTTGCAAAAAAGAAATCATTCTTAAAGATTCGTGACATTTGAAGTCTATTGTACGCCATGTTATTCGAATCATTCATAGAGTAGCAAAACTTTTTCGGATTTCGTTTTACAAATTTTTTAGCATGGAATATTTTTAAAAAATGCATTTCTGCTGCTTTAATTTTAAAATAAACTCTATTAGATTAGTATTTAGTAGTTATTTGAAATGAATAATTCTCATATCATAGTATTAAAAGTGTTTAGCATTCCAAATCAAGCTGTAATAGTACAGCTGTATTTGGAAAGCAACAATACAGCTTGCTTTGCAGCTGCATCGGTGTAATAGGTCAAGAGGATGTAAGGAGTAATAAAACACTAAATCGTCATAACTTTCATAATACTATCCATTTTTCAAACACGGAAATCCTCCACACTTCTAAGCACACTCTGATATCATCAAAATAGGAAAGGGAATAGCAATATATAGAAGCATAGCGCGTCTCTAAATAAACAAAATAGTAAAAAAAATCAACATTGAATATCAGCATTGGGAAATAATAGAAAGTTTTCATAAAAAATTCAGTATGCGTTCACTTAATATTACCCCTCTGAGCAATAAAATCATCCGAAAGTGAAAGGCTTTCTAATGCGAAAGTTAAAACGCATCATGAAATATAAACACAAAAACCGAATCTACTGAGTAGCTCCTTCTTTTAATTATTTTATGCTTGCTAAATATTGTGCATTTTGAAATAAACTTCGTATTTTGATGATATTTCAGCATTTTCTTACATTTATGCTGTCAATTGATTGTGTATTATATTTAATACTTATTTGCATTGACTCCCGAGGTCACCCCTAATTGAAGATGAGATGCTTCCTGCGTGGTGGTTGGATCTCATCAACCCAGTGGGTACAATAAAGGTTGGGGATCTGGCTCCTCCTATCACTGACGGGACGTGCATTCTACGGGGAAGGTTGTGCCTTGACCTGTAATGACCCTAAGGACTCGACCGCAGTTCCCGCCAGTGTTGCTGTAGTGGTGGTCCGGTCATTCAGTATTCCTTTCCGAGTGCCTTCGGGCGGGATGGAGGGTCAGTAATATGGCTACTCATTTACATTTTTGGTCTCATGATTATAGAAAATTTTCATTTATCATGCATTTTTTAAAAATATTCTCTCTACTTACAGCTGTATAAACAAATAATCTATCATATAAAAAAGTAACACAAATTCACACTATTATTGTAAAAACCATAGATTAAAATTCACCCAGCTATTTTGTTATATATTTATTTATTTATTTCAAATGTAGACGATGGCATGGGTCAATAAACCCTAATCCAAATGATGGATTTGGTCTAAAATTTCCTGATACACTATTTTATTAATAAAGCCATGCATCAAATTTTATTTGCTTAGTTCATTGGGTTTTTTAATTAAGATATTCGAATAAGCACCAATGCACAGACTTTCGGTAAAAGGATTCTATCTAAAATTAAAAGAGATTTGCGACTGCAATATAAAGACCACAAATAAAATTTCATAAACTTAATTATTTTTTATATAATAGACTTCTAAGTAGAAATGACAGAGAAAAATAGAACAATATACATAATTTTGGTGTCTTTGGGTACCGATAGATTTATCTTTGTTTTATGAATATATCTTTTCTTTGTATGACACTTCGAGTAGGAGAAAACAAAGATGGAAGGAAAATAATAAGGGAATATTTTCATATACATGACAAATTACTTCTGATTGTTCTGTTGTTTGTAAAAAATAACCATGACTACCAAACATACAAACGGTGATGAGTGAATAGTGCAGGTTTTGAAAAAAATCTGGCGAGCCACTAACTTCTGCAGGAACTAACTATAATGAATGTAATTTCGAAAATACACGGTATTCTCTCTCCTTCAACACTCGGTTGCATTTATTGCCCACTTCAGGAAAATCTTCAGAATATTTAATATTACCTTTGTAAATATCGTAATTAATACATTTTTTATGCCACGTAACTGAGTCTGCAGACAATACAAATCTTAAGTCCTCCCTTTTCCTCTTTTCAATTTCCAAAATTAGTTACTTTTTAACAATTTTAATTTTATAAACAGTATTAGATAAGTAATTTGATAAAAATGAAATAGCAAATTATTAATTAAATATCAGTTTCAAAAGAATTGGCTTCACAGTTTCTCAAAATATAAAATTCAAACTTAAATAAATTCAAAAAATTAAATTTTAAATAAATTATTGTAAAAATTAAAAAATACAGAAAAATCTAAATACTTTTTCATTATAGGATCAAATTGTTTTTATAAAACAATACATTTTTATAAAACTGCATATTATAAATCTTATAAAAATTATTAATTAGGATTGTTGCAGAATAATATCCTAAAATTAAAGATTTTAATTTGAATAAGTTCGAATACATGACCCTCATAAATCAATGAATACGCAAAATTAAATTATCCTGATAATACCATTGAAAATATCTCGATGTCCCTTGGCAATTGTGTATTTGCCTATCTGATAATTTGTTCCAGACTTTTGTAATGCTTTATTTTCTCTAAATTTGCAACTATTGTTTCTCTTGCACTTTCTGTACGGATATTTTTTATGCTATTCAATTCATTGATATTTATAATATTCATAATAATAATCACATTAAGATAATATTCACATTAAGATGGAGTTTTGTAACGCGTTTTGTATTGAAGTAAAGCAACAAAATAAATGCTGTTGAAAATAAATATATATCAAATTTAGTCAAGTTATATTCATAACCTGTTCTTAAAACAATACAGGGACTATTATAGAACGGACTTCGCAACTTTAAACCATGGTTAAATGACGTTATATCCGAACTAACGAGAGAGCATTTTATTAAGATGAGTTTGGCGAACACTTAATACTGTACATAATATTTCATACTGTGGTTCTCCGATGGAGTTGAGTTTCGACCACTATTGGTCCCCAAGCTTACAACTTGCAAGCGAATTCTGAAAATAGATCGAATACTGCAGATAAGAAAGGAAAAAGAAAGAAAGAAACCCAGTAGAATAAGGAACTGGGTGAAAAAGAAGATGAAATGTTTGGAAAATGAAATAGAAATATTTATTTTACATTACACGGGAAGTATCAATGCATTCCATGTTTCAAACAAAACAATATTATTCGTATCCGTTTTTAGTTTCCTATCCTTCAATACTCTAACAAAAATACTGATATAAAAATATTAAACAAGCTGAATTGAGTCAGTATAATGCTGGTAGAGGCGGATTGTGAATGAACAATATTGCTAAAGCGGAGCTGTATAGCAATCAATAATTGGAATAAAAAGATTCTTGGATATGAAAATTTATTAGAAATTTTTTTGACAGAATTCCTTGTAAGGCGATGCTAGAAAGAAAAAATAACTTACAAAATATTTACCCAATTTTAAAAAAGCGATAGAAAGCAGAAACTGCAAAAGCTTTCAGGATTTAAAAGACTTTGAAAATGTAAAATAGTTTTGTATCGCAAGATGAAATTGAGTTATAATTAGACACAATTAAAACTCGCTGGTTTGTTTTTATATTTAAAACTTTCTATAGGGATTATAGAATTCTTATTCGATTTTTCATGCTTTATTTTAAATGGCATTTTAATACGCTTTATTAATTAATTTCGGAGTTCTTAAGGAATATCGTCCATTACCTTTCACTAAAATAAATTAATTCTGTGCTTATTCTGATGAAAAAATTAATTGATTCTCATTTTGTTTATATTTATTTAAATGAGCTCTCAATTTTTCATTTCTGTATTTTGCTCCTTAAACACCGGTAAACTGAGTCTTTCCATCGGTAACTGAATCAGATTTAAAGTTAACAAGGCCTGCATGCTTGAGGATTTTTTATGGAATCAAGTTTTGAGCCTGGAGGTTCCCGGTGTCAAAACCCAATCAAAAGCAACAAAGACGAGATCTCTAGAAAATGTAATTTTAGAATTTAAAAAAAAAAACGTTTTGCCAACAATATGCACGATTACAATCAAACAATTTGAGCTTGCATAAATTTATTCAATTGTGCACACCTCGTAAAAAATTAAGGTGTCTCCTAGCATTACGTGAGAGTTTATTTTATTAAAAATTGTAACTTACAACAGAAACTAGAGAAAAATAAAAACTCAACAAAGGTGCTGAAAGATCAACGTTACCGCGGGACACATACATAATTTAAGTGACATTTAACATTTAGCCCAAATGCGACAAGAGAAGCATATATTTTAATATACTTTCAAGCTGTGCAAACAAACATGAGGTGAATATTACGTAATGTCTTCCTGTCCTGGAGTTCACTTCCGACACTACATTCATCATATTGATTTTGGAAAAATGAGCCTCAGTCTTATCACGTAAAGCAAAAGCATAAGATTCGTTAAAGCTAATGGTTCAATACGAAAAATGTATGCTATTTTCTTTGTAAAGGAGGAGATTTTTTTTGGAGGAGACAATTTTTAATTCATTATTTGGGAAGTGTATATGAGCATTTGTTTGGTCGAACGACTTATTTATTAATTCCATAAAGAAATTTATTTTTTTAATCACGTTATATTAGATGTTATGATAAATAACTCAATCTATAAAATTCGGTAGAGTTTTCTTGGCAGATAAGGAAAGATGTTTAATAAATTCATACAATTTTTAAATTAATAAAATTTAAATATACCTTAACATTTTGAAACTTTTATTAGAACAGTTAATTTTTCTCATTTGATCGAAATGTCGATTAATTAAACACCTCTTAATTTTTCATAAAGGTGCTTTAAATGCAATCGCAAATGACTCGTAAAAATGAAAAGTCCTCTATAATTGTTCCTTATAAAGTCTTCTGATCTTCTATTTATCCTCTCTATAAAGAGAAGATGGGATCTTTTTGAAGTTGTGGTTTTAGTTTAACTTACTAACCTCTCTTTTAGATGCAACGCCAAAGCTCTTTTAAGATAGGTTTTGTAATTTTGAACCTATGTCAAATGACGAAAAGAACACCTAAACTGAACTTTTGAAAGATCTTCATCTAACAACTGGGGCCATGGTGGCCTGGTGGCCTGGTGGTAAGATCTCGGCTTCGGGACCAAAGGGTTTGAGGTTCGAGACTCGATTCCACCGAAGAACCGTCGTGTCAGGGGGTCTCTTGCACGTTAAATCTGTCAGGCCAAACGTCCTCCCGCTGGTGTGGTGTGGTGTGGAGAGGGGGTGCCAGTTAAGGTGTCGTCCTCGTCATCTGATCGTAGTTCAAAATTACGAGGTCCGTCCCAAAATAGCCCTCCTGTTGCTTTAAAATGGGACGTTAATATATCTAAACTTAATCTAACAACTAATACAATTCCTAAAATAGCCAATATTATAAAATAGCGTAAATTAGTTTTAATGGTAGGATAACTTAACTTTTTTAAGTTTATAATATTAAAATCAAAAATATTTTGCTAAGTGGGACTTGACTGGAAGCCTGTATATAAATTTAGTTGGTTAAATGCTTCGTCAATACATTTATTGACATAAAAATAATTAATAGTAACAATAAAGGATAAATAAGTAACTCTATAATAAGCAAAAAGGAAAATTCTTTATGTTATTTAAAATATTTTTCCGACAAGTAGTATATATTTATCTCTAAAGGTTTAAAAATTGGCTTTTGTATCATGCTGGGCATCATGTACTCAAATACTTTTCTAAACAGAAGAGTTTAAAAGCATGAAAATGCTAAAGTTATTTTCTTATAATATGTCAGCTTATCGTACTTTATTAGAACTATAAAATCAATGTTATCTAACATAAATTTACATTATACAGTTTCAAATTTTCTGAGAATCACCATATTTGCATAGTTTTAGTTGATTTTTTTAATTTTATGCAACTAAATTTTAGGCTTTTTACATTCCTGAATCTTTTTTTTTTTTTTTGTTCAAATAGATCCTGTGTGGGCAGATGGATGGGCAGAGATTCCTGAAATTGCTGAAAGCTTCATTGTACCCCTGATTCATAAATGCACGAAATCAGTATCCTTAAAATCAATGGATTTTTTTTTCTTATTCCAAGAATAAATTTAGGAGAACTGAAGCGACGTAGGCGGGCAAAAGCAACTCTTGAGAGCTGAGCAGAGTTGATTTTGCGTGCTTCGTTTACTCAAGTGGCATCAAGAGCAACGAAAAAAAATGAAGTGGTTAGATTTATCAAATCATACGTTTTAAATAAGGAAAACTTTTGGCATTTGAGAATGAAGGAGAAACAAGTACTGTAAATTAATTATTTTTAGAATAAATTTTTTAAAGCAAAACTTTAGCGGGAAGTTGCTTAATATTAACTTATTAAACAATTATTTGCAAAATTAATAAGTCACTACACATTTTTTGGTTTGCTGAAAATGTTAAAAAATGTTACCAGTTAAATAATAAAAATTCAAGAAATACACCTATCCCCCGATTTACACGGCATTCGGTTTACACGATTTCACTTTTACACGGTTTTTAAATTTCCACCGACCCGGAACGCACCGCCGGATTTGCACCATACCAATCAGGAATAAAAGATTGAGAGTCTACGAAAGTGATAACAGTAACTAAATTTCTGATTAAATTTTTAAATTTATATTTCTCGTTTCTATATGTAAAATGAATTACATAAATATAGCTTATATTTTTGTTATTTTATAAATAGACAGTTATTTTTATGTTTTTAAGATATATTTAGTTTTATTTTACGTTGAAATAAATGACTGAATTATGCACATTTTAGTTTGTTTTCGATTTACACGGTTTTACGTATAAGAATCAACGATTTCGATTTACACGGTTTTCTAAGGAACTTATCTTCAGTGTAAATCGGGGGATAGGTGTATAATGATTTTATTTTTCCTTTTATTAAATTCCATGTCTTGCTTCAAAATTTCTGATGTACGGAAATTATGAAAAAGTAAAAAAAAAATAGTTAGTTGATTTATAAAATCATTTATTAATACCCAGAAATAAGAAGCACGTATCTAAAAAAGCTTCTCTCAAAAGTTAATAAAAGACACGATCTAAGCAATTTGAATAGAAAGAAAAAAAATTAAATAATACAAATAAAAATACAAATGAAAATTTGTTTATTTCAGTGCTAGACTAAAGAAATATTAAGAGATAACTAATCTTTTGTATTATTGATGTTATATTGCTTAAAAATACCAATCATATTGACTCTCTTATTTTCTAAGGAAATTGAGTTTATCTACCACTCAACAATTATTATTTGATAACTGTATCTATCAAGGAATCTAAAACATTTAATTCATGGAATTCACATAATTGAATTATTTCATAGAAAGGTATAATTTTTCAAAAACATTATCTCAATGAAAATCCTATCGAATTTTATTGTCTGTATTGCAGTGCAATACAAACAGTAAAATTTAACTTTCATTGGTTGTGCAAGGGAATTTTTACTGTATTTCTTCTGATTCTCAGTTGCATAATCACGAACACAGAGAAGTCTTAAAAATTTATTCTGCTAAATGTGTTTGTTAAGGCTGAATTGTGCTTGCTTGAAATGTTAATCCTTTTTAAAAGACAAAATTGAATTTTTAGATGATTATTTAGGTGTTATTATTATTATCATGTTTAAAAATATTATTTCACTGAAATAAATAAAGTTATTTGTTAGTAAACAGGCTTATTGCATCTAGTTCTGTATGCAGTTATCTATTAATTTATATTCGATTTTCGCAGCAATTTATGCCAGCGTACTGGCATAGGGGTAGCGTGTCCCGGACTTGATTCCCAGTTCGGGCATAGTTGTTCTTCTCTGTTTTATCTGTGAAATGTGTGATTGTACCCTACTGTAAAAAGGGGTTGTGCAAGCGAATGTGAAGCATGAAGTAGTTGAGTCTTTCTCTTGGCCCTATTTTGTGCTACTGAAAAACCAAGAAACTCTCATTTCGTCTGAAATCGCAGACCGATAACTGTCAGTGAGCTTATAAAGTGAAGTAACAATAACAGTATTTTATATACAATCACAAAATGCATGAATAATAAGTTGTAGATCTCAAGCACTAAAAATTATTTAAAACTTTGTCACTATCTATAATATTTTATACAAATTTACTTATTTAGGATATTCACAGTAGAAACATAGAGACCGTTATACAATATTCGTTCAATCTGATTGAATAGGCCATAGCAGGCAATATTACGGGAATTATGAATTGCATATAATAGAAATATCATGAGCCAATACACTGAAATTTGCACTGGTCCAGCTGACCAGAAAGGTAAAAAAATCGTAGGTTGCAAAGAGGGAGAATAGATCTGATTCACCCGTATGTGCATACCAAATTTGTTCAACCGAAAAAGCCCAGACTGAAACAGCTAAGATAGAGCTGGAGTGATCTCAAATACCCTTAGCCTTCAAAGAATCATCTAAGTCCACTCCTCTGCTGATTTTCTTTAATGAGTGTATCGATAACTTACTCATTAATAAGATAGAATACTATTTTAAAGTTGTTAGGAAACAGAGTGTCTGAAGATTTATTCGAACAACTTCATATGCTCGTTCTCGAGGCCGTCCTATGATGGAGAAATCAATTAGCATTAATTAGGGAGAACTGTTTTACTATCTCTGACTCGAATGTAAAATATCTTTATAAATACGAAAGGAGTCGTAAAGGTGGATATTTTCAGAGATCCAATAATTAAAATGTGCCTTAACATTTGGAAATTTAATAATTCACGGAATAATGTAAAAAGATAAAAATCGATACGCATGTTTGAAATAACATAAGGTTATATTAAAACAAAAAAGGAGGCAGAAAATAGGAGAAGATGACGATTGTTTGTGTTATGTCCTATGGGCAGATGAAGCCCCACACAGCGAGAGTTTGTCAATACTCACAGCTGCTAAATTGACCAACCGAAAATCTTAAAACTATATCATGGAAACTCATTTCATGACCTTGATTGAGAGATTATCTGAGGTTGCAAGTCCACCATACTCGCCCAAGCTTATTAGGAATACTGAAAGACTACATCCGTCGACTATTTCTATCCTCACCTTCAGATATGCTATGAAATTCTCGATAAGATATTGATAGCGATACAATATTATTCCTTCATTATAGTTTTGATGATCTTAAATTAGTTTTAAAGTTATAGATTAGTTATAGGTTATAGATTAGTTATAAATTAAGTTAGTTATAGATCAGTATTAAAGAACATAGACTTTGCTGAAAACAATTATTATTCGAATTACTGCTTTTGTTATAAAAGAAAAAAGCATCTATTGGACGTTTTTTGCATTTTTTTTAGGTTGAATAAGATCCCATGTCATTTCGATCATGTTTACTCTCTATCAAGCAGTTTTTACTTCTCTATCTACATTCGTAAATTACTGAATTATCAAACGTTAAAGAACTTTTGATTCACCTAGTGTATGCAAGGGGTTAATCACTTCTCTTACAAAATCTTTATTCAAAATGAATATTAAAATAAGTATTTCAGGGCTGTTAGAGTTTTAATGAATTTCCATTTCATTATCCTTGATGGACATATATAAAGTAACTTAAGTTTAAAGCAATATAAAAGAGCCCAACTTATTAGAATGAAAACAGGGTAAAACGTAACTTTTTATACATTTGAGGCACCTTTTGAAGTTCTTCATTTTAAACAGTAACAATTTTCAGGGAATTTTTCAAAAGGGGAACTATTTTTTAAAAACCTACTTTATTATTCTAATGGAGTGTGCATAAGTTCTCCGAGGCTGTCGCTTGTTTGAAATAAACATAGATGCATAAATGCATTTCCGCAAAGTAGAAAACATAACTAAATTCTGAATAAAGCTTAATAAATATTTCATCGAAGTTGAACGCTCTTTTGCTATTTTAGCAAATGGATGTAAAGTAAGTAAAACAAAACACGTCAAAGACTGGATGCTACTTTAAAATGTTATACATATCTTCTTAGAAACTCTAGACTGGATATCATTTATCAATTTCACAATCAATATTGATATCCTCGTTGTTTTCAAGAATTTCATAGATACCGAGAGGTTATTTTTCAAAATTTTAAAAGTAGTTTATGGCTCCTGAAAAGGAGATGTAACATCTTTTTATTACAAAGAACGTGACACATTCCCTAAATATACATTTTATTTTTAGCTTCAAATAGACCTAAAGATAACAAACTAGATTATCTACAAAATTTATAGATCATACATTATTTACAGCTTTGTATCTTTTCATTTTATTTATTTATTACATATTATGCAATGAAGAAGTTAAGTGGATATACTTTTTCTGCAATTAAATTATTTCTGTAAATCCATTTGATTTATTTCGTTGTATTCTTGTTTTGCTGTAAATCATGTCACCTCGAAAAAGTAAAGATTTATCCGCACAAGCTGAATCAACAAATAATTATCTATTTTATTTAAATGTACGTTCAGCATGAATGCTTAATATGCATATGAATTGTACTATAATTTATTGTCTTCCAAAGGCGGGGAATTGTTCTATAATTTATTCCGTGTTTTCTGGTAATTTATAAAATGTAAGAAATCGAATTACGGGTTAGTAATATTCAAATGATATTCATTTGATACATTCAAATTTATTTCTAAATTTTTCTCAAAAATATGAAATGCAATAATTTCTGTGGATAAAATTTAATGAAGGCTGGAAATTTCCTTTATAAAATATTATCTCTATTTTTTAGTAGTGTTTTCAAAAATTCATGATTATCTTGGTGTCACTTACAGTGGAGTCAATTAATTAACACGTTGGCTACCATGAGACTCGAAAATGAATCACGTATATTCTTACATAATTTGATCACCTCTTTTCAACTACTATTAAAAGGTAACAAAAAAGAAGTTAAGAAATCAGAAAAGGGCTCAATTCACATGTTTAAGTCATAACTGATATCGTGGTAAATTAATTGATTAATTGGTTATTCAGCAATGAAAATGTTATAATAGTAAACTGGGAGCAAGATTATATAAGTGTCTAAAATTTCAACATTATAATGCATTACGAAATGAGAGTAAAACTAATTTAAAAATTTTATCTCTATAAATAGGAAACCGAGTTAAATAAAAGTATATAAAAATAAAATTTCCATTTGTTTAACAATTGTCTATGGCTTCTAAAAACATCGCTTGCAGTCAAAAGTCAAACTGAATATGTCACAACAGTGGCTTTGTAAAAAATTCTTTCTTACTTTTCCCAAACTTCATGATTGTCAGTTTATTCATAAGTTTCGTTTCAATCGCAAAAAAAATCTTTTGGAATATTAATAATTGGATTTATAAATAAGCAAAACTTCACAATTCAGCTTCAATATTTCGCTAGAGCGAGAATAGTAACATCTCTACTCCATAGTACATTTAATTGGCAAAAGAAACATCTGTCAGTGGCATTCTTGTTTTAACAAACGCTTTGTTTTTCGAAGTTGGGCGAAACTTATTCTAGAGGAAAAAACGAACGATTTTTGTTTTCGTTTTAGATATAAACGCTGCATCTTTCCAATAGAGGAACGGGAAAACTTCCTGAAAATAGGAAACAGAAGCATTGGGAATTTGAAATTTATTTTATTGAATTCAGGGTTAAAGAAGGATTCGGGAAACATTTTTAGTTGAAAAGTTTAACATTGCATTTTTTCTTCCCGAACATCGAATTTCATTTAGTTGTAGTCTTCTTATTTTTCTCGATTCGATTTTCTGAATTCGAAAGTTCCACCGAACCATGTCAAAAGAGTAAGTTTTCAGAAATGTATAGTATTTAAACATCATACATTTCCAGATTTCTTTATTTTTGATCATTTAGATTGTTATTTGACTGATATGAGTAAACTGAGAATGTTTCCATTTACTTATTTCTTAGCTAGGAATATTTTCTTGATATCTTATAAAGCAAATACATCTGTTTTTGCTCTACAGAGCAAATAGTTGACCCTAAAGTATTAAATCAGGTACAAATATAATTTGGAGGGTAGGAAATTTCACGAAAGAGTTAATTTTTAAATTTGAACATATTAAAAATTAGACAATTTCTGGAAGTATTACACACCAAAAAATAGTTTTACTTTATGTAGAAGTATAAAAAAATATTTTTCAACTGTATAAATTTTGTTTCTGAGTCACTTTTTTCTTAATTTAAGCATTTTTTCATACGAATAATTTGCTATAATATTTTTCATTGCTGTAACGAAATTTAAACTGTTTTTATTGTATATAAAATCCTTAGTAACAAGTTTTTCTTGAAGCGTTAAAAGAAGGATAATTTTGTAGATTTTTAAATATTCAGTTCATTCAATCTGTCTTTGTTTTATATTCATTTAATTAGAAATGTTGTAATGTGTTTTTTTTTCTTTTAGGTTACTGATTTTTTTGGGTAATTAGAACACAGTCACGTGAAGTTTGTTTTAAAATCCCTTTTTCTTTTTCTATATTTTTTTTCAGATGTTGATTTTCCTTTAGTTTCTCATCGACAATTTAGTTTTAATTCAAAGTTGTGAAACGTTTCTACAGATTTCTTTATAAAAATAAACATCTCCACTTCCATTTGTTGACTCACACTTATTTAATCGTAAGCAAAACTGACTAGCACATTCGCAAAATATTGAAGGATTTTTTTAATATGAAAGCAGGTAGTATATCTTTTTTTTCATAACTTCAATCTATTTTTTTCGTTTCTTCTTCAGCTGTCTTTTCCTAATAGGGTAGATTTTTGGTCTCGGGAACAAAAAATCAGGGATTTGATATCTAATTTCTCCCAAAAGCTATTACATATTAAATCTATCGTCTAGCATCTTTTTGCACATGTGGCATAAGAATTTTAGGAACGTACGCTTCACTATCTGAGAAAGACTCCAACTTTTGAGATCTGATCTAAAATAGACCCAGGGAAACTTTAAAAAAGAGCGAATGAATCTTAATAAAATTAATCTTGTTCTAAACTTACATTACTAATTACTGCATTGGTAAAATCGCAATTTTCAGTAGGTTTCATATTAAAGTATGCGCCATCCCTTTAATAAGTATTTACTTTATAAAAAGAAATACGTGGTATTAAAATGTAGCTTTTAAAAGTCATTGCCTAAAATGTGATTGAGTTTTTTAAGAGTCCTTGAAGAAAAATTGGCTACATTAAAATAATTCTGTCTGGAACTAAATAAAACTAAATTGTGGCCAAGAAATATTAAAACTCAGCTAAAGCCATCGTAGAAAAGAATCATACAGTGCAATATTAACTAATTTTCTACTCATAAACTATTAGTTTTTCGATTGAAGTATATACGTCTTTTTAAATAGCCCTTAATGCTTTGTTATATGAATATTAATTCGGGAAAGAACATTTCTCTCTTTTTTTTTTAAAGGGAGATATCTGAATAGAACTAATATTGAAAAAAGAAACTATAGAAAAGAGCAAGAACATACTCTTCCTCGTACTTTATTTATTCGCAAGTTCAGATCAATTTGATGAAATTTCATTGGTATGTATATTTTATTTAACTCCCTCCATTTGTTTAAATATATTTCCTGAATATTTTTAAGTTGAACATTTCACGTATGAAATTAAAAGTTCGTAGAAATAATTTGAAATGGAAACAGATAGTTTTCTTGACTGCAGTTCATTTTAAAACTCATTTTATTTTTTAATCCCCAGTTTTGAAGCCTCTTTGAATGGGTTTCCTCAAAAATGAAGAAAAAAATAATACTTGTTACTCACAGATTTTTTTCATCAATCTGTGTTAAAAGTAAAATAAA
The DNA here is from genome assembly GCA_026543055.1 of Argiope trifasciata. Classification (NCBI taxonomy): domain Eukaryota; kingdom Metazoa; phylum Arthropoda; class Arachnida; order Araneae; family Araneidae; genus Argiope; species Argiope trifasciata. The sequence goes on along the minus strand of JAPMOQ010047785.1, from coordinate 901,820 downwards.
AGTGTTCGTCTATATCTCTATCTGCTGGCTTGTTTTAGAATCTATATTATAAAGTAAAAGAGAACTAAATTACATATAAATGAGCTTTAGAACACCAAAATCCACATATTGAAATGACCTTTTTTAAGTTTTAATTAATTGAAAATCAAGCAAAATATCCGTGGTGTTTTTCGGAATTTATTTCCGATAATAATATGGCACAATACACTTTTTTCTCAAACTAAATTTTTTTAAATTGCCTTTTGAATTCGTTAGTAAGCGATTAATTTTTACAATTTCGGATAGAATATGCATTAAAATATAATATGAAACAATACTTGTAGTAATAAATGACAAACTAATCCCATTTTTTCATCAATTCTTTAAATTGCATACTTTTAAAAGATGTGATATTAAAAATCCTATTTTGATTGATACAATATGAAACCTATTTATGTTGTAACAAAAGACATTTCCTTTTCAATGTCATCTTTTAAAATTCAATGTATACATTTCCTACTTTCATTATTCCTGTTCGCGTTTTAAATAGATTTAGCATATTTTTGGTAGAATTTAGTAATGAATCTAAGTCCAGCCTGTGGCAAACAATCATCACTTTATATTATGTTATTCATACATACATGAAAATTAGATGAAATAGGTTGTTCATAATTAGCTGAATAAATATGTTACAACTGCAATTTGAAACAGAATCCTGAATGACCAAACAAAAAAAAACAGTCAGTATTGAATCTCATATTTTTTTAGATACTCATTTTGTCAAACGATTTTCAAAAATTAAATGTAATGAAGTGAAGGATTGATTTCCTCAGATGCAAAATATTTTCATTCTGTTGATACATTAAAATTTAATTTAATCATTATTTCCTTTACATTGATGTTTTTTATTCTCCAGTTAATTTCTTTGTTTTGTATAGCAAAAAATGCTCTAAGTCTTCCATAAAAAATAAATAGCAAAATAAAAATTTGGTTGACATAGTTAAATGAATGCAGTTTTTACATTGCCCTAACCAGCTGTTAATAAAAAATACTTAGTTTTTATTTGAAATTGGTAATATCAACAGCAAAAAATAAATAAATAAAATAAGGTATAAGGCACGTGTTTCAACGATTTCCTTATGATGAATATGTTTTAAAATTTCATTTTGTTTGATTTCGATTTCTTTTTTGTTTCTCCTTCCCCCTCCCGCCTCTCTCTCCTTTTTCTTTAATTTCATATGAGTGGCGTTTGGTATATAATTATTCTTCTAAAAACACTTCTTTATTTATATTATCTTGTTTACATACAGACAGAAAGATATTATTTTATACGGAATTCCTTTTTCTGACTCAATGAACTTATATAACTTTTTTAAGATCGTTAAAATCTCAAGATCAAATCTTTTGGCAATTATTAGGTTGTTCGGAAAGTAATTTCGTTTTTTCCTGACAAAGGATTTAATTGCATTTTTCGCACCCAATTTCATACTTAAACCGCAAAATCATTTTATGTTTTAAGAGCTGATATAGCAAGGCTTGAGTGTGAAAAAGTGCAGCTGATTCTTCGCAGTAGTTTTTGGATGGTGCCCTTTTAAATATGGAGAGCAATAAACAGCATTTTCGTCATTTTTTTCTTTTTTGCTATAAAAGGTAAAAATGCTGTTCAAGCCAGAAATAAATTAGCCAATATGTGTGGAAAAGATGTGTTAACAGTACATCAGTACCAGAACTGATTTGCAAAATTTTTCCTTCAAATGAGGAGGCCAAAAACCACCTCGATCAGTTTTTTTTACAGTAAAGACCAAAACTTTTATGAGCGTGTAATCATGTTACTACCAAAAGGTATTAGACCAGAATGGCAATTTTATAATTTAATAAATAATTTATTCATTAAACGAAAATTTCTTTTCATTTTGACACAAAAATACGAAATGACTTTCCGAACGACCCAATACAATACTTTTCCGAAAAAGTGATGTTGGAGAAATTTCAAATAATTCTTACATTTTCAATTTTTCTTACATTTTTTAAACGATTCATACTGGATTTCATCCTTCCATTCAAAAGCCATTTTTTAATTTTACTTGATACTGTTAATTAGTGTAATACCGGAATCACATCATATCAGCTAACTCTTCGTTTTCTACACTCCGCTCTCCACAAGTTTTCATCCAAACAACTCATGAGTGAAAACCTTGCAATTAAGAGAAAGAGAGTAAAAGTTTCAAGTTTCATAACAAAGGCATTTAACCGCTTTTATAATAAACTTCCGGTACAAAATGTTGCATTTGCTTTGCTTCAGTGTTCCCTTTACTTTTGAAGTGTCGTATTTTTCATTGTTCAGGGAACAAAAGCAAGTTCCATGGCTCCATAGTTTGCACCGGAAATCAACTTAACAACACAGTCTTGTTTTATAATAATGTTCGGTTTGAAAAATACGTATGACTTTCAAAATGCGTAATGCTCATTTTTATTATTATGATATCTGTCTTTTAATACAATATTTATCACAAAATCTCTTAAATATTCGAATTTATTTTGAATAATTGTCGTATCACACAATAAAATATTTTTCAATATCTTTTATATTATTGAAACTTATCCAAATTTATATCAATGATAGCAAACCTTATAGTCACTAATCTTTGCTTTTAGTGATGTTGTTGTTGAAAAATATAATTACAGATTATTATGAAAATAATCCGTAGTTATAATGAATGACGTATGACTGATTATGATCACTGATAATTCAAAAATTCTTTTCATCTTTTAACATGATAATGAGACATTTTATTGTATAATGTGTGCCAATTATTTTAATTAATTCTTATTGATAAAATACACTTTTCAAAGATTCCTTAACGAAAACATATACAAAATAATGTAAATTATAATACAATAACAATCGAATGATAATTTTTTCGTTTCTTTGGGATAAAATTCTGAAAAAGGAATTCTAATTCAAATGTGGGGTATCAAAGAATTATCATGTAAATTGCATTACTTCCAACTATCATTGAATTTAATTTGATCGTATCTTAATGAAATAGGATGATATAAAAACGTGATAAAAAGTTTATGAAAAAGGATTTTTATTTTTTACAACAATTTTTTAGTACTCTAAATAATTGCCATTAAGTTATTATTAATAAATATTAACAAACATTATCTATAAATTTTTCATTTCTCTTTGCACTTATTATTGTAAAGGATTGAATTTCCCTTTTAAATAAAATTTTAAATGAAAATTATTTTCATAATATAGTAAATAAAAGTGATATGCAATATTTAGAATTTTCAAATGAAAATTCTTCTTGTAATTAGTAATAATTAAAAGTGGTAAGAGGTATTTAGAAGTCAGTTAAAAATTCCGTTCTAAAACTTTTGTTTTGTAAAAAATACAGATGAGAAATAGGAAATAAAATATTATACATAACGTAATCAATTAGTCTAATGCATTTGCAATACCTACAACTTATTATCAATCAATAAACTTTTTATCTTCTTACGTTTATTGATTTGAATCTTATTAAATCAGTTGCTTCGTAAGATTATCGGTATAAAACGAAAAATCTGTCAAAAATTTGAAATTCAAGTTTGAACTGAGAGCATCACTTCGTCAAATGACTATGAATTGATTCTGCTGTATCCATTGCTTTTTAGATGCAATAAAATAATTTTTCAATTTTAATAAAAATCTATTAAATAGAATAAAATTTGTTTTCTATGAATTTAATGAATTTGTTTTATGACTTCTGAAGTTTGAACTTCTGAAATTTTAATGACTATAGTGGATTTAAAACTATCTTGCCTAATCTCGTGAAAGGTCAAGTTAGGTTACAAAAATATTCACATACTTTGTATCAAACATGTAATTATACATAAGAACAGTTATTGCAGAATATACTTGAAAGTTTCGAAGGTACTATTCTTGCTGGATCCATATTGTGCATAGCTGAGTTCTAATTATCTACAGTTTGTAAGAGTAATAAGTTTAGCGCCATATTTCAATGTGTTTATCCTGCCATAGCATCATAATTCGTATATGTATTGAATACTGAACTGAATATATATACATAATCAGTTGTTTTGTTATCTGTATAGCAACTATTCGACTTCTTCTTTTTATAGGAAATCATTTTCAACTTTTTTTATTAATAATGAAATTGAATTTTGCTTATCATAAAATAGTTTCCCAGCAACTGAGATGTTAAATTTGTAAAACCACTACTAAATCTTCAATCATCAGTTACTGCAATCGCAATCCGCTTGGGATGAAATATTCTTCTTAAAAATAAAATTCCAAAAAGTCTAAAGATAAAAAAAATATCAATCTTGCCGCTGTTAATAAACAATGCTTTCCAGTCGTACATGGAACAAAATAAAACAAGATGACCTTTTTATCCATTTCCTTTCTGAAGTTATATCGACCATGTATCTCTATACAAAAAGGAAGACCAAAGCAAATCTACTTCCACACAAAAAATAATACCAAAAATGACCGAATCTATACTCACATATCTGCAGAGGTTTATCTTTACTTTTCATTCTTATAAAGGAGGATACATTCATAGAATTCGCTTTTATAAAAGTTTCTATCCATTGTAAAAAGCTTTTTAAACAATCAATATATGTGTAAAGAAATGAAAAGTAACATTAACGTCCAAAATTATATTTGAACACGAAAAGGAGTATTCTTATGACCATCAGATGTAGTTTTTTATACATATTTATATTTCTTATTAATGTTCTTTGGAGAAAGTTTTTCTATCGATCCTGCTTTTTTTCTGAGACAGACTGTAAAGGAGATGCAGGGCGAAAATTGAGTTTAGAGGGAAAGGGGCGAAAAAAATACCAAGCAGTTAAAAAAGAGATAAATAGCTTGATTTCCGCGCATTTTGAGTTGCGTTAATATGAGGTAAATAATTTAATTTAGTTTTATGATAATTTCATTAAAAGCAAGTTTAATTAATTTAATTACCAAAATTCACCTTAAATATAGAGTAAATAATTAAGTTCATTTGTCCCAATGTTTGAATTTTTTTATCGCTTTCAAATTAAAAGCAGGGCAATATTTAAAATTATTTTTAAATTCTCTCTGCTATAATTTTTTTTACCTGAGTTCTACTTCTGTATATAAACTCTACATTGAGACTGTTTTTATTTACTTACTGACTTACTTATTTTTTTGCATGGAATTTACGTTTTTAAATAGTAAGACAAAAGCGCATAGAAATTAAAAAATAAATGAAAAACTTTATGCAATTTTTTTTCTATGAAGGAATTTATATGTTTCTATGTCATATTTCCCTATCTTACACATGACGCTGTTAGGGAAGTTTTAAATGAATTTTTGCAATTTCTTTTAAAAAGAGAAATCTGTCTGCATAGGCATGACTGAATTTTAGAGCATGTAATTTTGATTTATCAAGCCTTATTATTTTTCAGCATGCTTCACGTTATTTTTCATTGTTAATATTTTTCAAAACACTACCAACATACTTTACAGGTCTAAAAAGAAAAAGTAAACAAGAAAAAAAATAAAAAACATTTAAAATGACATAAAATTTTACCCAGAAATAGTTAATTTAATCCAGCAAAAACAAGCTCACATCTTTAACGAAATCTATTGGCAGTGGTTCTGGTTTATGATTCAAATGCATGGCATGGGCTTCTGTAATTTTTTCGAAGTCAAGAGGGTAATATTTGACTGATAAAAAATGCAGATCAAAAGTCAAAAATAAAGAAAATAAGAAGTGGAAATGAATGCACTGATGAATGGTCATTTGTCTGTGCAGGATTAAAACGTAAATGACATTCAACTAAGTAACCTTCAACTCTCAAGACCTGAGCATGATTACCAAATTGCAACACGCATCTGAAACAGAATTTCCGGGATAAAAACGAGAGTTCTTTTCACAGAAAATGGCACTGGGAACTCAGTACCTGATCAGTGTTAGATTAATTCATTCAAATACTTAGAGATATCATAATGCAGTATTCTTCCATTCTTTCAAATTTTTGCTAGAACATTTCAACATAATTTGGCCTCTTGTCACAGTTCAAAATTTATCAAGACATGATATAAAATTCAATTTACTTGCTTAATTTGTCTGAAAATTCACCAGGTACAAATGAAATAGAAAATTGTTAAACATTGTAAAGGGAAAAAAGCAAAATAATATATGCAACCCGAAAACTGATGATAGTAAATACCATAAAAACCTGAATCCGTGCTGATTATGTTAAAAATATGTTCATTAAATTAGAGAAGTCCAAACTGAATTCAAGAGGTGGTATCTTTTAAAGGAGCTATTATAACATAATCAGGTATATATGAGTGCACATAAAAGATATACGCTCTAAATTAGAGCAGTCAATGGCAAACCGAATTCAAGAGGAGATTTCTGTCAAAAAAAGACACACCATATTAATACAGGTATCTAAGAGCAAATAAAAAGACATTTTTTGAAAAAGACTGATTTTTTTCAAATGTTGCCCCAATTCACTTGCATGGTATAGCAATGTATTAAAATCTTTAAAAATCAATTTTAATGTAAGTAATTTGAATGTTCTCAATAAATTCTTGAAGAATTTATCTCGGGGGGAAATTTTTTTGTATTATTTTTTATTGTTTTGATAAAAACGGTTTGATAGACATTATATGAAAATTATGGCTCTCTAACCTTAGAAAATGACATCTTAAACCATTTATACCAAAAAAAATAAGAATCACTTAAGGTTAATCATAACTCACATAATTCCAAAATATATATCAAAACTCACAGAATTCCGAATTCTTCCGAACTGTATCAAATAGCTATTCTTTATTTTAAAATTTCTTTGTGAGACACGTTATATCAAAGTATTGTTTTCGCTTTAGAGAAAATAAGAGAACGAGATGAGCTTTTAATTATTTGCAAGATTCCCCATAAATTAATCTTCGCACGCATAAATCCAAACTTTTCAGGAATTATGTAGAATCAGCAACTTAGTGCCTAAAAAGGCTCATTAGGATCAAAATCTTGACAAAATATTTGAAGAAAATGTATTTTTAGCAAGTGTACAAGCACCACAAGAGTTCATGGAATTCTAAAATAGAATTCAAGTATTAGTAGAAACAATCGCTCTGTTCTGATTCAATGGACACTTATGTAATAGAAAGGCAATGCGATTTGCCTGATACGACAAGTACCGCTTTGACAATCGAGTGCATTCATTAAAGGTGATAAACGATATGATTTTCCTATAATACAGGAAATTCTATTTCTGATCGTGAGTCTTCGACTGGAATTGCATAAAACATCACGGTTATTGAAAGGCCGGGACCACTCTGGGGACAGAGAAGCGATTTAATTGAGATAAATGACAGTTGAAGATCGGGATTGTAAAAATTTGCTTTTGTTAAATCTAAAAAATCTATAATAAAGCAGGTGAGAATTGCGGATTTTGAAGCTCAGTGTGAAAGAAATATTCGAGATTCAATTTATCAGGGAGAAATATGTTTGATAGTAGTGTTGAAAGGTTTCACTGATTTGATGACATTTTCAGGTAGTGGGAGGTAATTACATCCAGTTATTTTTTTTATTTATTTAGGAGAATAGTTTCTTACTCACGAAAAGGAGATAATTTATGTTTTTTCTGGAAATGCAATTATTTACTTGTAAGAAATTTGCATTCTGATTAATTCTAAATAAAAAAAATACTATGACAAATAATACAAAACAAATTAAAATTTTATTCCTACTTAAGTCATCAAGGGAAAATTTTATTTTAATTAAGTTTCATTAAATATTTATCAAAAAAATTATTGATTTTCACAAGAATTTAGCCCGCGTTCTTCACTTTCACAAGAAAAATACAGAAAACCTTGTATTTCACAGATTGAGCTACTGTCTCTCGATTTCAATTCTCATTACAAACTGCTAAAACTCTATTTAAAGTGTTAAAAATTTATTAAAATTTATTAATGATTAATATTTGAAAAAAAAGTATTAACATCAAGTGTTATCCATTACAAGTTTTAAAAAATATACTTAAACTTGAATGGATGAATAAAAAGTATTTTATTACCAACTGAAAATTTGAACAAGATATATAAATAAATGTATCTATTAGGAGAGTGTGAACAAATAGTAGGAACAGAAAAATGCATTTAATAGTAGTGTTGAAAAATGTTAGTGATTTGATGGTACTTTCAGGTAGTGGGAGGCAATGACATTCAGTTATTTTTGAATTTATTTTTAAAAGTAGCTTTTTACTCACTAAAGGAAGATAATTCATGTGCATTCTGGACATGCAATTATTTACTTGTAAGAAATTTACTTTCTTATTAATTTGGAATAAAAAAAGATTATAAAAAATGTATTTGATAGTAGACTTGAAAGATTTCATTGATTTGATGACATTTTCATTTAGTTTGAAGCAATATATCAGTTATTTTTTAAATTTATAGGAAGAAGTAGTTTCTTACTCACGAAAAGAAGATAATTTGTGTGTATTCTAGATGTTTAATTATTTACTTGAAAGAAACTATAATCTTATTAATTCAGTATTAAAAAAACCTTCAAGTGTATGTTTTTAAAGAGTGCACTCTTATGTTTTCAAAAAAAAATGTTTTATGGAAAAGAATATCAGATTCACAAAAAAGTTCTCGTATGAATTTGAAGAATATCCCAGATATCCCAACTCTGAAGCTACTATAACTGAACCTTTGTGGCTACTTTCTCTGTTAGAGAGGCTATAAGCTTAACAAAGCTTTCTAATGGATTCTTAAATGCTTTTTCATAAAATTCAGGAATATACGCCTCATGAATTTCTTGTAATATTCCACAATATTTAGAAAGAATACTTCAAGAATCTCTTTCGGAAACTAGGTGATACCGGGGCAAGTAGATAAAATTAATAGTTGCCTATTATTAAGAAATTGAATTTTTTGTTGTTGTTTGGTTTATTGGCACAAGAGCCATAGCTGGCTATACTACGCCAAATTTTAATTTTTGAGATAAATTATTTATATTTTTATAAATCATTAGAATGATCTTTAATGGATAAATTTTTATTTTAATATTTTCGATATATTTTGATATTTAAAAAATTAATGCATTTTTTTTTCTTGTCCTTGCACTGGAGTAAGATGGCAACAATCCTTATAGAGATGAAAATATTTTTATTCTTAAGAATATTGATATATTAAACATAATTAAACACTTTTCCTTGTCTTTATGTTATGAAAGATATATTGGGGTTAAAAATTTCAACTAACTAAATTAATTTAATTCAAAGATTAAACCAAAAATTAAGTGATAATTAATTTCTTTCTAAAGTTGAATAATGCTCCTGCCTTCATGCATAATTTTTTTAGCATCTTATCATAATTTTCTTATGAATAGATAAAAAATGATGAAATATGTAGGAATTGAGTTTTAGTTGATGCCATTGGTGGTTGATCTTCTTAGTTATTTTACAGGAATCAAATTTCAATTTCTTAATATCATCCCCCCCTTTTCTTTCGATTTCCGGGCCTTTTATCTTAGTTGCTTTCAATGTTTTTTGTGCAATATATGTTTTAACTAACTTACTTTCTAGAGATTAATTTTATAAAACATTATCTGTAAATTTATGAATTTGACATATGAAATAGTTTATGAATGAAGTAGATAAAAAATTACTCTAAACATCTTAAAACCTTTCAACCTTAAACCTTTTATAGAAAACATTAGAAAGCACATGAAGCAATATGACCAACGAGATCATCAACTTAGCTCTGTCATCTTGCCCAAATAGATTCCTCTCATAAACTATAGAAATTTAAATCAAATTATTTCTTCCTTTGCTTTACAGGATGGCAGAAAACCTTGCAACTTTGACGACATAATGAAAATGAAATATTTCCTTGCAACAATGGAATATATTGTTAATAATTATTCAAAAATAAATTCTTTTTGCATCAATAGGCGAATTCTGGATTCCTTACAGAGCAGCTTAATGGATGCTTTGTCTGGTTGTAAATTACGGGGACATCTTTATCTGGCTAGTCGTCATACGCGCTGCTTGTAACAAGTCACATTAAGAGTCGGTCACAGAATCCAAAATAAATGCTTATGACAGTTTTCTCTATTCTTTGAGGATAAGGTGGATGTATATTAATAGAAGTCCCTTTTTACCATTAAAAGTCAAATAAAATTCTGGATGAAAGATGTATAAAAAACTATGTAAAAATATTCCTTCACTTTATACTTTTCAAACGCACTGCATCATCTAAATTAACAAAGTCAAGAACGTGAAGAAATATTACACCTAATCCAGAAGAAGAAAATGCACTAAAACAATACCTCCTCGTCCAAGAAAACTGGAATATTTCTTCCCGAGTTAAACGAGGTGGTTGATCTCAATATGAGAAACAACATCTCAAGTCGGGAGAGAAATGAAATCCTTCGCTTTGCGGCAGAGATTGTTACAGTTTTAGGCAAAACTTTGAAACCGCTGCGCAAAGGAAAATAAAGGTGAAAAAATTTCGCCGCTTTATTCTGGGACGATTGATAGCCCAAATCGCAGAGGAAGGTTCTTTTTTTCCTCTCTTCGCCAAGACTTAAACCCTGAAAAGAAATATGTATGGAAAAGCCTAAAAAAACAAGGGAAAATGTATTCTTTTTTCTACCATCTCTACTAGAATATGTAATTTTCTTTGCCTTCACTGTAGACTCGGAAAAGCTGTAGTTATTTATTGAGTGACAAGACTTTATGTTATGGAAGAAAAGTTTCGTACTATTTTCATAAGTGATAACTTATTTATGGTAACTTCACATATACTGGATTTTGTTTTGCTTAAACTCTTTGGCTATGTATGTTTTAATATTTTGTATCTACCAAAGTAATAAAAATAAGCATTTAAAATCAAGAAATTTAATCAATGAAAATTTAAATAAAATGAAGAATATATTAATTCTTAAAGAAAAATTAAGTTCCAGAGATTAACAAAATTCATCGCCTCACTCAATGTCGTGCACGAAAAACTCCTGCAATTGAAATGTATTAGGTTGGTGCGTATGAAATGTCGGATTCTCTTTACATGCGGACGTTTGTCTCCCTGTTTTCGTTATACTTTTGTCTTTGGCATAACCTCATTCATAGTCGTATTGTTCATTGCCAGAGACTCATTTCAGCAAAATAGGTTTTCTCGAAGGTCTTCCCTTTTGTTATTTCTTTTGAGTTTATTGCCGATATGAATTCTGCCGACATTCGCGTCATTTTCTTATATGAGTACAAACTTGGTAATAGTGCTGCAAAAGCTGCACGCAACATAAACCAAGCGTTTGGGGAGAATACGGTTAACGATCGGAAAGTGCAGCGTTGGTTCGAAAAATTTCGGACTGGCGATTTTTCACTGCAAAATGAGCCGCGCGGAAGACCCAAAACGTCTGTGAAGAATGATAACCTGAAGGCTCTAGTGGAAGCGGATCCAGCCGTATCCACGAGGGAACTTGCTATCAGGATGAAAGTTGACCATACAACGATATTGAGACACCTTTCTGAGATTGGCAAGGTTAAGAAGATGGACAAGTGGGTACCGCACGCACTGACAGAGCGAAATAAGCTGGAACGAACTGGAATATGAAGTTTTGCAGCATCCACCATATTCACCGGATCTCTCGCCGACCGATTTTCATTTTTTCAAGCATTTAGAGCTGTTTTTAAGGGGCAAACACTATGAAAATGAAGACAGTCTAAAAAACTCGATATCAGAGTTTATTAATTCTAAAGACCAAAATTTTTTTAAGACAGGCATCTACGCTTTAAAATCTCGTTGGGAGAAGTGTATTGAAGCGAATGGAGCATACTTTGATTGAATAAACAGCTTTTGAAGAAAGATATGCAGTTTTATACAATCACTTAAGAATCCGACATTTCATACGCACCAACCTAATACTTGTCGATACTCCTTAATATTGTCAATCGATAAACATCAGTGCAGTTTAATATCTCTTCGTTATATTCTTTATCTTACCAAAGATCTCACAACTGGCATTGGCAATTGTAGTGGTTATATTTATATACCTAATATAATTTTGTTACACATAACTACAAAGTTTAGTTCCTTCTAGCCCAAATTAATCACCAGAAGTCAAATAATTTGCCAATAATAATTTTAAGGGTAGTTTATTTTGTTAAAAAAAACTAACAACGTACAAAAGACAAATAAAATACAAAACCTATTTCCAAGATTAAAGAAATTTTATTTCAAATCATACAGAACGTAGTTTATCAATAAAATTTTTATAGAACTGTAAATTTTAATAGATAACAATAAACATGGAAGTGGAAGGATGAAAATTCGTATTATTTTTTTTTTGAAATGATAACAGTAATTTTAATGATATCAGTAACGAGATGACGATAGTAAAAAAATCAACGCCAGCAAATTTCAGTGAATCATTTTACTCAAATGAATTCAATGAAGGTGAATTTTAAAGCACAAGTTTTTATATATACTAACAAATTCTTTTTATTTTAATCATTTTCTACCTTTAATTAATAATTTATAATTAAAAATATTACTGGTCAGTATCATGAATATGATATAAAGATGAAATTAAATTAAACAATCAATTTTTAACTCAATTCATGAAATACGGGAATAGTGTATTATCGTCGATAAAATATTAATGCATGCAGTTTCAGAACTCTAGTACTATATTAAGTAAGTGAAAAAGAAAAAAAATTAAGCATATTCGACCTTTATTTTGAAATATCATAGTATTGATAACGCATCTTGACTTTACGTATACATAATTTTCACCCCCAAGTCTTTCATGATCTGGAGTGGTTGCATTCTGTGTTTAAGAGTGTTTTTTAATATTATTTATAGGAAAGAAACAGCCTAAAATATTATTATGTTAAAAAACCAATGCTAAAGTATTAATTGGGAATAAAATGAAAAAGTTAATACTTATTTCTGCTTAAGAAATTAAAAAATAACTAAAATATCAACATATTTTATTTAAATTTTTTACACGCAGCTATATAAAAAAACATTGTCAGTAAATGTCGTATAAAAACCCATTATAATTCGTGTTCAAAACTAATTTTTAAAAATTTAAAAAAAATTTAATGCAGGAATTAAAACAAATATCACTGAAAATATAATTTTTAAAAAATTTTTAAGTGTTGTAAAAATGTTTTTCTAACAATACTTTGCCTCGAAAATACTGAGAAAAAACATCAAAATGTCAAATTTTTAATGATTAAAAATTAATTTTTATTAATAAAAATCTAATTAAAATTGGGAAAATCCTTTTTACTAATGATTTCCTACCTTGCATGCCAAATTTCGTAACTTTTGGTCCAACAGTCGGCAAGCGTTTTGAACATTTTCTTCCATCACATAATTTACATGGCATGGTTTTCATATAATAAGCCACCCAATAACGATTGCGAAATTACAAATTCACAAACATGGCGTTAAGCAAAATAAAATAATTTGTTTAATAACTACTAGTTTCTCAATGCAAAAGTCTGGAATCAGAATTATCGCATTAGCAACAATTACACAGTTATTAGCAGTAATGTAATAATTAGTTTACTTCAAATGGATTCTGAAAGGAGCAAACTGAAATTAATTATTGTAACCGAAACATTTCACTTTTATTTTACTCTGAAACATAGACGTTTCATGCGTATTCGAGCACTTAGGATCTTTTATATTCGCGCCGAAAAGGAATTAGCTTTGAGAAAAATACTACAAATGTCATTAAAAACGATTCTGAAAATCTGTAATATCGAGTTTCACCTGAAATTGCCTCTCATTTCTAGTAATTTTCATCCTTGTTAGGTCGCTGTAAAATTATTTACGATTAAGTAACGGAAACAATTATTATTGCAATCAATAAAAAGGAAATTTTCATTCCCTTGAGTTAAATATTGAGTTAATACATTTCTGTTATTTAGTTTATATTTGCAATGAAAAAATGAAACGGATAGTAATTTTTTTGAAATATTTCTTATGACGCCTTTTGTTTACTGTTAATGTTCATATATTGATTTAGTAATCAATTTTTTATTATAAAATGATCATTATAGATGTATTGATAAAATAAAAACATTTCTTAAAAGAAGAAAAAAAATGTTGCTAGTTAAATTCGTCGTTGAATAAATTTTCTTCAACTGTAGAAACTTTATAATTGTAAAGTCAATGTTAAGTTAATTCATTTAGGATTTTTTTGAAGGGGTAAGATTATACATTTTTTTAAATTTGACATAATTCATGTTTGGAAACGTGAAATTTTATGATTGATCCAACTCTCGATTTTTGATTTGTGAGAATTCTGAAATTCACTACACCTGTGTATTTTCAAAAATAAATCATATTTTTAAAAATCCTACCTTAATTATCTAATATATTTAAATAAAATTTTACTGCATAGGAAATTTGATAAAAGAGTTTTTTATGATTTTATGTTTATAATAATGAATTTTAAATTAATGACTAAAAGATAGAAAATAATTAAAATAAAAAAAACATTCGTTTTTATTTATATAAGATTATGGTATTGCGTTGCATATAATACAGCATAAGTGGATTCCCCAATACTTTATCGTATACCCTCTAATAAAGGTGTTAATTCTTTCTCTCAATTTATTGTAGACCTAGATTAAAACTGCTAATGCGATAAATAGTTACGAAATTTTTATCTTTGGCATGAATTTAGTATTTTTACTGAATCTAATTTGCGAGTCTTGACGATCTTTTTGGGAGGGGAGCTCTGGAAATTTACAACGGGTGCTACAAAATCAAATTTGTGTTTTAGACGCGAATTTTTTCTGAATGAAACAAAAATTTAATACAGACATGCAATTGTAATCCTGAAATCTTATACAAAATTTCATAGATTTAAGACAATGCTTTTTCGAGTTATCGTGTTTACGTCTTTCGAAAAATTTATCTCCAAATTTAATTTATTATCTGTATTTTAGATTTTTAAATCCGTGTATCGAATTTCATCCATTTAGTTCTTTCCGTTTTGTAATTAATTTGTTAACTTACTTTCGGATACTACAGGGGTCGGTAATCTATTGAAATGGAAGATCTAAAAGCAACAATATACAAAATTTTCTAATTTTTAAAGAGTCCCTAAAAATTTTCAATTTAATATTATAGTATTTGCTTAAATTTATTGTATTTTTGATTTAAAATAAACATTTTCAAATGCAGAATAATATTTATTCTTATAAAAGCACAAACAAATAAAGATAGTTACATCAATGAGAGCATCGGTTTCGCAGGCCTTTTGAAAGTTTTATTAAATCTGGCTTATAGCTTGTTGTTTTAAGTTTCAAATATGGCTCTAGATTTTTATTTGTTAGTTGACTTCTAAAATTTACTTTTTATTATATTTATGCAAGAGAACGCTTGCTCACATAAACATGTCGATTCGAAGTGTGTCATCATTCCATATGCCAACTTCTTCACCTTACTGTAGCATTCTGGAAGACTATTCGGAATATGAGGGCCTCAACTCGCGGAATTTCTTTTTCAGCTATCCACTTGTGCTGCTCTATGTGCATGCATTTCTGCATCTCCTGTTGTAACAACTTGCTCTTGACTTCTATGAACTTGCCAGTCCACAACTCTTCGGTTTTTTGATTCTAAGAACAAAACAATAGTTCAAATTTATCTCATTACGGTCATGTTAAGCCTAGCGATTTGTAATTAACGATTATGTAATAGAAGCTGTTGAGAGCTTGGGCACTTAAAAATATTTTTTATGGGTTTTGATAATAAATTATTATTTTTATATGGAACTGGAAACTCGTAGCTTTATATCAAAAGACCTGCTGGTTGCCGACTTTTATGATAGTAGGATAGACAGATTTTCTTTGAATGGATTTCGCTCAAAAGCTGACATTTACAAATTTACTGTACAGACTATATACCGAAATTCCTCGGTCTAGCCTAAAGCTCTTTTGAGTTATCTCACAGACAAACATATTGCCAAAAACGGGTGTGTCCGAACTCGTAAAGGTTTAAAATGCGAAGATTTCAAAAAATTTCTAGTTCGGGTATTTGACAATTACAATATTTGCTCTTTACTTCACATACAACGAAGTAATAAAAATTAGTTTTATTTTAAATTGTATTAGCCCAATTAAAAATTCTGAGGAAGATTTTGTAAATAAGTAAGCATTTTTTAATTTCCTTATTTGTTGATTTTTTTCAGTCATTTGGTGCTATTGTTGTCTCACCGAATTCCATTGACTGATTTCAGTATTTTCTAAATCTGAATTTAAAATATGGAATTAAAACATCTTACATTTGGAGAGTTAATTAAATAACATCGTTCTTTCTTTCTCATAATCTTCTTAGAACTTTGTGGTACGAATAAGGCATGTATTTTGAATAAGGGCTTCATTATTAAGCCCTTATTTAAGTCAATAGGAAAAAATTCTTTAAATAGATGGCAATAACATTTTCCACTTTCTACCTTTAGCATAAATGAAGTGCTTATTAAGAGCTTTAATAACTGTCTTCTTCACAGCTGGCAATGAATTCCGAATATGTTAATAAGAAATTCAAAATACAAACTTTCTCCATAAAGGCATTACTTTGTTTTAATTGCGAGATATCTAATATAGAGCAATAATTTCGTTTCATTTAAATATTTAGATAATACATAATTTAAAAAATCTAATTATTATAAAATTGAATGGTCTTAAAAGTTTTAGAGTATCTATATGATATATACATTAATTAACTTATTCTTCATAAATTAAAGATTTTATTAAATTTAATTAGCTTAATGAAATATTTAATCAGCGTTCTAAACAGAATTTTTTTATTTTAATTTTTTTACCATTAAATATTACAATTTACAGTTTCACAAAATCACAAACAGGTGGTGCAAGCTGAATGAAATGGTGAAATTTAAATTTTCATAAATGGCAAAGTAAGTTCTGAGAGTATTCAAATAGCGTTTTATTAGCCTTAAACACTTCACAAAACTTCAAAAGTCTAGAATATCAAAAGAAAAAACTGATTATAAAATTCCACCATGAAACAATTCAGGTTAAAAAAAATGGGTAAAAAAATAAGAAAATGATTATTCCCCCAATGTTAGAAAAAAAATCTTATCACTAATTAATTTAATATTTTATTGAGAATTAGCACTCTGAGATTTTATCATTATAAAAGAGATACAGAGACTAAGAATTTTAAAAAAATGTCTTTTCTCCTGCATTATAAATTATCTATGCTTAAACGTTGAGCAGGGCGTCAACCTCGTATGAAAATAAGTCTTTAGAAAATTCTCATGGCTGTATTTAATCACTCTTTTCCGCTGAATGGATCAACACATTATAATTACTGAAACAAGAAGACAGAAATAAAATAAAAAAGTAAAATAAGTTGGCGAAGTGAGGCATTATTTATTCATGTGCGTCCATGTTGAAATGATTTATCGTTTTATGTTCTATGTAATGATAATATATTATGTATACGAAAATTGAGAATGAAATCAAAGATAGGGATATTCAGCTTACTTATATTAAATTTAAAAAATAACTTGAAACTTTGAATGTTAGTGGAGATTTTTATCATTTGAATACATGAATCGTACAAAATCATACCTATACAAAACTTATGAATCGCACAAAATAACGTATGAACCGTGCAAAATGGTCTATGAATTGTACAAAATCGTCTATAAATCATACAAAAGGGTCTATGAATCGTACAAAATGGTCTATGAATCGTACAAAATCATACATAAACAAAACCTCTGAATCGTACAAAATGGCACATGCTGTGGTAGTCTTTAAAAATAATCAATAATAAAGAATCAATATACAATAAACATAACTCTTCCATTCAACATCTAAGTTATTTAGTCTCTCCTAAAAACCCTTTACATTAAAAAGGCCATCACCCTTACTAGAATATGTTTGATACGAAAGAGTTTTTAACAATCCATCTCGACGAAAAAGAATCGGAACTGAATCGAATTCATAATATATAATGAAAAAATTTACTTTAACTGAGAAATGGTTCTGATTTTTCTTGAATCTCTTATATATAGTGCATCTTTAAGTTTACTTTAGCTTATATATATATATATATATATATACATATATATATAATGGTATTAACTTCTACAAACAAGTAAAGGGAATTCCAATGGGAACAGCTTTTTCTAGTGCGTTAGCTAACATCTTCTTACATCACTATGAACAAAACCTCATGAAACTTAACTCAATTAAAGGCTGGAGATATATAGATGATTTACTTCTAATAAACGTAGATAATCCTAATGTAGTTATTAATTGTTACCCAAAAGATTTAGTTTTAACTAAAACAAATGAAGATCAAAATAAAGCTAACTATCTTGATTTAAATATAGAAATATCTAATGAAAAAACTTTAATAGGCATTTACGATAAAAGGGATGATTTTAACTTTAAAATAATAAAACTTGGTAATTACCATTCAAATTTAAACTCTAAAATTTTCAAAAACCTAATATTTTCACAATTTAACAGGATTAAAAAAAATTGTAACAATAAGATTTCTTACATTACAGCAACTAATAATCTACTTAAAAACTTAAATACTAATGAATTTCCAAAAAACTTATCGAATCATTAATTAAAAAACAATTATATAAATTCTAACTAAATAACTAGTTTAACTCAAAAGATGGCGCTCCTAGGGTTCTTTTTGATGACGTAGTATATGACCGAACAATTACAGATATAGTATTACACTTTTTATTATATTCGTTCTCAGCTAGTGTTTAAAGAAGCATTTTTGCTTGGTGAGTGTTTTTTCTACCTTCTTATTTGATTTTATTCTTGTGATTGTTAGGTTTTCTGTGATTTTTATTGGTTTTCAGTTTAACTTATTTTATAAAGTCTATTTTAAAATATGTGATATGTTAGATTTTAATTTAGTTTATAGTCTCTATACATTCTTGTATTGACAAATTTTGTTTTATGGTTTCATGTTTGTTTGTTTTTTTTTTTTTTTTGGTTGCTGTGACTTTGTTCAAATTTGATGTCTTTTCTTGTGTGATACTAATTTATCTCCAAAACCTCAATATTCTGGGATTTTCGGGTCACGAGGGGTCAATTTCTTGACGAAAGTCAGACTCTTCACAGAAAAAATCCCTGGTTTGAATCCCTGTCTGAGGGTGACCCTTGAGAAAGTCCTCAGACCGGATTCTTTATAAATTGTTTCAATCATACTAAAATTTATATTTAGTCTTGTTCGAATCCGAAATAGTTTTTGGTTCAGTTTCCGTAATTAGTTTCGTTTTCTCTTATATTGCTAATTTATATATATATAT